>CH001039.1:1006898-1050021 GCA_000149265.1 Ciona savignyi | reverse complement strand
ACGTCTCAATTATGCACATCACAGGCAGCGGCTCCGGTAACCCGATGGTCGCGCGAGGAAATCGTGATCCGATCATATACTGCTTGCGCTTTTTGTTGGTTAACGCTGATAATTTATATCCAGTATACATTATAATACATACTACTTGTCAAGTTCAGCACGTTTTAGCATTTAACGACACATTTACAAAGCAATAGCATATCAGTTTTGATTGTTCCGAAACGTTTAAAACAATATAAATCGAAATTGAACTCGATAAATTGACATACAAGAAATTGTATCTTCGATTTTTAGTTACATCGATAGCAGTTAAGCAAAACAGCTTGCGTACATCTCGCTCCAAAGTACAAATGATATGCGGTAATAGCTCAAACCTGGGAACATTGACAGAAACTCTGGACTTACCCATCACAAATGAACAATATACTTTGCAATTTTCATTCATATTGGCTATTGAATATTTTCGGATTGTATAAAAATAATGTTTCTTATTAAAATAAAATAATCTTTTTGTGTTTTTAAAGGCTTGCTCTTTCATTCACGTTAATATTGATCTATAATGATTTTACATTTTCAGATTTAATTCTATAGTTTTCCTTTAAGCATATTTTACTTGTGCAAACAGTTTAAATTAATTTTTCCCTTTGTACACAGATATACCAAAACACAAAGAAATTTGGCGCAAAGTGAATAAACCACCATCTTTTTAATCTGGGAAACACTCTTGATGTTTCAAGAAAAACAATGCTTACTTAATATAGAATTTTTAAACATTTACGAATTTATCTCCTTTAAGCTTCCTAAAATCATTTTACTTTTGTAATTTTAAAATTTGAACAGCAACTATCAGCTGCACCTGCTAATCAAAAACCAACGATGTGTCACTTTGTTATCCCGCCTTATCATTATTCTAACCTCTAGGAGATTTCTAGCATATTAAATTATATATTCAACATTGCCCGAACACATAATTCTGCATGCTATGGATATATTTTAATTAATATATTTCAGTATCCACCTAGTGTTAGTACTTCTCAATACCACAAGTGGAAATCTTTTCCACGTTGCATGCAGGCTTCCGGTTTAAGGCAAACAACTTTTGTTTAGCGTAACAATCTGCCTTATTTAGTGCAAAGCAATAAAAGTTATCATGACGTGAACACTGTCCTAAATATAAAAAGTATATACTCGGTTTAACTGAAAATGAATTACACATGTGGTTGCAAGTTTAATTTATTGAGTTCAATTGTAGTAGAATGTAACATAGGACCAATGAAGAATACATCATAAGACCTGGGTAAAACAGAAAATGCATTAGTTTCGATATAATACAATATTTTCATTAAAATATTTGTTTTTGTATTGCCTATTGAAATAAAAAAAATAACAATCCATTCATCGTCCTATACCACTATCTGCTATGCAATCATAATTATTGCAATTACCTGTTTTATTTGTGGAGTTGTTATTGTAAATAATTAATATCCAGCTCATCAGTGCCTAACTTCCTCGATTCATCATCTAAAATGTATGTCGATTTAAAATATGAGTATATGTTAATGAGTTGCTGGTATTTCATCAAGAACAATCATTACTATTGATGATTATAACCTGAATCACAAGGTAGTGGTGTCGTAAAAACAACTTACCTGCTTCTGCTTCGTTCCAACCTGTCCATCTTCGTCGTCTTCGGTCATACGGAACAGTTGGACTAGGTGGTGGTGGAGGGCCTGTACGGCGCCGACGTCGACGTCGCCGCCTACGACGGAAAGCAACCGCAGTACCTTGACAGATGTCGACCACGATCAGAACAATCAGAATTACCAGAAGTATCTTATGCATCTGTTGAAAATAATTTGATGTGACCATCACAAAATGCAACGATGAGTAAAACACACTTACCTTTGGAGACGGTTCCCTCAAAAGGTGGTTTTCTTTAACTGAAAGCTGGTATTTATCAGTAGCTTATTTTTTCTTTAGTTTTCCGTTCTTCTTAAAACGCATCTTTGTTTACAGAAACTCCGATTGAGCTGAGTAATCAGAAACAGACCGTGTTTTTAAGCTTTCAGATACGAATGGGCTCTAGGAAATTTAAAGAAACGTCTCAATTATATACACTGCAATAGCTGCGGTAATCCGACGGTCATCGTGAGGTAATCTGACGATTACTTGTTTCGTAACGCCCCTGTCGTTTTTTCGTTTACAAGAATAAACATCAAAATCCTATCCTACTTTGTTCAAACGTATGGCACGCAAAGTTGTGATATTATTCATTAACTGACACACTGCATTCAAAAGGTTGCCGACCTCTTGTTTAACATATAAGAAACACCTTTTGTTTTCACCGAATCGTTTACTACATTATAAATCTAAATTAAACTTGATAAGTTAAGCATACAATGATGTATCGTCGATTTTTGATTACATCGAATATATACAATACTGATATATTTTTGTCGAAAGGTTATATAAGATCGAAATCGGTCGCTTGTCTAGTGCATATCACACAATTAAACCTAAAGAATCATTATTGGTTTCTAAAAACAGTAGGAAATGTATTTTTGCCCTTTAAAATACACTGCAATATCTCCTTTAACCCACTATTGAGCACATTTTAATCTGACACTTTCTGTGTTAGCCGCCTTGTCATTAAAGACAATGGCCATGCTGACTAGACGGTTGATTGTGATTTAGGAGAGAAATCAGTTTACACAAGCTTTGAACTTATACAATTTCAGAAAAATGCGTCCATCTAACATTAATTCCGAATGCAATACGTAAACATTTTTTCACAGTTTCAATTTATACAGTTTTCAACCCAATGTATTTTTGCTTATATGGAACTCCAACTAGATCAGCGTATATTTAGTTGTACTAATTTTAAGATCTATGCATGGCTTTCTTAGTAGACTAAGATATACCAGCCCATTATAACTTGTAGCACCTTAAAAAGCGGTTTTATTATAAGAATTATTTACAACTGTCGAAACGGTGACCAGTCAACTGAACCCCTTACAACTGAACCCCTTACAACTGAACCCCTACAACTGAACCCTTTACAACGGAACCCCTACAATTAAGCCCCTTACAACTGAACTCCTTTTAACTAAACCCCTTTAAACTGAACCCCTTTACAACTGAACCCAGTTCAATTGAACCTCTTTACAACTGAACCCCCTTTTCAGTTAAAAGGGTTCTGTTAAAAGGGGTTCAGTTGTAAAGGGGTTCAGTTGTAGGGGTTCAGTTGTAAGGGGTTCAGTTGTAAGGGGTTCAGTTGTCATGGAACCGTCGAAACCGAGGGTTAGTAGATCAACCTCTTTCTTCGTGATTTATAATTTTTATTTCATATGGTAGATGTTCTTGTGAAAGCTGTGAGAGGCTATCCTTTATACAAAGCCGAATCTCTTGTCATTATAAGTCGTCTTGTTTTGCACATTTTTCTTTGTTGATTGTGCTTGGCAGTGTTTTAAGAAAAACAGTTTTCGGTAGATTTACCGAACTTTAAGAGCTAGAACTTCACTGTTTGTTTGCTTACGTGGCTTTTATTCTGCTTACTCAATGTAATCGGAGCTTCTTAGAACACATATGCGATCGCAGTGACGACAAAACGCAACGCTCATGTGATTGGGAACAGTTCTATATAATTAACATTGCATTGTGATAAAAACTTTAAAAACTAAAACATTTATAGATGCGCTTTTTTATTCTTTGTTAGATTATAACGTTAGTATATACTTGATGTTGATCCAAACCAGCGTCAACCTTCCAGCCACGAGCATTGACTTTACCCACAAGGCAGAAACACAAAAATCGTTAGATTACATTGTGCCTATTAGGAATTAAGAGAGCTATTTAATTTGTACTTCATTGCAGAGAAGACAGTTCTACTGTTTTATAGGATAAGATATTCATGTTTATTCCCATTAATGGAAAAACCAAGGGGGTTAACACACGCGCACTTATCAGATCACCTCGCGCCCACCGTCGGGTTACCGGATCTATCGCAGTGTGTTGTATATGATACATTCGTTTCCTTAACTTATTAGAACCCACTAATCCGCTTGGTTCTGGCAATGGGGTATTTTTTTAACCGAGCCAAGTTTCGAACCCAAGATGGGCTCGTCAGTTGGACCGTTTTTGTATAGTAGTCGGTATATGTATCGGTCGCGTTAACCATTTGGCCACACGACCGTACGGCAATGGGGTATTGATATGACCATTGTTTTTGAGCAAATCTTTCTGCCACCTGGCTGTAGGGTAACGTATGTTGCTACTGTTTTATTGTAACCAATAACAATTCTTTAGGTTCAATGCCAATGTAACTTTCACAAGACAAGCCACCGGTTTCGACCTAATATAACCTTTCGACCAAAATATATCAGTATTGTATATATTAAACGTGATCAAAAACCGACGATACTTATGTAAATATGATTATATGTTTAACTTTGATTCCATAATCTAATAAAAATCTCCTAGAGGCTTTAACAAAGATAGGGCTGGATAACAAAATGGCATTACTGTCCGTTTTTGATTTAATTACATAGATCTGTCTCCAGTCATTTTAACGTTGCGTTTCACCCTGACTTCGATCGCATGTGTGTTCTAAGAAGCTCCGATTACATTGAGTAAGCAGAATAGAAGCTACGTAAGCAACGGAACAGTGCAGTTCTTTGCTCCTGAAGTTCTCTAACTTTATCGAAAACTGTTTTTTAATCTTAAAACCCTGAAACCCACAATTAACAAAGAAAATTGTGCAGTAAAGAAGACTTGCAATAACAAGAGAAACGGTTTTGCATGAAGGGTCGCCTCTTTAAAGGTTATATTAGATCAAATCCGGTCGCTTGTCACTTGCAAGTCACTTTAACACTGAACCTAAAGAATCAGTATTGGTTACTAAAAGCAGTAAAAAATGTCTTCTCTGCCATGAAGAACACATTGCAATATCTCCTTTAACCCACTATTAGCACATTTCAATCTGACAATTTCTGTTTAGGCCGCCTTGTGGTTGAAGACAATTGTCTTGACTAGACGGGTGACTGTGGTTTTGGAGAGAGATTAATTTACACAAGCTTTGAACTTATAAAATCTCTGCGTCCATCTAACAATAATCCTAAATGCAAAATAAAGACAAACGCTAACATTTTTTCACAGTTTTAATTTATACAGTTTTTCATGCTGAAACTGTCTCTAATCATATGAGTGTTGCGTTTCGGAATTCACTTCCGTATAAGTTGTAGTATTTATGAGATATATACATGGCTTTATTAGTAGATTAAGATATACTCTACCAGTAATACTTACAGATCCTCAACAAGCTGATTTACCAAGAGTATGGTGGGTAAACGTCTGTTTCTTCGTGATTTAAACGTTTTTATTCCACATGATAGATGTTTGTATATGAAAGCTGTGAGAGGCGGCCTTTCACACAAAGCCGACTGACTCTCTTCTTATTACAAGTCGTCTATGCTAAGCAATTTTCTTTGTTGTTTGTGCTGTTTGCGGATTTGAAATTTAAAAACAGTTTTTAATAAAGTTAGCGAACTTTAAGAGCTAGAACTTCACTGTTTGGTTGCTTACGTAGCTTTTATTCTGCTTACTCAGTGTAATCGGAGCACACATGCGATCGCAGTGAGGGCAAAACGCAACGCTAAAATGGCTGGAAACAGTTCTATACGTAAACAACAATACAATGTGATAAAACTTAAAACATGGAAACATCTATTAGAGTTTATCTGATGGATGCGTTTTTATTACTTTGTAAGTTTAAAACATGTGTTAACTTGATGTTGACCTAAACCAGCGTCAACCTTCCAGCCACAAGGATTGACTTTAACCACAACACAGAAATACTTACTGCGATCGCAAGGCACCTAGCGAAAGCAAGGCCTTGCATTTAGCGCAACAATCCGCCTCTTTTGCTGCACAGCAATAAAAACAATCATGACGTGAACACTATTCTCAATATAAAATGTATATATTCGGTTCAACTGTAAAAAGAACTTAACATTTTGTTGCAAGTTTAATTTATTAAGTCCAATTGTAGTAGCATGTATTATAGGACCGATGAAGAATACATCATAAGACCTGGGTAAAACAAAAAATAAATTAGTTTCGGTATAATGTGATATTTTGCATGGATAGGATAGAAGGGTAGAATATTCATGTTTATCCCCATGAATGGGAAAACCAAGGGGGTTAACACACGGGCAATCGTCAGATCACCTCGCGCCCGTCCTCGGGTTACCGGAGCTATTGCAGTGTGTTGTATATGTTAGACACGTTCTTTTTAATTTGGTAGAACCCATTAATCCGCTGGATTCAGGCAATATCCGTAAAGTCCCATGCCCAAGGACACAACCGACTAGCTAGCGACCAGTTTCGCACCTTTAACCTTTCGATTGAAAGGCGACGCACTTAAGCGTTAGACCAACCGGCAATACATTAATTAATTATTTCGCTGCCGATTAATTGTAATTCGAAAAAAAAACATACATTGTAAGGTTGTTGCGAATTAAATTATGTTCTGTCTTTAATGAAATTATGTTCTGCATTTTTTATTAAAAGTCACAGGTTTTTAGTATAATTCTGTTTATTAATATCACAAACACGTTTGTCGGAAAGCCAGTCGTCTTGTACCACAATATTTCACTAACTCATATTGATCGCAATTACCTTTATTAATTATAGGGTTGTCATTGTAAATAACTATCATCCAGCTCATCAGTTCTCAAGGTTATTGAATCATTTTCTTGTACATGTAAAATGCATGTTAATAGAAGAGAATGTGTCAATGAGTTGCTGGTGTTTTATCAAGAACAATCATCATTATTGGTTATTTTACTTGGACAAGAAGGCGGTGGTGGTAAAAACTAATTACCTTCTTCTACTTCGTCCCAATGCCACCTTCGTCTTCGGCCATCTTGAATAATTATGCGCCGTCGTTCAGTCCGTCGCCTACGACTAAAAGCAACTAATGAACTTTGACTGACATTGACCACCATCAGCACAAACAGGAGTATCCGAAGTATCTTATTCATCTTTTTGAAAAAGGGTTGATGACTCCAACAGAAACTGCAGAGATACTTGAAGTACTTTTACCTCTGTCGAGGCTTTCTTACTGAGAACTGGCATTTATAAGGAGTTTCTTTTTCTTTTAGTTTAACGAATCTTACTAAGACGCAATTCTTACTTTGTTCACAGAAACTTCGATCAAGTTAAGTAGGCAGAACGAGAACCAGCAGCTTTGTTGCTAGTGCGTTGCCGTTTAGCCAAAGCGTTTTAGATACATATGGTAATCTATCAAAATTAAAGAATCATCTCAATCATACACAAACCAAAACTATAGCTACGGTAACCCGATGATGGTCGCTAGGTACACTGACAATTACCCATGTGGTAATTTTTAATTTACGGAGATAAACATGAATATCATATCCTACTTAATCCTAGCGTAAGGTTAACTCCCCCACTATTTTGAGTAGTCACTGTTTTTTATTTGCCTACGCAAACAAATCATATACGGCATTACATCATCCGTTGTTCAATGGTTAACGCTACTGTTGCATAACCATTATACATCATATTACATACTTCTGGACAAGGTCAGCACGGTAAAGCCTACAACGACAAAATAAACATATAGCGACATTCAGTTTTGTTTCACCGAACCGTTTTCTACATTATAAATATTTTTAGTATTTTTTATACCAGGATCCCTTTTCGAAACAATGATAGACTCGTTGATATTATCTTATTTGTTTTAAAATTTGGTATATGTATCGGTGGCGTTAATCATTCGGTCACACAATAAAACAAGACAACATATTTTCGCAAATTTTTTTTGGAACTGTCTCCAACCAGCTGAGGGTTGCGTTGCGGACTTCACTGGCAAATATTTAGTTGTGTTATTTATAAAATAGATGCGTGGATTTCTTAGTAGTTGCAGCTATCTGCCCGGTTGAGTAATACTTGACGCATTATGATAAGTTGTTTCATTTTAACATTTATTTACAACACTGGGGAACTATGGAAACCGAAGGTTGACGGACAAATGTCTGTTAATTCGTGCGTTTAAAGGTTTTCATATGAGAGATGTTTTATTTGGAAGACCAAGCTGTCCAAGGTGACCAATTTTCCAAAGCCAGTGTTCTCGTCATTATGAGTCGTTGTCTTTGTTGCACAATTGATTTAAGATTTAAAAACAGTTTTCGATAAAGTTAGCGAACTTTAATAGCAAGAACTTTACTGTTTGTTTGCTTACGTGGCTTCTATTATAATTACTCAATGAAATCGGAGCGTCTTGGAACACACATGCGATCGCAGTGAGGGCGAAACGCAACGCTAAACTGATTGGAAATAATTCCATGTAGTCAAAAAACATTGTGTTGGAAAATATAAAAAAGTATAACATTTTGCATTTGAGATATTTTAACAACAATGTTAGTTTGACGGGTGTTTATGAAGATTTTGTCAGATCAAAGCGCATGTAAACAATTTTTCTTTTAAATCGTCGTCATTCATTGGCTATGACCGTTGTCACGGCCAACTTGTGAATGGTAGATATTGCAGTGTATTCTATATTGCAGGAAAGACATTTTTACTGTTTTATAATAGCCAACATTCATTCGCTAGTTTCAGCCATTGTCAAAGTTCCTTGCACATGGCCAGCGAACGGTTTCGAACTTACAAACTCTCGATGGAAATAAAACTTCTTTGACTATTAAATGACATATTTGAAGTAACTAAAAAGCACATGACAAATATTTTTACATGTTAAATCAATATTAATTTAAAGTTTTAAAAAAGTATGATGCCATGCATACAAAACTCTATGCACAACGTATAAAATCCGATGGTGTGAGGAAAAGCATGTACTTTTTTCAACTTTAAGAAGATTAGGAAATCCACAATTGAACTCAATATATTACTTTTGCAACTATATGTAAAATTCATTTACAGTTGAAGCGAATATTTACATTTTATATTGAGGATAGTGTTCACGTCATGATCGCTTTTATTGATTTATACCTAATAAGACGGATTTTTGCGCTAAACAAAGTTGTTTGCCTTAAACCGAAATTCTACATGCAACAAGGAATGGTTGTGTGGCCAAATGGTTAACGCGACCGATAAATATAACAATTCTATACAAAAACCGAAAAACGGTCCTGGTGACGAGCCGATCGACGGTTTTTTAAAACCTAGTCCGGTAAATAAAATTAAAAAAACGTGAGAGACTCTATATTTAACTTTAGATTAGTTAGATTTATAAAAACCCCACAGCGGGTAACTGGGGTGCTTTAACCCGCTATAAGGATGAAACCTAATCTAGAACAATATTTATTGTTTTTGTAACCTATTTTTATTTAATCATCCTAGCACATGCTACTTCGTACCAATGGCGCATGTGTTACAGAATTCCTAGGGTTCCACAGGACGCTGTTTTAACGGCCTACCGTTGGACCAATTACAAGGGCTTGCAACGTTTTCGCTTTATATAAATACTACTACTTACAAAACACATATTTCGTGGACATCACGAGCACGTAAATTAACACAGCACCGAGCGTTAATTACTTAAAGTAAACTACGTGTAAAGGGAACAAACAAAAGACCTTAAAACAGTAACAAAATTGTATAAACAGATAAAAGTGTATAAAATGTGTTGAAAGAAATGTAAAAGATATATATCAAAGTGTATCAAATCATAACGAAACAATAGAGCCCCCGTGCGCGTTTTACTTGTACAGTTTCCATTGTGTGTTAAAGTGAACGAATATACATCACAAGTTACTTAAAGAATTTGATTTTGACCGTCTAATATTGCATGGATATGAGCTATTGTTAAAATAGTTTGAAGCACGTTATGTGTTAGAAAATTGTGGTGTATTGCGTGAATGATTAATCTTGTAGACAAATTTGGCCAGTATTAAATATTAACCCGTGTGAGTCTATTTAAATAAGAAATAATAATACTTGTTTAGATTTAATGGATTGGTTGTTATAAAGTTTTTAGTTTCAATGTTTTTGTTTTGCCTTGTGTTATATGCTTGTTTGTTTCACGTTTGCACTTTTTATTTGTGTTCACTACTGCTTTAAGTGTCATTTTGACACCTCCGCCGGTGTTTCCGTCGATTCTGCCAGCACGCACTTATTATTGGTTTACGGCACATATAGCATTTCTCGCGTGAACTGTTTTCCGGCCTGGACGCATTAGCCAAGCCAGCTCTCGATGTACCTCCTGTCAAGCGTATGGTATTTTTATTGTGTATTAAATGTCGAGTACAGTGTATTAAGTATTATTGAGTACCGCTATAGAGTAGCAGTTACCACGTGCGGTAGTTTTATTTATTTTGTTTGTATTAATATTTTATTAAAGGTATTGACGTTTTGCGAGTAGTAGACTAAGGTGAACAGGTCTTAATATTGGCCGTTGAAACCACTCTGAAGCGCAAAAGACGCTACGAAATAATTGATCTTGTATTAAGTTGATAGAAAAATAGACAGAAGAGCGTGCACGTTTAGCAATCGTTAGTTTTGATTAGATAACCAGGATTGCTGTACACTTAATTTACGGCAGCCCATGGCCTATGCTACATAATTCATTTGTTGTTGTTATTAAATTGTTTCGGACGCATGCTATATAATAATACACAGGGGAAATGGAGTTTAGATGCAAGAAATCGTCTTATGTTTTAAAAGAATTAAACATCGACAATGTAGAAGAGGTGCAGCAATTTATCGCGGACCATTATTCTACCCGAGAACAACTTCGGGTTGCCTTAAATATCCCATCCTCCGAACAACTTCGGGTTGCCTTAAATATCCCACCCTTCAAAGCTAAGTGGTATTTAAAACACAATGCTTCAATCGGAATATTTGAAGAAGAATCGGGAGTTTTGGTTGCAGTTCAACTTAACTCAATTGAAGAGAAACAAACAAAAGACCATTCCAAAACAGAAGACAAAGAAATGGATGGACTTACAGATAAATATCCATGGGGTATGACAAGAAAAATTTTATTAAAGAAATTTGAACTGGAATATCCGTTTGAATTTTTTCAGACAGAAAAAATAATGAAGGGAAATATGATTACAGTTCACCCAAACTACACGGGAGAAGGTCTTGGTCGGTTGCTCTGTAAGGAATCCTTAAAGATTGAAAACAAGTATGGTTGCGGTGTGGCGGTTTTATTGTCAACCTCATTTTACTCTCTAAAAATAGCTCAATCATTGGGATATACAGCAGTAAAGAGTTTTGATATTCAGTCCTATGTGGATGAAACAACTGGTGATGCTTCTTTCCAACCTATAAGACCACCGCATAATATATACAACCTCTGCTACATAGGAGTTTCAACATTGTAAAATGACATTAAAATTTACTCGAATTTTGTTTGGACGGAATAATATTGTCTAACATTTAGTCATCATAAAACCTCAACAACAATAATTATAATCGGTAATAAAATATTTTTTGCAAGCCAAAACTTAATCGCAATTGATGTTATCAAACTACTGAAGCTTTGATCGACGAACCACAGAAGACAGTGGTCAAGTCGAGGACGTTTAAGAATAAAACCTCAATTAATTAGCGCACCTCCGAGAGTCGAAACAGCGCATAGGGAATCGAAGATCGCAGCAGGTGTTGTAACCAACTTATAGGGAAATACCCTAAAAATACGATTTTGTTCCTAAATCATGATGTGACAGGCATGTCATGTCGCTCCGATATGTACTAAAATAAGTAATGAAATCGTAGTGAAGCTCTGTCATTTGGTAAAAAAACATGGTCTAGATATGCAGAAATCTAAAATTTGGGTAATAAATTCAGGGGAGTTACCCTGGAACGTTAAAAACCAAAACGATATTTTTTTCTAAAAATTAGGCCTTTATGGCATAGAGCCAGGACAGGAGCGACGGCTCGTATGTAGGCCACGCTTTAAATTTTGATGCTTATGCTACCCCAAAACCTAGTTTCGACACTGTTAATTTGAATTTCTATACAAAAAAATAACCGCATAGTAATGTAGAAAGAAGAAGTTATTCGGAACCAATAGCGCCTGTTGGTTTGTGCTACGTGGGAATAAAACATCTAAAAGAATATAGGCCAATATAGGACGCCATGGTTTAGACTCTAAACTTTAGAGTGTTCTTCAATATAATATTGCGGAAAGCGTGTTAGCCCAATTGGGCGAATGCTTAAGTTGGTGCTAAAGCTTAACGGAGAATATGGTAAATAATTAAAGACAATAAAGTTTTACTTGTGCTACTTGCTTTTGGCAGACACGTTGTCGCAAAGATATATTTTAAGATTAGTGTTCTGTGTTGATTGTAACTAAACTAACATATAGTTTGTTACACGTAGCATAAGATTTACTGGGGTGCTTGGAAAACACACTGCGACGTTAAAACGCTGGCAAACTTTAGATTCTTGACAAATTTCTTGTAACATTTTATAGCGCACAACACACTCCATACTCGTACTGTATGCTATTGCTACATATCATGGACGACGCAGAATGATTTAATGAGATTTCTTTTATTTTGTTGCCATAAAGTTAAACAAGGTTTCGTGCATCATGTCGACCTGAAATGGAATAAGACATTTAGACAACATATAGCTAAGATAAAAAAATAATTTTACCTTGTTGGTTACGGTCGAGTGCTTACTCGTCGTTGTCATCGACATCCATTTGATCGGCTTCCGATTCTAAAATTCATCTCAGTTATAGGTCTCCTCCTACATACCAATATTCAAAATAGCAGGCCCTCTTAAAAGATTACAGGTCCTCTTTGATATAAATATTACCTGGAGTTTCTTCTTCTTGTTCTGCTTGGTCATATCCTCCCCAGTATCTGCCATTGCGTCTACGTCTGCTAATCCTTCGTCGACGGCGACGGCGAGTCCAAGCGTCAGATTCTTCAGTGACCAGAAGCACAAGTGCGAGAAGGAGTACGAAGATAGCCTTATTCATCTGCAAAATTCTTTTCTGTCACAAAACAGTCTCTGTACATAAATGATAAAACAACTTACCTTTGTAGTAGTCTTTCAAGAAAGATAATTTTGTTTGATTTTGGGCAGGAATATATAGCAGAAACGACTTTTTTATTATTTCCGAAATATCCTCTCTTTTGCTCGACTGCTCAGCACGTTCTCTTGCATCGAAGAAAGCGTATATCCGGAATCCAGCAGATGTTTTTGTTGGTGCTAAAATCTTAACAAAAATTTTGTACAAACATTTTTGATGTAGTTTCTAAAGAACCATAATATTATGGGAATGTTACAAGTGAGAAATTAGGTTTATTTTCCTACTTTTTTTGAGAAATCGCCTAGGAACGCACAACCAACACCTTTATTTAACGACGTTAAGCTCAAATTTAACAAAATGATCGGTGCATTTTTACAGAAACACATGGTGAGCTTTTCATGTTGTAAAATATGTGGGCTCGGAAAAGGCCACCTGTTAATCGGCTATGCACTGAAACAAGTGGTTTGATAGATTAAACTAAAGTTGTAGCAATGTATCAATCGTAGTTAACACACTGCAATACCTGCGGCATACCCGGCAGTTCTTCCCTGGCAAAACTGCCCACGTTATTCCCCTTCTGCGTTTCCCCATCTTATGAGTACATTTTATTTTACAAATGGGGAAATAGTTATGTATGCTCGTTGTTTTAGATACAATCAACACAAAACACTACTTTTAAAATACATCTTGGCAACAACATATGTATTGGTAATTTGCAATGGTTGCACCGCAAGTAAACGTCTAATGTCTGATGGAAAAGTACGATCGCTGTTTTGGGTTAAAATTTTAGCACCAACAAAAACATCCGCCCAATATGAAATAAACGATTTCCTAAATGCTAAAGAAAGTGCTAAGCCAAAGGATTGTTTGGATAGAGTCATAACATTATCGTGATGCGACGAGTGAAAAAGCACGTACTGATTCATAACATTATTCCCGTACATCGTAACAATCAGTTATCCGACGTAAACTAGTGTACCTTGATAAGTTGTCATTTGTTAGACAACCTGGTCTAGATGTGCAGAAATTTTTGGATGAAAAATCTAAGGGAATTCCCCTGGGACGTTTAAAACCCAAACGGTATTTTTTCTAAAAATTAGGCCTATAGAGCTTAAACGGCTGCTCCAATTTTATTTAGATTTGGTGGAATGTTCGTGCATTGTGATTTAACACTTAGAAGCAATAAAAAACTAACAGGCATGGCATGGCGCCCCGACATCTACCAAAAGGAATAATTGAATCGCAATAAAACTCTGTCATTTGTTAGACAACATAGTCTAAATATAAAGAAACTCAAATTATGGGTTATCAATTGAGGGAAATTTTCCGGGGAGTTAAAAACAAAATTGGTATTTTTTAAAAAAGCATAGCGATTAAACGGCTGATTCAACTTTGATAAGGTTTGGTAAATGTTATAGCGGTATATAGCAGCCTCTGTACGTAAGAGATAATAGAAATAAAATACTTAGGGAAATACCCTAAAATTATAATTTGTTCCTAAATTATGATTGTGGCAGCTATGCCATATCGCCCAGAAATCTTCAACAACGAGTCGTTAAATCGAATAAAACTTTAAGAATTGTGCGATAACATGACTCAGATATGTACAAACAGAAATTAATGTAGTCAACCTAGAGGGATTCTCCGAAGCCATGAAAAACTTAATCGGGCTGTTTTTGAAATGTAGCTTTGTTTCAATGGCCATTGTTTTACCAAGCCAAGTTTTAACACCCATTAAGGGTTGGTAATTATGACTGTTTTTGTATAATAGTCGGTATATTTGTCGATCCCGATAACTATAATCCACCAGAAAGAAGGTTCTATTATGGCAATATGTTTTGCTCTCGAGGGCTTGAGGTACAACGCCACCTGCTTAACAAAAAAACGACGCCACGTTCGAAATTAAGGCAAAGAAGAATGAAGCGGACCTAATTCGTCCTCAACTGGGGAATAGTTTGTCCAAACCTTGCAATATAAAGTTCGTGAGATTATAGAACAATATCCGAATGAACTTTGCCGGTTGAAAAGATTTTAAATCGATTTGCTGTAGCTAAATTTCCAATTCTTTCTCTACACTCATCTATAAAGCGATTGAACATATTGTCAGACTACCTCGTGCCCAGCGTCGGGTTACCGAAGCTATTGCATTGCGTTGAAGTAATCGTCAGACTTAACCAAAGACACAACCGACTAGCTATCAGCCAGTTTCGTACCTGCAACCTTTCGGCGAAAAGACACCGAACTAAACCACCAGACTAACCGGTCGGACAAATGTTGTGTTTCTTTTATTATCGTTTGACGGACTATGTTTAACCTTTGATTGAATCGGCGACTCGGATTCAACTTTTTCTTTAAGCATAAAACTGTCCAATGACAAGCGTCTGCTTAGCTGTCGTTTCATTTGATTCTCGGCCAATTTTACGTCACTTTTATTTAGGTCTTTTTATCTACTTCACTTCCTGGGTGGAATTTATTTGTTACCATCGGTGAATCTGGATCGCTGTTACTGTGGTGATTGTCTGACGATATCGAACTACCGACGTCATGTTTGACATCGGCGGTTCTTGATGACGATTGTTCTTTAACATCCGGAGTGAAACAAACTTATATATATTAGTACTCTATGTTGGCAAAAAAGCAAAAACACCCGATACTCGGGTTAAAGTTGTGGTAGAAGCTGTATGGCATCGACAAATTTAGAGGATTGAGCTATGCAGTATTGTGTTGGCGAGCTATTATTGTATTGAAGCCATGAAAACATTGCGACACTGATACCTCTTATTACTACAGGATCGCCTGGAAGGTTAGGGTTTCTGGTTTTAAGTGCTTAATGCAAGCAAGCCTGTAATAATTAGAGACAACCTTGCAACACTTTTTGTTTAAACCAGTTACCATGCTCGACTTGGTTCGGTTCTGCACCAACAACGTTCAAAAGAATTAGTCAATTATTAAGGGGGTTTCGCTACCCCCACCAGAACACCGTATAAAAGTTGCGATACATCTTAAAATAATAACTTACGTTCATGGTTAATTAGTTAAAAATCTAATTCGTATGTTGTGTTCAGATATTTATGGGTAATTGTCAAGCACCATAAACATTTGACTGTTCGGCCATTTCAGTAATTTGGCATGAAATTGAAATATGCCACAGCAATGTATTAACGACAAAGATGAAGACACCCAAACCATGGATCTACCACCTGCGCTTAGAGTTGCTCAACTTGACATGTCGCATTTGGATGATTACCTGATGCAACAGTTCTCCAATAAGTTAACTGAGTGTTTTCGTTATCCAATATTTGAATCAGCTGCTGTTAAACTAGAACCATGTGTTCGGACAACTCTATATGGCTTGCTGCTGCATCAAACTTTGTTAAAATCTGGACAAACTATTGGACAAAAGTTACTGGGTATAAAATATCACACAAAATCCCTTAAACTTCTTAAACTATGGTGCGGGATTATGCTGTTGAATTATGGATATGAAAATTTTAAGAAAGCTGGAATTGTAAATGACTCCAAACTTGTAGAATTTATAAGAAAAGTTTGTAGTTTTGCAACATTATTTAATTTTGTTTGGTTTATTCGCCAAGGTGATTACCATTCACTACTTCTTCGTGTTTTAGGATTAAAAACGGTTTATGACAAACCAAACCCGCCTGAGCGTAACGTCACCTTCCCAACTGTTAGTCGTGAAATACTCTGGCATGGTTATGCTGAAACTGCTGTTTATTTTTTCTCCTACGTTAACATAGATAAACTGAGGACTTTAGCAAGGAAAATATTATTTAAACCAAGTGAAATGGAAGTTGCTGAGAAAGCACTTGAAGAAATATATGACAAATGCTCTTATTGTGCTAAGGTACCAATAATGCCACACACTAGTAATTGTAAAATTCATGCGCATTGTTATAACTGTGTAGCAATTTCATTGGCTACCAATTCAAATTGTGAATGCCCTATTTGCTTAAAACCAATTGGAAATATTATGCCCTTAAAAATCCTTAATAGGGGTTTTAATAAAATCGTGTAGACTGCCTAACACCAATCAGTCAATTCAGTTCAATAACCGCTAAATACATACAATTATCTTATAAGCATAGGCAGTATACTCGTTTTAGCTATTTCTACAATTATCTTAATCAAAAAACTTTCCATGCATAGATGAGTTGTACAAATTTGCTGATTGAATGTGTTATTTTAATCAATATGGTTAAAAACTCTTTAATAAAGGGATATCATTAGATAACGGACACAGTTTAGTTTTTACCAGAATAATTACGGTCATTCAGTGTATTCGATTCAATCGAAACATTGCTATAATTTTCGGTCAAACAACATCTTTTTCTCCCACTAAACAACGCAACTGAACAGTCAGCTTCTGGTTTTGATTAAACTACCTTTTAGCTGCTATTCTGCTGTTATTCTGTAGAGTTAACTGGCCAGCTTTTTTTAATTATATACTGTTCTAATTATATTAAATTGCTTTTTTTATTAATTTGATATTTTTTATTCATCCTTACAGTTTATAATTTCATCTTTACAGGACTATAGTAATCCTAGTGATATAAGACCACTATATTTATAATGTTAAAATTTTTGTAATTGTTCAATATTTAATCAATGGAATGGATTTATCATCAAGTGACGATTTTCCACCTATGCATGAAGAGAGGTGGCCACCATTAGGTCAGTATGTGTTCTATAATTAGATATGATGTCCGACCGATTGGCTTAGTGGATAAGTGCGTCGCCATTCAGCCGAAGGGATGCAGTTTTGAAACTGTTTGCTAGAGAGTCGGTTGTGTCCTTGGGCAAGGCACTGAACTGGCATTACCTGAAGCCAGTAGAAAAATATGTTCTATCAATTTGAAGGAATGTATAAATTACACACAACATACTGCAATAGCTCCGGTAACCCGAAGGTGGGCGCCGGGTGATCTAGAACGATTGCCATGTGTGTTAACCCCCTTGGTTTTCCCAATAACGGTGATAAATATAAATATCCTATTCTATATCAGTTGTTTGCCAGAGCGTGATACAACTACATTTGTTGTAACATGGTTAATTGACATATTAACTGGTGTCTACTGTCAGGTTACTAGGTATTGCAGTACTTTGAATATGATTATATAATGAATTCATTTTTGTTAAACCCATCAATTCACATGGTTAGGCAATGTCACTAATCATTTCGTAAGAAGTGTTAAGTCATTGCTACTCGCCTCGATCAAAATTATTTGTTAGTTAACTTTAATTCAACTAGTTTTTAGCATTTTCCGCTGAAGTTGTGTACATGCAGCGTGGTTAAATATTGTGTAATACTAACCAAAGTAGTTGTTTCAATCCAACAAACTTGGACTAGATGTCCGCCATGCTATTAATGTTTTTACCGTATATTTCATCTTTATTGTCCCTGATCCTAGGAGCCTCTGCATCACCGGACCTGCCCATCATGTCAGAGCCGAAACGAATGGAAGAAGATAGAATTTTCCAACTTGAGGAGGAGAAAGAGCAACTTGCTTCTTCTCTCTTCTCATTGACCACAAGATTCGCACAGGTGAAACTAAGTTTAAATCTCAAGATCTGTCTGTGAAGTCATTTTTACCTCATAAGATATTATCTTCTGTGTTTTGTGCAAATCTTAACTATGTTCAATAAATTTGGATATACAGCCATCCATACCATTAGGTAGACATTTCTGTCTAATGGTATGGCGGTACCGAATGTATATCTATATACCTAATTGCATGATTTTATAATTTTAAAATGGTTACATGCAGATACAAATATATGGCCTAAATAAATACACTAAACCAGATCAGGACCAGGCTGTGATAAATAAAATATATTTGTTCATGTGTACAATTAGAAATTACATTATTATACTAATTTGTAAATGTTTGTATTTGTCCACAAGGGTTCGCACATCACTTCCACATTATCTTTTTCCGGAAATTATCCTTGCGTAATCTGGTAACTAAATTTATTTTTCATCCCAGCTGAGTTTCTAGAGAACCCAAGATTTACTAGTGCATTGTCTACAAGTATCAAAATCAGTAAAAGTTTTATTCCTGGTGCTTTTTTTATCTTTTATAATGTAAATATCCAAGTCACCAACATAATTTTCCTGCAGATCCAGTTCCGTCTACACCAAATTACAGAAGCTCCTCCAAATGAAAAAGATCTTCTGCTTAAAGAACTTGAAGAATTCGCTCACAAAGGATGCGTTGACCAACAAATAGTTCGTCAGAATTCGGAGGTTAATAACTTTTTACTTGAGTTAAAGCTTCAACTTGCATAGGCCTATCTATGTTCCTTGTGTAGCCACATTAAAGGTGCACGCCGTATTTACATATACTGACAGCTCTGAAAAGCTTGCTCAAATACTAAACATCAAAAATCTTCCTTCTGCACATTTTGAGCCGATTGTTTTCATCATATGCTTATTGGAATTAAGAGATATAAAATTATTTATTGTCTAATGTATGACCAGTTAAATTATTTGACGCACATTGACTGCCAGCAAAATGTAGTAAGTTGTGTTCCCCTGTCAGTTGTGTTCTTGGTCAAGGTAGTTCGTATGTTGACTGCACCCAGTTGTTTAATGGGTTAATCAAATAATGTAGTAATATAATTATATATAAACACACATTGTTATAGTACCTGTAAATTATGGCAAGAGGTCATGTAATAATTGCCAATATTTTTACTGTTACACATATTTTTTTATAAAAAAGTACTTTTTTTTTATCATACTGCACTCACCTACCCATCCGCTTACCCATCCAAGTTCTCTCTTGCAGATCGAAAGCAGTGACGATGATACCAAGAAGTCAATGACCCAAGAACTTCGTGAAAAACATGAAATAATCATCAATGAGTTAAAAGCTCAACTCAACGATTTTGAATCCTTTGCGTTTAAACAGGTATGCAATGTGCAGTGTATTTTAAAAATTTAAGGTGAGCATCAATTACTGATTTACTGATTTGTTATTATTTAATAAATATGGAAATGAATAAATAATAATTATGATTCAACAATTACAATAATATGGTTACATGCAGAGTCCAATATACCATAGACTGTATATAAACACAAATTGAATAGCCTAATCAGTTTTGAGAACAGCCATTAAATATTCTTAAAGTTGGAACATCCATTAAATAACTTAAACCACATGCCCTGTTTGTCTTTATCTGGGTCGCTAGTATAGTAGCTTCTGCCTAAGTATATGAGTGACCCACACAAGCAGTTTAAAAATGTGGCATGATATTTTAAACGCGTAAAGGAATGATATTTTAAACGTTTAAAAATGTGACAATCAGATTGAGCATTAAAGTTTTTATAAAAGGTTCAAGTCTGCCTAAAAAGTGACAGTTCGGGGCAGGAAGACACAACCCTCCAGGAAATAATTACCCTACTTTGTATTTAATGTTAAAAATTACCATAATAACATGAGAAAATGCATTTCATACACTGGAAGGAAATGGAGTGAGGTTGGATAGTGAATGAGGTGTTTCTATAATGGTTTAGGAATATTAGAAGTGTAGGGGTAGGGTTATGGTGTAATATTGTAGGAATACAGCAAATCTAAATATTTATTTCAATGTGTGGCAAAAAGCTTATCTTTTTACGATGTCCTGACGTCACGCTTGATTATCGACATTACTCATTTTTAAAGATTTTAGTGATAGGTAACTAAACAACCATAAAAATAAGGATTTATTCAAAATACAGCACACAAAACAATAATGTTGAATAATTCAGGGGGAAGTTTAAAAACACTTCGCTATTTTGTAGTTTATTGGGACTTGATATGGTATCTTTGCTTTAAACACCATTAAGCTATATGAAATAGTTTAAACCATGTTAGTTAATTAAATAAATCCACTGTATATATATATATATATATATATATGTTTATGTAGATATTTTAATACGCTCTGTGACTCCAATTGGCTATCATTGCTTAAATACCATATTGTGAACCATAGGTAGCCTACAGAAAGACATTGTGTCTGCATTTCATATATTTAATATTTTTATATGTTTGAATTCTTTTTTCTGCCTCTTGGTTAAATTTTTTTTAAATTGATATTAATTGATTGGTTCATGTTTTTTGTTGTTAACCAATTTTATTAATAAAAATTGTTGTCTAACCCAGGGAGCAGGAAGTGTTCCCCAGTCGGTGCAACTGGAGAAGCAACAAGCGTTGTTGGAACAGCTAACTCGCAAATTGAACCTCCAAGTAAATGAAGAGGATTTCGCTCATACCTCTGTTGATGTTCTAAAGAGTCGAGTGGATGAAGCAGTCGCAGAGGTAGATATCAATTATGGGTTTTTGTTGTAAAAAAACAATTTCTAGGTACTTGTGCTTTGGGTTCTTGTAATTTCAGTTCTTGTATTTTAGGTTCTTGTGTTAAAAAGATCAAATACTTAAAAATACTCAATTAACATCTCAATGATGTATACAGCATCATAGTAATTTACATATTTACATGCGTAAATGCATTAGCATAATGGTATTTACCAGTGCTGCATAAGTGCAAAATATGATTGTTGGTATGGTTGTAAAACCTTAGATTTAACTATTTATGTTTAAATCATTTTCTGGACAATTGAATCCCATACCCCTGACACCACTAATGTTACATGTTGTTGTGGCCCTGGTAAAATAACAAGTTCTCACAGATAACCCCTATACCAGTTTGTTCTATTGCTCTTAACTATGTAACTATGTTGTGTTCATTTGGTCGCCATCTTGGTTTGGCTTTGATCTATCAAGGCCCCTTTTAAAGCACATTGTGTGAATGCCAATATATTGATTCATTCATAAATAATTAATCAGCAAAAAATGGTTGCAATCTGCTTGTACACAATAAACATGGTGCAAGTGGAAAGATGATGGCAAGAAGACATTCTTAGCTATAAATAAGAAGAAACTTGAATAGTTTTGCCCGTCCGTGTATATATTCCCTTTCCCTGTAAATTAGTGTTACAGCTCATGAGATATCATAATTGAGAATTTTCTAGGAAATTCAGTTTTGTTAAAATGCAGATTTCGTCACCTTGTAACACTTATATCTATATGACGTTATAAAAATGCATTTTTCTTCGTAAAAAACTTTAAATGTTTCTATACACTAAACACTGAACAGTTAAACCCAAGTTCTAATATACATTCCTTTACTACTAAAATCGGTCTTGTTGTTTTTAAGCTTTTGACAACAACATTATAAATAATGTGCAGTTTACAATTGTCTAATTATGAATTTTATTTTAGCTGATTTGTAAAGAATAACTTTGTTTTATTAAAAATATTATTCATATTATTGTAATGTTCGGGATATTATCATAATATATTCATATACACTTGTCACACCAGAGCTATTTTATCTTTAACCTGACAGTGGGCACGAGATAATTTAACTATCGCTTGTGTATTACTCTGTGCTAGGTACTCAGTCTATTTTATTAAAATACCAACTAAGTTTTATTCTACTAATATTATTATTTCCAGATTGTAAATCCGGCCAAAATAAAAGGGAAGCTGGTCGACCACCTACAAACTCAAATTCAAGATCTTGAAAGATTTGTGGAATTTTTGCAAGAAAGTGAAGGTGAAAGCTATATGGGGTGTCTTGCATTACATATGTTCACAATTTATGGTGATTTGGTGGCCACAAATGTTTGGTGGGCTGTCACCATTACTAATGGTTCAGGATTCAAAAAATTCAATAAAAGGTCCACCTCCACAATGCTATTTAGGCATACGAGCATTTATATACCTTCTTAATAGAAGCATATGTAAAATTCTTATTGCATTGTGTGTACACAGGTGATATGCCATATTAAGTTGTTCCAACCCTTTAAGCTGCGTTTATGTTCCAACATTAAAACAGGCACCATTAAGGTCAATGACATATACCTGGCATAAATAAATAGTTGTGAAGACATAATATTATTTCATTCCTTAAAATTAATACATTTAAAAAATAAAAACTTGTAAATTTTATTATATTTTAGGCAATTTTTTTCTATCTGACCTTTGTTTGTTCCTTTTAATTGTAGTGTAGTGACTCCCATCACATCACCCTAATATCCATTTCCCTCGCAGATGGCAAATCATCGGGTTCCATACCCAACCCCACCAGTAAGAAGCCGCAACACAAACAATCCGAACGTAGACAAGCATTGGCGCTTGTGCGAAGAGCGTTGACTCTTATTCAGGTAAAACTTACATCACGTTTCAACCTTTTAGATCTGCGGTGTAGGCTTTTTTACATCACTTTTTACTTTTTTACATTTTTGTTTACATTTTATATATTTTTTACAGAATTTTACATCACGTTTTAAAGCCTTTTTATATTTTAAATAAACCGAATCATTTACTGCATTGTAGACTAGAGATAACCAACAATAACTGTCGATTCATTCGGTTCTCCAGCTTATAATTGACAATTCGATACAGTCATCTGTTGCTATGTACATTTGTTCATTGTTGTATAATAACCCCACTTATTTTAGTGTGGTTACTTGGATACTAATTTAAATTCATCCAATTAAACTGTTGGTTACTTGGTTTTCTATATATTACAGAAGCAAATATTTTGACATTAAACATACCAGAACATTACACATGAATAACCTAATAATCAGCTTGAAAGTTTATTAAAACTACTTTCATCTACAATTTAAATTAAAAATATTAAATTCTGGTTGAACATCAGTTAAAAAAAGTCATGATACTGGTTATTATTGGGTTAGAGCAGTACTCTGCCACTAGTTTGCCGCGACACACTACCCGTCCCTCAAGATAATACTAGCTGTGCCGCGGAAAAATAATTTTTTTTTTAAATCAGTTTTACCAAATAAACATGTATTGTATTTTTTTTGAAATTTAGTATTAATTAAGGCTATTAGAAACTTTGCTAATATAATATCAAATAGCTTTTCAGAAGACCTCCCGTTGTATAATTATAATGAATGGTATTTTAGGTAAATGATACTGTGTGTTACTATAAAATTTAGTAAGTTTCAAAATGTGCTCCGAGTATACAAGGTTGAGGACTACTGGGCTAGACTACAAATATTAAATTTGAATTTTTTTAAATTAATGTTAAGTTACAAAAAATATAATCAACTTATAATAAGAAAAAACTAAAAAAAAACAAATAAAAAAAATGAGTGAAAATTGTGAGTTTTAGGTTGGGGCTTAACTGATAAATGGAAAAAAACAGGCTTGTGCTTCGTGGGTGGTGCTTAAGTGCATCTGACACTTTCATCAAGTAATGCATCATAATTATCTCCATTGTTTCAACACAATCGATCTTCATTCATGTGATGATAACATCACGAAAATATGGCTGTGTCGAACGGTCAATCCATGTTTTTTTAAATTTTGGGTTTTTCCAAAAAAACAGCAGTTAATACTTTTTTATAGAATCCCCACAAGAAAATCAACTTTTGGTGGTTTTCACTAAATCTGCGGGATAGCGGGATGGAACAACACACTATAACATGAGCCGGAAAAAGTATTTTTGTCACTAACATGGGCGGGTCTTCATATTTAATCATTAATTTGAGTGGGAACGGTTATAAGATGAATGGGATGGGGTATATAATAATAAAACTTATCCCGCTCACAATACACTGTGTCCTGCTCGTGTTACTGACGAAAATACATTATCATTTTTTGTTACCGTCCCTCTTTCCATTCTTCCACAAAACAGTGCGTTGTCCCGCAGATTATAAAGCACCTTTTTGCCATCATTAATAGGATTTGTTTAACCATGCTAATAAAATGCTGGACACTTTTTTGCAGCACTGGATCCAAAGATAAAGTATCCTATTGTAATATTAATTCATGTTTTAACAAAATTAACACAAAATCTCACTTTAAATGCAGATGTTCTCGATCACCCAGTTCGGCTGCGGCGGACGAAGTCAACCCGAGGAAACGATCGTCGACACAAAATCCTTGATCGACCATCTCAAACAAGCGGTTAACCATGTCAGGTCACTTGAATATTTTGTTACTTTTCATATTAATGTGGGTCGAAACAGTATTCAGTAAAATCATTCCATATATACGAGGGTTTCGAATTATGGGGGTGGAATGCTTGCTAAGACTGGTGTCCATGGAAGTGGAATTCACTTCTAAATCCATCTGTAAAAATCCTCTCAATATGTTGTGTACCTAACGCTGCGACAGTATTTGTAATAAAGTATCAGTAATCGCGGGTCACGTATCGTGATAATTGCGTTACTCTTGTAGCTAAGTTTGTCAATATATCGTTGCAGCCTTATGTTAACCTTTCCATTTTCAATATGTTGTGGGCATCACATTTAAGTTCGTTTCAATTCCACTGGTCTATGAGCAGTGGGTATCCGACTAAATAAATTGCAAGGATGCATAAAATGAAACATCCCGTAGCATAAATACAACATTTGAAATTGTAATCCTTTTAATTCAACCTGACAAATATCTATCTATAGATAGAGATATCTATAGGACGAAGCCATATATAAAAGATATCTTTTGAAAGAAACCATATATATAAGATATCTATAGATCAAAGCAATATATATGAGATATCTAATATCTATAGATCGATGCTAAATATATAAGATATCTATAGATCGAAGCCATGTATATAAGATATCTATAGATCGAAGCCATACATGTAAGATATCTATAGATCGAAGCCATATATATATATGAGATATCTATAGATCGAAGCCATATATATAAAACATCTATAGATCGAAGCCATGTATATAAAATATCTATAGATCGAAGCCAAATATATATGAGATATCTATAGATCGAAACCATGTATATAAGATATCTATAGATCGAATCCATATATATGAGATATCTATAGATCGAAGCCATATATATATGAGATATCTATAGATCGAAGCCATATATATATGAGATATCTATAGATCGAATCCATATATATGAGATATCTATAGATCGAAGCCATATATATATATGAGATATCTATAGATCGAAGCCATATATATAAAACATCTATAGATCGAAGCCATGTATATAAAATATCTATAGATCGAAGCCAAATATATATGAGATATCTATAGATCGAAGCCATATATATAAAACATCTATAGATCGAAGCCATGTATATAAAATATCTATAGATCGAAGCCATATATATATGAGATATCTATAGATCGAATCCATATATATGAGATATCTATAGATCGAAGCCATATATATATATGAGATATCTATAGATCGAAGCCATATATATAAAACATCTATAGATCGAAGCCATGTATATAAAATATCTATAGATCGAAGCCATATATATAAAATATCAATAGATCGGTAGCAGCCAAAGAGACGCGAGGATGTGACGGAGAATCGGAGACAGAAACGTCAAGTTTATCGAGTTATGAGGATGGTGATGGCGATCGGTTGAATTTGGTCGCTGATGAATTAACCCAGGTGGAACGTTGCATAATTGAGATGTCGTAATGTGTTTTTTGGTATATACTGGATAGTTTATATCCCTAGATTCTTATACTGTACAAACTACTGATTAGCTTGGTGGGTTAGTGCGTCACCTTTTAGCTGAAGGGTTGCAGGTTTGAAACTGGTCACTAATTAGGTTTTGTCCTTGGGCAAGGCACTTAATGGACATTGTCTGAACTCAGCAGATTAACTTGTTCTACCAAATTAAAAAAATGTGTGTATGTGGACGTGGGAAATCTTACGATTGCCCGTGTGTTAACCTAACTCCTTTGGTTTTCCAATTCACAGGATAAACATAAATATCCTATCCTGATCAAAATAAAATGTGACAACTAAAGTTCTGTGATTGTCAATTCAAGCTCATTGTCCTCTGGTGTTCAAAAAATCTAAATCTCTATGATGTGAAATTGCTTTAACTTTAAGAGCCTCAAAAAGTAACAAAGCAATGTTTGAATGATAAACGTAAACTTGTCACAAGAATCTATTCGCTGTTTGGTTAATATACACAATACACTTAACACATAAATTAAGTTAACTTACCAACTGTCTTCAGGATACAGTTGTTTTTAATAAGTTGGTTGTAATCTTTACCACTTTCCAATGAACATTCCGATCCACTGCCAGTGGCTGCCATCACAGCCAAAATCTTTGTGGCGATATAATATGATATTCATGTTTATCTTTGTGAATGGAAAATGCAAGGAGCATTATTACACGAGCAAACATCAGACTACCTTGCGCCCACTGTCGGTTTACTGAAGCTATTGCGTGCCTTGCCCAAGGACACAACCGACTAGCTAGTGAGCAGTTTCGCACCTGCAACCTTTCGGCTGAAAGGTATCACACTTATCGGTTATGCTGTTTGTAATCTCATCTTCTTTTAACCTCCCAGCTGGTTCGAGGGGAGTTGTACACGGCTGTGGCTGAAATCCTCGGGAACGGTCTTGTGCACGACGCCATCGGCAGCCACGGTTCTGCCCTGATCTCCCCGATATCGTGTCTGCTGCCAAGAAGCATGGACACCAAATATGCTTCACGTGGGTGCATGATCAGCTTGTTATCATATTCATTGAATCATGAAGCAAAATAACCCCGAACAAAAAACACCCCCACATCTACCCCACCTTTAACCCACCACCTAACCTTTAACCCACCACCCCACCTTTAACCCACCACCCCAACTTTAACCCACCCCCACCATATAACCCACCACCCACCTCCACAGAACCCATGCACCCATGGGAGTTGTTCCTGGAGTACTACGAGTTGAAGAACGGACCCGAACTCGCTCGCTCCCCATCCCGGATGCTAACGAGGTCGTTCAACCTTGATGACCTCGTTGCCAACGGCGACACATCCAGATCGAAAATGTAAGATAAGAAATAATCTGTATTTTGTTTTAATTTTTTTTTTATAGATTTAACTGTCAGACTATCTTAGTGGATCAGTTCAACACCTTTCAGATGCAGGTTCGAACCTGGTCATTTGCTAATCGACTGTGTCCTTGGCCAATACACTTAGCGGATATTGCCTGAACCCAGTTGTTTAATGGGTTCTACTAAATTGAAGGAATGCTTGATTCATACACAACACACTGCAATAGCTCCGGTAACCCGACGATGGGCGCGAGGTGATCTGACGATTGCCCGTGTGTTAACCCCCTTGGTTTTCCCATTCATGGGAGTAAACATGAATATCCTATCCTATATTCACCCATTTTATATTTTTATTTCAACAATTACTTTTTTCTCCCATTTTAATTAACGACGTAAAATGTTATTTCTATAAGTATTACGATGTTATATTTCTATGTTTACAGCGCAAAGCATTCTCTGTTAGAAGCTATCCACCTAGTGGTGAAAGATCACGACCCTCTGAAACGAGGTTACGATGCAATGCTGAAAGGTGATTGTTAAAATCAAATCTTATTTGTTTCTTTATTGCCTGTATATCAGAAACCAAAGTCAAGTCATTAGTAACACTGGTTTTCAAAATATGGAAGTGTTACAATCTCTAGTGATTACCTTTAGATTGTGGCAGTGCATAAATTGACTATAATAATATGCTGAATTAAATCGTAATAAAAGCTTTGTCTTTATCACAAATAGTTGTATTGTGCTGGTAACCCCACATGCTACTTGTAGATAGTGGTAATGCCCAGTTGTGGTCACATTTAAGGGTATTGGTGACAAGACCGGCAAACCTTTTGCAATGTCTGTATTGCACCACTGCATTAGTATTTATGCGTTCCATGACTGCTTAGCATGTGTGACTCGGTGTGTTTTCTTTCATGCTTTTTACGAAGATTGAAATGTGTTCTGAAATGTTGGTGCTTCCTCTTCAACCCCACCCACTAACCCCTAGCTACCCTTCCTATCCAACTCATCATTCCATCTTCCAGCCCTGATATGCCTCGGATTGAATGCGGGTCGACTATCTCGCTGGATTCGACTGATCTCCAGGGTTCCCAGCATCATATCGAAGCATTACAGTGATGCCAGCTATGTCGCTCGCACTGGTATGGAGGGGGTGATAACAGTGTTGTCCAAACTGGATCCCATCACATTTGACTTGCCAGTCGATGTAGCAGTGAGACCTTTTAAAAATATGAGTGATGCTTTTTGATTGTTTTTAAATGAAAGGAGTTTTATTCTTCATTTATGTTGTGTTACATATTTGTAGCATTTTAGGTTTAACTTTTTATCCTGATGAATTTTGCTACTTTTGGCGGTACATTTGTAACTAGCCAATATTTTAAAATACAGTAGAAACAAAGCTTGATAAATTCACAACCAACTATTCAGAGATTCAGAATTATATTGGTTATCATAATTAATGGTATCCGACCAGTTATGACACTATACCCTGTACATGCTTCTGCTCTGTACATATTTGTGCCAATTTTCTTTGTATATTGGTATGATACATATCCAATCAGGTTTTTTATGTTATTAATTGCATTTCGGTTGAATAGTTACAACAAGATATCAATATTTATTGAAATTCATTTAAAACACATAACAAGATTAAGATTGACCATGGTTATTATTTCCAGTGACAAGCCCATCATGGGTTCGAAACTTTAAGATTTAAATGGTTAATTTTCCATTATAAAAAATTATATCAACCAATCAAAGACAATATACACATGCTTTCCCAACCATTCACGACACACCAAACTTGCCGAATACTTACCGTGTCACTTCCTGAATTCCGAATCAAACTTTATTTTGCACATTTTTATTTTTCTCCTCGCTTTATAAATAGATTCGTGTAATTGTATTTAAGTTGTACTGCAAACCACACCAGCACCGGACTGTGGCTCTTATCCAGGTTATTTTGTGTGTACATGGTGTTTGTAATGTGTGTCGCAGTTAACATGTTATAGTTATAGTTAACCTGTTATAGTAGTAGCTAAGAAATGGTGGTAGGGCTGCAAATTGCACCCCTCGTTATCGGTTTAGAAATCCTAATATAAAACACAACACATCCAATATCAAAACACCAATGCAACTCTAAAATGATAATTTTACACCAACACATAATCATTATGTATTAAATCGTTAGTTATTATACACAAATGGCCAAGCAATATCTTTCATGCTATAATTGAGACATGACCTATTCATTTCATTATGACCCAGTCACATTATCTCTGTTGGTTGGAATTCAATTTTCTTCACGTTAAACCTATATGTTCCTGTACAGTGTGCACTATAATGCAATTTTTTAAACCTGTTTTTGCCACAGCACAATCGATACTTTGCAACTCATATTCTAACAAACATACCATCAGTTAAACCGCCGCAATATCTTTCATATCATGCATATATTTACCGTTGGCATTTTTGACATTTATGCATAGTCTAAATCAGGGCTTCCCAAACTTCTAAGCTTACGACCCATGTCAATTTATTAATTTTTTCTGCAACCCTTTATGTTAAAAACCTAAACAGATCGAAATAGATACAACAGAAATAGTAGTTTGTGTAAAATTGATGTCTTTATGACCTAAAATATTCATTGCGTGACCCCCAGTTTGGGAAGCCCTGATCTGTATCATTACAAAAAGTACATTTTGCATTATTTTATATAGGTGCGTTCCATAGAATACATTGTATATATTATCATTTAAATGTCGGTGCAACATTAACCCTGATATCCGAATTTCGAAGTGCAATATGTTTAATGCACTTGATCCGTTAAACCGTCAATTTATTTTAAAGTATGCCGTTTAAAGGATTTTAATCGAAATTTCGTATGTTTTCATTATATAAATTATTGAATCCAGTTTCTTCAAAACAATTTAGTCAAGTATAATTTTATTGTATACCATAATGTTTAGTTTGTTTATTACGTCACGTGACGTCATTAGTCTTCAATACAGGTGGTGGAATATAGAAATCGTTGTTTTTTATTTGTGAAAGCTGCTGTTAGTACGTGGAGTACAATTTTGGATACCTATATTAGTTCAGTGTGTCAACTTCAGAAGGGTGTAATGTTTTTTTGGGAAAAAGCGGGGGGAGGGGGGACGTTTTAACATAAGTTGTATGTCAACAGTCATGTTACCGAAGCTGTTGCAGAGTATTCAATTTAATAAATATTTCCCCAATAAACCATATTTAAGCCTGTGTTTGAAATCGTTTTAGTACCCATCTTCCACACCAGGCTGTTTAAAATGTGAATGATAGGCCTACCTCCGAATATGCATAACGACAAAGCATTATCGATGAGTTTGATAAATACAGTAGAATCTAGTTTTATCCCAATGAATAGAAACATGAAAGGCATTATCACACATGCAGATCGCGGTGTGCCCGACATGAACCAAACCAGCGACGGGTTAGGATAGGATAGGATAGGATATTCATTTTTATCCCCGTGAATGGGAAAACCAAGGGGGTTAACACACGGGCAATCGTCAGATCACCTCGCGCCCATCGTCGGGTTACCGGAGCTATTGCAGTGAGTTGTATATGATAGACACGTTCCTTCAATTTAGTAGAACCGATTGACCCGCTGGGTTCAGGCAATGTACGTAAAGTGCCTTGCCCAAGGACACAACCGACTAGCTAACGACCAGTTTCGCACCTTCAACCTTTCGATTGAAAGGCGACGCACTTAACCGTTAGACCACCGGGCCGGACATTATCTGTTCAGATGATCAATAAATCAGCCTTTCACTTACTTTTTCGGCCATTTATTTACATATGTATTATTTTGTATCATATTTTAATGTCTATTTGCAATTGCTGTATAACAAGCAAATCAAAATATCAACGCTTTGAAATTGTGTCCTAACAATATACAATTTAACATTCGAAAGATAATACAGCAGCATACTGCTTTATAGGTCAAATATGGTCTTAAGGATAATATATTTATGTTTTATCCCTTGAACGGGAAAACGCAAGTGGTGTTATCACACGGGCAATCGTCCTATTTGCCTCGCGTCCACCGTCAAGTTACCTGACCTATTACAGTGTGTTGTGTATAATTTAGACCTTTCTTCAATTTAATAGAACCCATCGTTTTACTAAATTTGGGCAATGTCCGTTTAGTGTCTTTCCCAAGGACATAACCAACTAGCCAGATACCAGTTTCGAAACTTAACCCTTTAAATTAAAAGGCGTCGAAATAACCTACCAGACTTTGGTCAGATAAGAAAATACAATTCACATTACGCCTAAGCAACTAACTGCTTTTTGAAAATTAGTTTGTCTGTGTTCATTAGGTTATCGGTCAGTAATGCATTTCTTCAATTTATCCGCAAAGACGATTGTAACAACTCGTTTTCTCCCATTTACTTTGCGCAAGTAATTTCAATTTATTGTAACCGTGCTTGGGTTTAACGGCCACGTTTTTACATTTTTATAAATATATCCTGCCTTTTTGTTAAAATAGCGTGTTTGAACGACAGTTCCTTTTGTATTTCGTAAATTTACGACAGAGTGTGCATAGATCATAAACTACTAATTGGTTACTGTCCAGTTCGTTCTTTTCCATTGTAACGTTAGTTCTACATTAACTTCCGAAAAGCAAGAGCGCTCAAGAACCAATAATTTCGTTATGTGGAAAAATTGGTGATGAAATTATTTAAAATAAACTTTTAATTTTCCATATTTTTCCCAAATTGTGTGAGTATTTAGCATATTGTTTTGACTTCCCGTGCAGAGTGCGCCCGTTTGGTTTATAATTGGTCTCTGGTGCGCCACGGGGTCAAAAAGATCGAGAAACACTGCTCTACACACTAACATGGCAAAAATCGTCACCTAAATTAGACGTTTAATCACTGGAGCGTTTCAACTTATAACGCGTCACATTTGACGCACTCGAAAAATCAATAGTTTTCTCTTTATGGAGCAATTGTTACGTGTAACCGACTGTATTATTAATTCATAACAAGTTATGAGCCAATCAGAAATCCCCACGGCGAAATAACGATGATTAATTAAATCAAGATTCGATGTGGATAATAAAGGGAAGTGCTCTGTAGTTTGGTGCAAAACTGATGTTGTAGCATTCTCGCAAAGTGTTTTAGATCTTTAAACTGCACAGAATATAGCTTATACGATTCCTTTAGATAAGAAATTGATGGAATGGATAAAACGGGTAAAAGTAAATAAAATAAATCCACATTCAGCATCAATCTGTATCATCCATTACTCCGTTTCGTAGGGCGGAATGGTTTCAGTAAACCAGTCACCCACAGAATTCTATCTGAAAAAGAGTTTAGCTACGAGCCCATACTGAGATCAAAACTTACCTTGGTAAAATTGAATTTTTTTTAGATTTCCCGTTTTAAAATTTACCATAAAATTTGATTCAGTCATGAGATTGCTGCTTTGCGCCGCATTTTCATTTCTTTTTCTCGGTTACGCCACGGCTGCCGACGTCATCGGAAGTGACGCAGAAGGCGCTGGTGATGACGTCACCATCGAAGTTGAGAAAAAAAGCCCAAAAGTCGAATTGTCGGTGGAAATGTTGAAGAATTCAAGCTCGGAAGAGAAGTTACCAAAAACGATAACAATTGTGAGTTTCTGTGTTTTATGGGGTTTATTTATAGAATACTAACTTACAGAATCATTGAACCAAGTTTTTTGCCTATTAAGGGGAAGCCCCTGCATTATATTGGCATCGGGAATTATAAGATATCTGTGGAATGTCGCAACCCAGCAGTCGGAAAATAGTTTAGGGTCGTTCGTTAAGATAGATTAATAAAAAATTAAACCTATGTTTTACCTGCAAAACCAGTATGTGTTTAAATATGAATATTTCTATTGTCATTTCTTTCATTACTTTATTCCTTTTTTAACCGTGTTGCCCCCAATTCAAGCCGTTTTTTTATTAAATAGCCCTATATTGTGTGGCTGCAAGTCAAGTTTTTTAGATCAGTGGTTCCAATCGTTATTGAAGCAGGTGTTGCAACATCTTTTAACCATTTGCCAAAGCATTTAAAGTTAACGTATTACTCGTCCGACCAATTAACTTTGCGGTTTAGTTCGTCGTCTTTCAGTCGAAAGGTCGCAGTTTCGAAACTGGTCGTTATCATGTAGGTGTGCTTGGGCAAGGCACTAGAACTTTACCAGAACCCAGTGTAATATTGGGCCCTACAAAATGAAAGGAACATGTCAATCTAATACAGCACACTGCAATAACTCCTGTAACCCTGGGCGCGAGGTGATCTGACGACGTCCCGTGTCTTAATCCCCTTTCATTTTTTCATCCACGGGGATAAATAAACGTTCTATCTTATCCTACTCATTTTCTATTTATAATATTTTACAAGGGTGGGACTTAATACAGAATGTTAATAAACTGGACTGTATATACCTTGTGTGTAAGTTTATATATTCGAACAACTGAATATTTGTTTGAACGGTCTGACGGCTTGGCATATAAAAAGTAATAAAAACATTTTTTCTCCAGAACGGAAAGGAAATACCAATCGAACGCGCTGATAGAACACTTACCTCTAAAGTGACGCTCGAAATCACATTCGGCCAAGAAGCGATCGGAAATATTACGTTCGGTCTTTTCGGCAGAACCTGTCCGAAAACCGTCCGTAATTTCGTAACACTGGCGAACCCCAATAGACCAACCGGCGAGGGTTACAGAGGAAGCAAAATTCATAGAATCGTTCGCGGTTTTGCATTTCAAGGTAAATGGCATTTTGGGTGGATTCTTATGTCACCCGCTCAAATGTATGTCTCCTAGAACACTTTGGAAAATAAAGTTTCTGTCCTATTCAAAATGGTTTTATTCATATGTGAAAAATATGGCTGAACTGATTTGGCTCTAGTTTGAAAAGTTTCCAAAATATTTATCACGAAAAAGGTTTCTTTAAAATCAATGACGATCAACTCTGGGCCAAGATTTTTAATTTTGGGAGTGCGGGGACTTTCCCTGTGACTGCTTATCATCATTAGGATAGCTTGTTTATCACCTTGAAAGAGAAGCCGCAAGGGTCGTTAACACACTGGCAATCGTCAGATCACCTCGTGCCCCCCGTCGGGTTTCCGGACTAATCATTTATACTTATTCCTATTTAAACCATGCTAACTGATAGTACTTAAAGTTACAACCCGGTTGTACTACTTATTTTAATCTAAACGTAAGTTAAAGCTATTAATATCAGCCATTTTGTTTTGGGGGATTATGGAAAATTTATTTTCTTGGTATTTGGCACCGGGGTTTTTGCAACCTCATCTATAATTTCAGTTTAAGGGCGCAATCTAACAAACATTTTTCTTGTACAATTATATAATCCTGACATTGGAAATCTTAAATTTTTTCTTGACGCAAAATCATCCAAATTTTTACTTGAAAATTTTGAGCTGGTATCGCTCTAGACATCCGGAACTTTTTCCCAACAAAACAAATATAGGAGATGCAAAATAAACGCCTTTATTTCACAAAGCTTTTCTCCAATATTATAAAACTCCACAGCTAATGTTAGTTCTGGTCGGGCATAGAGGTCTATTAATTGGTTATACGCCCTAATAAATATATGTCTCGTATCATTAAAGAGATCCATAACTAACATACCCGGATAAAAGCTCTGGCATTTAAGTTTGCATTAGTTTGGTCATTTTACATTGTATAAAGGTATAGTGATTTATTAACCAAGTGTTACAAAACATAACCTAACAGTTTTGCGGTCTTTGCGGTATTTTCCTATCATTTTGAACTAATATTAATATAAAACGACGTATCTTTTTGAAGTAAAAGTTAGAATAAAGATATTACACTATCGTTGAAATATTTTACATCCAAGATGATATTAAGGCTCCAAGCATGCGGTTATATACAATGGTTCACAATCATTATATACAAAACAGTTAAATTTTACACAATGGTTTACAATCGTTATACTGTATACAAAACAGTTATATTAAATAATTTTATACAATGGTTAAGAATCGTTATGTACACAGGAGGGGATTTCCTGAACAACGATGGGAGTGGAGGGTGGAGCATTTATGGTCGATATTTCCGGGATGAGAATTTCGCGATCAAACATTTCCCGTTTTGTTTATCGATGGCGAACGCTGGTAAGGATTTGGTTGTTCTTCGTTTTATTATCTAACCTTCAACCCATGCCATGATGGGATCGTTACTATAGGACCGATTTTGTATAGCAGTTGGTATTTGCATCGGTCACTCGATCGGCCAAACTTTTAAGAACATTTTTTTGTCGAGCCAATAAATACTCATAGGCTCGTCACCAGGATCGTTTTTTTTTATATGAAGGTCGCTTTCGGCATTCGCCCACACGACCGTACCCTGTTGCTGTTCGTTTAAATTTGTTAAGGGTACAACAAGTAATTTCTTATTAGCTGTTTATAACATTATATCTTATAATGGTTTGCCTACAGGCGATAAGGCTTAATAAAACCTTCCTAAAATATTGAAAGGATATACGATTTTAAATCAGATCTTTACTTATCTATTGTAGATTATCTTGTTACTTTAAAGTTTAGACTCTACTTGGAGGCAACTTGTAATTTCTTCATAATTCCATACCAGGACCAAACACCAACGCTTCCCAGTTCTTTGTGCCTGTCATCCGTACGTCATGGTTGGATGGTAAGCACGTGGTCTTCGGACAGGTTATTGCGGGTCACAAGATCGTCAAGAAAATCAACGAAGTCAAATGCAACACCTACGATCGACCGTACCGACAAGTGTGGATATCCAACACCTGGACTGAAGTGTACAAGAAAAGTCAAATCAAATCGGAGCTTTAAATATTGAAAGCCGAGAATGTTGGCACAGACTGTAGATTTATAGAAATAATTTTAAACGAAATTACATTGTTAAATGATGACAGGAATTAAATAAAATTGTAAGTTTTGCCAAATTATAGTCTGGGTATAAGTGTATTTTATATACAAATGTCAAATTTTCTTCAATTTATTCTTTAAATATTTTTTCGCAATAAATAATCATGTCCATTAAAACAACCGCAATATTCGTCAAAGTTGAAACCGCTATATGGCGTAGTGAGTGCACAAGCGACGTGTAAGAGTTATAGACCAAGAAAACGGAGCACGGTCGTGTGGCGAAATGGTTAACGGGACCAATACATATAACTAATCCTAAACAAAAACGGTCCTAGTGACGAACCAATCATGGATTCAAAACTGGACTCGGTTAAAAACAAAACAAAAATAAGATTTCAGAACGGTTGTGCGGCTGGGTTATATTGGTATACGAAACGAGTGTTAGTTTTCTTTGTGCACAGTCAGCTATTTGTACTAATAAATTATTGTAGTGTGTTAAGTACGATAGAAATACGTTTCTTTAGCTTTTATAGCGTACGAGCTTTCTTCCATCTACCCACCGTTAAGCTGACTGTCCGACGCGCTATACCAAGAATATTTATCACTCAGATGTTTGTAATGGGGGTGGGTTAGTCATAGGTGGCCATTGAGGTTCTTTTGAAAAAATAATATAGTGGTCTTTTACAAATGACTAGGTATAATTGTGGAACAAAATCATCATTTATGTAATCATTTTCGTCCTTCAACAAGGCGCTTAGTGGGCTCTGTACATCCAGTGGAATAGTGGAGTAAATCGACAATGATTAGCGCGACCGATCCATATACCGACCTATACAAAAACGGTCCGAGTGACGAGGCCATCATGGGTTCAAAACTTTTCTAGGTTAAAAAAAACGGTACCAAAGCTCCGATAACCCGACGGTGGCCTTGAGGTTATAATCTGGCGATAGCTTGTGTGAGAACAACACTTCTTGCGTTTTCCCATTAGGCTAATGGTAACAACACATAAATATCATAAAACTATGGTTTGACTATAAGGTAAACACAACCAATCCATATACAGAACTTTATATACAAAATTAAGCCTAGTCTATTTATTATAGTTATACTGTGTGTATTATGGCGTGTTTTAACTGCTGTAGTTTGATTGTTTTTTCTTATTTTACATAGACGTGCTTATTTTCTTTAATGTGACAAACGAGTAAAAAATAAATTACTCTATACTAAAAAAATTAGAGACACAATGACTGTCTCGTCGCTGGTTTAAAACATATCTTGGTATTATTTTTTTTTAATCATGAACTGTTATCGTAAGTTTGTTTTTCAAAAATGTCATTAAATTTAAATGGTAAAAATACTGTGATAGCGATGCAGTAATATATTAATTTATAATGCCAAACAATAAAAGAATATTGAAAGAATGTTTTTTGGTTTAATTATTTCTGCTAAATGGTATATTTTATTATACCATAAATATTAAAATTTCGATTAATATGTAAAATAGTTTTTTACTACCTATGGTATTAATACTTGAACCCCGCGCTTATCTGTTTTAACTACAATTGCGTCGTTTGAAAGCCGAATCCAAATAAGGAAAAGCGGTTTCTTCTTTATGACGATGAGAAAAGTATTATGACATCATCTTTTAGGCGTTGTTCTTTTCTTTCAAGTCGTCTAGTTAGTTTCCTGTCTATTTTTCGATGACCAATGGCGTTTGTATTGACAAGGAGGCTTAGATTTAAGCTATATCAAGGGTCTATTCCTTTGATCATGATTGTCAAACGGTGTACAGGATTAACCAGAAGTGTTAAATAGTTAAACTTTCAAAATGGCGGATTTTGATTGGCAGACAGTTTCAAATTTAAAAGTTAAAAGTCTTAACTCCGTTAATATCAAATAAAAATTGGGCAATTTTTCAAACCCGGTAGGCTAGCACCAAATTGTAAACGTAGCGGTATTTAGAATTTCTTGTTTTTTTTGAAACATTTACAAAAACTATTTTGTCGAAGTTCCAATAACCCTGCATTTGTAGCCCAAATGTAAACTCTATCTAATTTTCCTTTTTATTCTCAGTTTTAAAAAGCCACAGAAAAATAAGTGCAAGAGAAGTTTTTTGTGTTATTTTACTGAAGTTTGGATACCAAGAACCAGAAAAGACATAACAATAGTGGTTCGTTATGATGAGGGGAGATGGTTATGGGATTTTACTGATCTTTCTGATCTTAATGCAGGTAAAAACGTGTATATTGCTGATTTAAATTTTTTATTCAGATTAAAGTCAATGTTAATTACTTTTTGTGTAATAAACCTCTTTATGTTTTGTAGCTTCTGTTTGGGGTACAGTTACCAACAACTTAATGAAAAAAATGATTAAGATCGATAACCGCATGTTTTCTCGGTATCTCCTTGTTAAAGTTTAATAATTTATTTTTCGTATATTTTTTCTTATTTTGTTTCTGTGCGTTTAACAAATAAATATGTTTGATTGATTGATTAGGTTATTAATTGGTGGTAAGGCATTAGGCCTAATCGTTTTTTTTTCGGCAGCATATTTATTATTTTTGGTGGGCCATATATAGTCATTTTGATGTTACGATAAAAGTTTTAATTGTACCATACGGTATAATGTAAGATAATGAATCACCCAAAAAAGTATTAAAGAAACTAAACGATTGCTCTCCTTGGTCGAATTTTCATCAATTCCCACATCAAATGTCCATTTGGAAATTTTCATTATTAGTACCTCGATAAGCCTTTTTTTAAATCATTTATGTCTTTAGGCAAATAATCCAAACAATGTTGTTATTTTACTCTCACAATATCATCAATTATACATAATGTTATTATCACTTCAATTAGTAAAGCACATTTTATTACTGGGCTGTAAAACCGTAAAATAATTTGCCTTCAGGTGATAAAACTGTCCTTACAATACAAGACTCTTGTCTTTTATGATTGATTTGGTTAAATTGTTGTATTAATTACCTATGTTATGTTTAGATCATAATTTCAAGTGAGGGAACTTTCGAAACTCGACTTTTGAATGCTGTGAGAAGTAAGTCAATATTTTTTTATTTGTGCTTGCTTATAATTTAATCAAATTGGTTACTACAATTTTGTCCTGCTTTACAAATAAAATTTTTCTACATGTAAGGCCATAAGTTTCCAGATACAGTTGTTAATGTTACAATTATTAATGATATTGTAAATGTTACAATCATTTCCACTATTTTACACGTCGCATACTTTTTCTTGACAAAAAGAAGATTTATTTTAATCAATGGTGGGAAATAGGATATTAAATGCATTGGGATGTTTTATAATCGAAATACAGGAAATATCACTGGCGAATTACTTCCTGATTCGGTGAAACTACAAAACACAGGAAATGGCTGCCTTTAAAGCAGAACTAATTCAAACTCATATATATCACACTTATTCCAATATTACAACTGATAATTTTGTTGCAAGAAAAGAGCGAGTGTTCTTTTTATAATATTGCCATTATCCCACATGGTAATAGCCATAGCCCCTTTGTGTGTTATATTTGGATAGCCAGAAGTAGTGCTAAAAAACAAAAAAATTGTTAAAACCAAACATTTTTGGCTAAATTTTCATAATCACTCTTTGGTCATATTACCGAAATTAAATTAGAAATGCACATTTAAAAATATGTTTCTTTTAACCCGTTACAGTCCATTTACCTAAAGTTTGGGATTAATTAATATAAATGAGCTGTTATTAATTACTTATTTTATAAAATTTAACATTTGTATCAATACTATTTTATTGATTATCGTATAATTAAAACAAATGTCTCATTGAAGAAAACAGAGTGAAAAGATCATGGATTTACCCGCCAATACGGATACGTGAGACCATTGAGGGAGATCCACCTTTTCAAACAAAAAAGCTTTTAGATGTACGTTTGTTTTTGCAAGTTTAGCTAATGTGAATAGTTATTTATGCATGATACAGCTTACTGTACTTTTTTTGGACTTAAAAAAGTGGTGAATCCTTAACCAGTAAAAGTATTTGCTCTATTCAAAATATTTTTCTATGTTGCATAAATGTGTATAATAAACTTATAAAATACCTTATTAACAGTGTCGATAAATAATCCATCCTGGTTAACTGGTATATATGCTAGTGCTAATATGACATATGTACTTTCCAAGTTGCCACATATCAAGTAAAACTCCCTCCACACAGATCACAAACAACAATGCAAACGTGATGTCATATGAATTGGAAGGACAGGACCCCAATAAGTTTTCCATTGAATTCAACGCAGCCGTTCCCAGTGATCCTGCATTTATCTGGCAGTTGGTGGCCCTTGACCGAGAAGAATTCAGCACCTACTTGTTTTACGCAGTGGTGCGGGATGCAGCTGGCAATGAGGTTCATATTTCAACAAATTCCTTCAATTTGTATTCTTTCCTAGTGTTTAACCAAACAGACTTTGTAAGGGTGGTGTTGTCTTATTTTATGTCATATTTTACTGCTATTGTCATGTGGTGTTGATAATGCACTTAAAGAACACAATTAAACTCATATATACATATTTATATATATGATTAAACCAAGTAACAACATGCATATTTAACAGTGTGGTTTCTAGATCAAACTTTTTACCACCATACTTGTTTAAAATGCAGTTTAAATCTGAGTATTTTCTGAGCTGTACCTGTATAGTATGTATTGTGGTTATTCCTAATTTGTGGTATATGTTTAACCACCACAAAATCCATCCAGTTGGACAGAGTAAAGTTGGACGTTATAGTAGAAGACAGAAATGACAATTCACCAATTTTCAATGTTGCAACTTTGCAAGGAAGTGTGCGAGAAGACGCCTCACCAGGTTTGCACTATTATCTTTATTCTGCAGTTGAGGTAACTGTACTATTAACCTTTGGCAACCCCAGATTTTGTAAATTGCACTTCTGAGCTCTAGCACCCATAATTAATGACTAAAGTATAAAGTTTAACTACAGGTATATTTTACCACTATATAAATGTTTGTACCCTGCCTCTTGTAAAACAACAAGTTTCGGATGTGTTTGTACATTGCACCTGCAGTTTGCACTTTGATACAAAAAAATTACTCAGTCGACAAACTTTTGTTTTGACTTGTATCATAACCTGTGCTCCATTTAACAGTATAATTGTATTTTCACTGGTCAGAAATTTAACAGTATGATTGTATTTCCACTGGTCAGGAATTTAACAGTATGATTGTATTTCCACTGGCCAGGAACTCCTGTGACAACAGTGGTTGCCACCGACCGGGATGATCCAACTGGACTCGATCAATACGGCTTTGTGTCGTACAAACTCGCAACAAGTCCAGAGGACCCACCAGCACCAGGAGGACAACGTCGGTTTGCCATATCTGAAAGTGGCGTGATCACAGTTGTTGGGAACTTGGATGTGGAAACGGCTCCGTCCGTCAAAGTCGTCATTCAAGCCAAGGATGGAATGGTTAACAGTAAGTTTCAGATCTCTGTGTTGTCATGTGTGGATATCATTGGTAGAAAACATTTTTTTAAATAATTGCATAGAGGGTAATACTTAATGCAGAGAGGTTTCTTGTTAAACACTATGCACTTAGTAGAAATAACCTTAACTCTCTGTAGCATAAAAAGTGTTTGAATGGAATATTGCAGCAAACACCACTACCAACTGACTGTTTCTCTATAGGCCCTGGCAATCAGGTAACAGCTACAGCCACCATTCAAATCTCTGACGCCAACAATCGCGCTCCTGTGTTCGAAGGCCGGCCATACAACGCAAAGCAAGGGGAATTGTTGCCACTACGATCAACAGTGTATAGCATCAGCGCTTCAGATGCTGATATTGATCCAGCTAATAAAGCAGTAAGTTTTATAAAGTAATTATGACTTTATTGTCAAAAGTAGTTATTACTTTTTTAATGAAGAATTGTATGCACAATTTGTACATTATAGCTTACCAATATAAAAATTAAAGCATTTTTGAAACAGGTTTACAATACTAGATTTGAAACATCTTAGTCTAGAATTTTAAAGAATACATAATTATCCTATATTTCATGCATCCATAGTCGAATGAGTATTATAGCAATTTGCATTTGCAAAAAACACTAGGTTACATTCACCATCACTGCTGGCGACACTGGAGGGGTGTTCGATATCCATTCAAACTTCCAAGGTGGCGTCACTCAAGGGGACATCACGTTAGAAAAGCCGCTGGACTATGAGAAAGGACCGAAACAGTTTATACTTACCGTCAACGCCAAGAACGAACTTGCAACAAAT
>CH001039.1:992250-1006798 GCA_000149265.1 Ciona savignyi | reverse complement strand
CTAAAATAAAAAAAAATTGAAATCTAGTTATGTGTACAGAAAAGGTTATATTCTTATGCCTATGACACTGAGTTTTGTCCTGATGCCTACAATCATTTTTGCAGAGTCGGTTATTTGACTCACAAAGATATCATCATGTTTGTATGGTTATAATGTTTATTTTAGGCTGAAGAGTTTTGTTTTACATTAAGATGTGTCATAACTTAGCACAGCTGTGTCAATATTGAACCAATCGTCAAATTTGTTTATACATATGCCCATTCTTAAACCCCATCCCCACAGGCAAGTACAACTGTCATTATTGATGTCCTTGATGAAAATGAACCACCAGTTTTTATCAACCAACCCTACAATGGAGCTGTCACTGAGAATCAGGGCCCTGAACCCAACATAGCTCGCGTCCGTGCTCAAGATTATGATTTTGGTGGAAACCAAACAGTAACGTAAGTTTCTTTGATAACTTTCCTCCATCTAGACCAGGGTCAGCAACCTTTCGCACTTAAGTGCAATTTTTATCTATATTTCAAAAAATAAAAATAAATCGCAGCCGCAAAACTAATATGATATTTCTTAAAAAAGGAAAACAACACTGAGAGATAAAGCAGCATTCTTCTGTTTGTTTCAGTTATGCATGGGTATTAAACTGAATAAGTGGTCGCTACAGTAGCAATAAAATTATTAAGAGCCACAATAGAAGGATAAAAGAGCCGCAAGCGCGACGGATCCGCAGGTTGCCGGCCCCTTATCTAGACATCATGTATTGGGAGGGTTGGAAAATGATGTCTTAATTCATTAGAACTGCATTAAATAATTAGCAAGACGCCATCAGTTAGAGAAATAATTTAAATGTCATCTTAATTTTGCAAACAATCTGCCCCAGATATGCGATAGTCAGCACTGAAGGATGGTTCTCCATCAATGAAGAGGGAAGCATCAGCTCCATTGCTCCAGTGGACCGGGAGCATCCAGCTGTCAATCAAACCAGCAGCATCTACACACTGGTTGTTAGCTCCACCGACAACTGTGAGTATTTGCTTACTTATGAGTATGACCTTGCGCAATAATGCATGGGACTGTTATGTTTTGGTGTGTTAGTGTTGTGGTTGGTCTATCTGAACATTTCAATGATCCCAAGAAGTAACTTGTAACTTGGTATTTAATGGATTTTCTTTTAATTTAAATATCGTTGTAATAATATGTGTAATTTATAAGGCTGTAAAATGATTTATTGGACAGAATTCGATAAGTGTCCTGATACATTTTTTTGGATTTCATTTGAAAAGATTTATTTTATAATTAAAATAAAACAGTTAAACTTCTGGTTTTATTAGATCAACGTGATACTTTTTTCCATTTATGTAAATTGTACAATTGTCAAAAAATTTGAACTTGCGGTAAAATCATCTTTTGCTACTTGGTTAATTATGACTTGAATTGCCTGGGGCGCAGTAACTGGTATGATTAGTTTCACTGCAAACATTAGTACTTTGAATTTATATTTTAGAAGAATATGGTGAATATTTGTTGTAAAGTGTGCGGATTGTTAATTTAAGCACAACAATTGATGTTCTTGATGAAATAACCCACCAATATTTATAACGCAATCACATACTGGAGCTGATACTGAGAATCAAGGCCCTAAGCCAAACATAGCCCGCACAAGCGCACCCAAAATTATGATTTTGTTTTTATTTGTTTGTTAACAGACCGCGTCAAAGCCACATCTACTGCAAATGTTGCGATACGGATTAACGATAAAAATGACAACGCACCTGAACCTGATGGCCCGTGGACTGTCACAATATGTGAAGTGCCCCCTGAACCCAGGGTCACCACCATCAATATTAAAGACAAGGACGAACCAAAGAATGGACCACCTTTCACAGTTACCATCGATGATGCATCCGGACTTTGGGTGCTTGAAAATGGTAAGTGTTTCTCCATTCTTCTCATTAAGCTCATACATGCCAATTCATAAGGCTGATTATCTCACTTACAACACATCATGTCATTAAGAACAAGTTGTTGGATCGAAACACCTGCCTCAGCCTGTTTTGTTCTTGAGCAAAGCACTTAACAGAGTTGCCTAAACTTGGTGGTGTAGTTGTTATCAATATCAACATGATATTCCATATTAGTATGAAATATAGCGTGGTAGAGCTCATCTTAACAATTTAATTTTTATTTATTTTTTACCTAGCTTAGTTTGGATTTCATGATGGGTTTCGTTACCAAGTAGCCTACATTTTATATATTTCATTATATGTATCGGTGGCTTTAATCATTCGGCCACATGACCACCCAATCTTAACATTTTTTTGTTAGCTAAGTTTCAAGACCTCGATGGGCGTGTCCCTAAAACCGTTTTTTTTATATAATCCTTTACATAAATCGGTCACGATCTTAATTTCAAACTTGCACAGTGGCAGAAAACCCTATGGCGCGTTCGGTGGCCACGTTGACGAAAAGCTTCGACGTCAACCAACAATCGAAGTACGAACTCCCAATCATAATGTCGGACGGACCATCCCCACCTGAACCTCGGCTTACCAGCACTGCTACTCTCACCATCAATATTTGCCGGTAAGTACCCAGCGGTTGTGGAGCTTTTTCCTCATCTAAGCAAAGTTGGTTGCTCTGGTATGAAGCTCCTATCGAATTTCGTTTATGTCCTTTGACTAGGTATTTTGCTGATGTCACCTGAACACAGTGGATTGAAAAAAAACTGAATCAATGTCTTAATTAAAAACAATGTAATGTAATAGTGATGGTAACAGATAGTGGGTGCAAGGTATTGAAGGTAATATAATGAATTCCGGAATGATAATGCCACCTGTGTTTTTTCATTACAGTGATAAAATAGAACTATTCTTTACTCTGAAGTCTAAAACATAAATGGATTGTACAAATCCCTATGTATTAAAATGTATTGATTTTTCTCTGAACATTAAGTTTCTTTCATTGGCCCAACTTCCAAAAGCTTCATATATTCTCCAGAGACCAGACCTTTAGGTTAACATTTGGAAAGAATCAATACATTCTGATAAAAAGGATTATAAATAAAAGTTAACTTGCAATTGGTCGGTAATTACCCTTTTATATACTGGCCATTTAGAACATTCTAGCAGTGCTTTGTTTTAGTTAAGAATTTAGGATTATTATGAAATAAAATGTAATACAGATGTTTACAAAACGCAATAATAGAATTGAAAATTTTATACTCAAAAACAACATATTTTGAGCTGTGATAACAATAACAACTAATAATTTTTATTCTTAAAATATAAGTGAAATGGTATACAATATTTATTGCGGCCAGTGAGAAAAAAAATGACCGTTTTATGAGGATTAGAATAACGAATAAATAAAAAAATGTTTTTGACAATTTTGCCTGATTAGAAAAATGAGTAAATAAAAAAATAATTTTTACCATTTTCGGCTAATTAGAAAATTAAATAAATAAAAAAATGGTTTTTATAATTTTTCGCTGATTAAGATGCGAGAAGAGAGATGATGATAACGTTGTTTGTCTCGATGCATTCGTGGCTCCAGGAGGAGTTAATATTGTCCTTATCCTTGCCATCATTGCTGCGTTTATTCTGTTGCTTAGTAAGTTTGAGGACACAAGAATGAGGACTAACTGTTTGAGGATTGAGAGTTTTGCTAGGTGTCTGCATGTTTTGTGTGGTTTTTAACCTGATTTGAGGTGATGTAGCTATGCTTTTGAATAAAACATGGTGTTTTGGGTGCAAACGTTATAACAAGCTTAAGGATTTGTCAAGATCAATGGCATTTTGCGATGCCTCAACATATTTCTATCTGCGTGATCGCTTAGGGCAAGAAATTATAATAACTGAACAGAAGAAAGATTTTCTCGAGTACGATTCTGGCGTTGTCATATGGTCATACCAAGATTAACCGTTGCGATAAACTAACCACTTGTACAAAGCAATGAGCTTTAAGGCTTATTGACATCATAATCCTGTATTTCTTCGCTTCAGTAAGCTCATGATTAGTAAACTCTTCAATAACCATATATACAATACTCAAACAATTTACAACAAAACAAGTTTTTATTAAACTTTAAAAAGCTTTACGAAAATAAGTAACATTTATTATAATATATACAAAACTCTTATGGTAGGATACAAATTTCTTAATTGTTAAAATTGTCTATTTTAAATTATTTTGTTTTTAACTGGAAAAGCGGTACTAGTATACAATCAGCTAAGAGTATATTTAAGCAGGCAGTTGTTTAAAATTTGTGCGATTTTAAACATTAAACGTCCTCCACACACAGCTGTGATGAAGAATACAATATCCGGGATTCTTGTGCGTTGCCCAAACCCGTGGTTGTGGCGACTTTGCCCATTATACTTGCAGTCATCGCTGCCATTATTCTGCTGCTCAGTGAGTAGTTGTCCCAGACGAGCATGATTAATATCGCCACCACTTGGGAGATACTGCACTAACCTGTCTCTCTTGCTCCATCGTGTGGTGGATCTTATGCTTGCTGAACTTTCCTCTCGTCACACCTTGCCACTTTTTTAGACATAACAGTTTCTGGGATGTTTAGACCACACACTTTATTTCATATAGAAATTCCACTGTAGTTTTAATGGCATCCTGGTATTTACAAACACTTAATTATCAAAGTTATTTTATATTAAAGAATGATTTATTATATTTTTATACATAACCTATAAGTTTTAATAATGTTCAGTACTAGAGGGGTATAAAAAAAGTAAAAAAATAGGTATAAAAAGGCCTGTAATCATGGCATTTTAAAAAGATTATAAGATTCCATTTTCATTCCAAGTTTCAATTTGCACGCAAATCTTTCATGATTAACCTGTGTGATGTGTTTTGTAGCTGTAATGACAAGGGAGAGTTAAACTGTGAGACCATGGTGCCGATAGCTGGGGCAGGATTTCCAGTCGCTCTGCTTATCGCTATAATCGCTGCCATACTTATCCTACTCAGTAAGTGCATGTTGGGAAGGCTGAAGTACTGAGCCATTGCTGTCACACCTAACGCGTATGGGATAACAGACTAATGTATTTTGTTGTTAACAGAATTAATGGGTTTAACAGAATCCGGGACATCATTTCTTTTTATAAAATACAGCAATGGGTTTGTGGTGCAAACCGCCAGCCATTTTCTTGCCTGTTTTTTTGGAAGGAAATGTATCCCTTATCTGTAACATAAACCTGTTTAAATATCTTTGGCTTTGACTGCTCATTCCCATAAAGTGATTTCCTGTATTCCGAAATGCTTTGAGAAATGTGACAGTGGTGGTTTAGTATTTAAGTTTTTCACCAGATAAATTATCTTTGGGTGTTCTTCTTATGCTTTTACCTATTTAACAAAGTAACAAAAATACTGAAGATATCTTGAAAATTTTGCACATATTAGTTTGCTAACTGAAGTATTGTTGTTAACTTGTGCATGATAACCGCACTTAATTAGCATTAGTGCATGTCACTTAAGGAAAATTCTCTGATTGGGGTGTTACTAAATACTTTTATGTGCATTTGTTTTTTTTGGACAAAACCTTTTTGTTGGCTAAATCACAATACTTTTATTAAAGTTTATTTCAGTTATTTTTTTTAAAATATGCTTTTTTTTCTGTTGAAAAATTTGTCTGTTTTGTATAAAGTTAAAAAACAAAAAAAAATTTCTCGATTTTTGCCAACATGGATTGAACATAATTTTTTTTTTAATTTTTTAAAGTTTAAAAAAAGCATAATTATAAACATCACCTTTTCTCCCCCAAAATAACAAAAAAAATCGCAGTTATCGTTCTGGCTGTGGTTGCTTATCGGCGACGACAACAAGCCGGTCTCGAGAAGGAAATCCTGCTCGATGATGACGACGTGCGAGAGAATCTGCAAGCTTATCACGATGAAGGGGGCGGCGAGGAAGACAATGTGAGTTGTCGTGTCATAATACTCAACTATGATGTCATAACAAACATGCTGTGGGATTGTATATCTTGTAAAATGAATACTTTGCTTTAGTTTGTAAAATATCTGGATTATAATCATTATATAAAAAAAAGAGCTGAATTGTATCTAATTTCAAGGAAAACTCATTGGTAGAGTGAGACATTTCACATTTTGTCAGCTTTACATTATAGTTGATCACAAATAATAGTGTTGGAAACGTCTTAGATACAACAAAGTTTCATGTTGGCCAAGTTATTTCAATTTTAAGCCCTTTATTAACATCTACATTATAAAATCAAACTTTTGACATAACATCAACCATTGTGATCCTAGGATGGATATGACATCAGCGCTTTACAAGCACCCCCTCCCAACTCTGTTAAGCCGAAAGTTATTGATGTGCGGCCACTAGGAGGTGCTCAACCTGAGAGTCGACGGCCGATTCAACCAGACACCGATATCGGAAATTATATCGGCGATGTAAGTGCTCATTTTATGCCATTTACTTTTTCTTTGATTAATAAACATGCCACAATATACCTTGTAGTTTGGGGAGTTTTGTCTAAGGTGTTGGACAATTATATGGATCCTGTTTTGTGTGTTGGACATATGTACTGCCTGTTAGATTTGTTATGTAGTTTTCTGACCTTTTTTCCTATTTTTAAACAATGTTTTTTTTTAGCTTTTGCTATTGCTTTGTAAGTATCTGTATTTGAATGCAATTTTTGTAATATTTAGTTTTTCTATTAAAGATTAAATCATAGATTATAGCTGTCTGAATCTAAAGTATACAGTTATTTTCCCCATAAAGTCGATATTTGTTTGTGGATGGTGTTCTTTGTCACAGTAGGTGTTTATAGCGCTCTGGAGAAATTCTTTTTTTATATTGGAAAGTCTAATAAGGAACTAGGCATTGTGCAATGTAGGTTGATACATCACGAAATACTGTGATGTAATATTTGCTTAACCAACGTTTTATTCAGTCTTCTTGAATTTCCGCGTCGGTGGGTTTTACTTTGTGTTGGGCACACTGACAAAAGAACCACTGGCTGTGTAATAATTGAACTAGACAGTGTTGCCAAATTTAATTTAAAATACAAATTTAAAAAATATTTATTATTATTTTAGGTTAATGTGAGAAAAAAATAATTTTGCGAAATCGAACAACTTTTTAAATTTTTTGGGCAACACTGATGCTAGATTAAGGCTCTTATTTGAGCAGGACTTGAAAATTGTAGCTTTGTTCGTTTAACAATCCGTTCTACTTGCTTGAATGGTCCTTGGATTGAATTAAAAATCCTTAGGATCAAATTTCTCCTTTGATAGAATGAGATTTTGTTTAATTTTGTTTTTTTTTATTGAAATTTTAAAAGGGATTTTGTGTATAATCAACCTGGTGATGATTGATGATTAAATACTCCCCTACATTTTATAAACCTAAGACTAGTTCTTTGTTGTAATTAATGCTGCTCCATGATAAATTTATTTCCATGGCATTTTACACAAACAGTATTGACTTACATTCTCTATAAATCTAACAATGTAACTTCAGTTCAGTACTCACTTCTTTTTATTAGTAACAATATTATACAAATCATAAAACCGTAATGTTATGTACTTTTCTGAAGTTATATTTGATTTATTTTCAACTAAAACACTAAACTTATGTGTGACATTAATTATTTTTATCCCTATTTATAAGAAGATGATTGTGTGTTGATTTTTTTTTATTTTTGTAAAGTTAAGTTTTTGATAAACTATTGAAAATGATTATTGTTGTTGATAAACTATTGAAAATAATTCTTGTTGTTGATAAACTATTAAAAATAGTTCTTGGTGTTGATAAACTATTGAAAATAATTGTTGTTGTTGATAAACTATTGAAAATAGTTCTTGGTGTTAAACTATTGAAAATGATTGTTGTTGATAAACTATTGAAAATAAAATCAACGTTTCCAACCCAGGCGAAACAACAAGCGGACAACGACCCCACAGCGCCACCATTTGATTCCCTCCTTGTGTTCGACTACGAGGGACAGGGGTCGGACGCCGGCTCGCTTAGCTCCATCAACTCTGGGACCACAGACGCCTCCCAGGACTACGATTACCTGAACAACTGGGGCCCGAGGTTCAAGAAGCTGGCCGACATGTACGGGGGTGGCGAGAGTGAATGAACACTCTAGCGATGCTGTGAACCACTAGGAGCCGATAGAGAGAGAACCCAAAACTCTATAAACAAACTTCTAAAGTACCCTTTCCAGAACATTCCGCTCAATTTTTCTGAAATTTCAGAGCTGATTTTTAGTGTTTCACGCTAATTTGTGTGTTGACGCGATTTGTTATTAATTGTGCGCCACTGTCCGTGGATTATGCTGTATATATAGCATTATATGACAATCTTATCTGTGGTGCTGACTCTTGATGTGTATATTTCTGTACCGGATACCGGTTTCCTATTTATCGAGGAATTTATTTTGCATATATCGGATGAAGTTATTAACAAATGAAACTTTTCTTGTAATTTCTGTAAAATCATTAGTTTTTACTACCTTCAAGTTGTGTGCTTTTTTATGTAGTACTTTTTGTATCTAAACTGGTATGAATTGGATCAAACCTAAATTAATTGCCCAGTCGATACTATGTGTGAAATTTTATGCTTTGTATATAATTTTGTAGTATGACGTCACATTGCTGCCAGTCACGTCACAAACGCTGTAGAACGAGCACCATAAAATGAATTTTATAAAGTTTTTTCAACTAAACGGGTGCCTTTTACAGGTTTTAACTTTTACAATTTTAAATCCAACTTTTATAACGATGAACTTCGGCCAATACAATGCTCATATTTTAAAGATTTTGGTTTTAATTTTGCCGCAGGAATATAGAATTGGAGCAGGTAATTTTAAGGTAGATTATTCCTGCTTATCCCCGTGAATGGGAAACCAAGAGGGGTATAACGACGGTAATCACTAGATCACCTTGCGCCCATCGTCGGGTTACCGGAGCTATTACAGTGTGTTGTATGATTCACACGTTTCTTTTAATTTGGTAGAACCCATTAAACCGCTGGGTTCAGGCAATGTTCGTAAAGTGCCTTTTGCTCCAGGATACAACCGACTTAAATTCTCCAGTAACCCATTGCTATAGTATGAGTACCAAAGCTGGTGCAGTGTGTTTTATGTTGGAACTCATTAATTCAGTGGGTTGAAGACTGAAGTCCGCCGGCGTCAGAAAATAGAACAACAAACTCGTTTTGACGTTAACCTTCCAACGACGGTTTTGACCGGTAATGACCCCGTTTTGGTGTCACTTGAGGTCAACTCTGTTTGCAGCCCACTTAACAAGGATGTTTAAATATTTGATAATCCCTCGTGTGTGCAAAACTAAACTACTAAGTCTAATCTGATTGCATTAATGTCGTACGCATTAGGCTACATTCATTTTAATACAATATGTCATACATAGCATTATGACACTAATATGAAACGTTCTCTGATACAAATCAAAAGCGACGTATAAAAACCAATTAAAAATAAGATTACAGTAGGTAAATCCAATTAAAAATAAGATTACAGTAAAGTAGTTAGACTGATTATTTGCGTACAGGTAGATATTCAATTAAAATTATAACGTGCGCGTTATAAAACCACATATTTGGTGCATTTTCATGATACTTCTAGACGTTTCTGCCAATTTGACGGTTTTCGTTCGAACGACTTGAGTGGTCGAATTTCTTCACTTGAGGTTGGCTGCGTTTCAACGCTACGTAACAGTTGCCTTTGGGAGAACTTGTTTCTAGTCAGCTCCCTGTACTCTTGTGCGCCGTCTAGCGGATCGATTGCGGCCGGATTTTCTTTAAATAATCGTACCTGAAAAAATGTGCAACTTACCTAACCAGCAAAATAATAAAGGGATTTGCAAACATTGAAAGTGTGCGAAACCATTTAGTAGGCTTTACCTGAACCCGATTCGGTAACCTTTTAAACAAAGTTATATAACGGTCTCAAGTGTGTTGAATGTACTAAAATTGTTCGAGATACCCGGCGGTCTGATGACTGCCAAACTTAAAGCTTATGCCCAGTTTATTCCCATCTCCGGTGATAAATATAATTATTGTAAACTACCATGATATATCCTACTAGCGGTTATGCGTGTCACAAAAATTATCAAACTCAATGAAAACACGAATTAAAGAGAATTAAGCGTTGGCTTACTCTGGACTTTAGAAAGTCGATTTCCTTGTTCAGCTTTTTATTCATTCTTCCACCTTTGGCAATCCGGTCCTGGTCGCGGAAAAAATCTTCTTTCAATTCGAGAACTTCCCCAATTAGTTCCAATTGTTTCAAAGTCAATTCTTGGTTCGTTTTCCGCGTTTTGTATTCTTTTAAAACTGCTGTCAGTTTGTCACGTGTCACAGCATCATTACGTTGATTGGCGGATTTTAATCTAGGGAAATAATAGGACGGTTTGTCTCCAGTTAAGTAAAATAAGTTAAAGGCAATTAATATCCTTAGCTATGTCAAAGGGGTAATCTAGTTTTATAAATCTTTTTAGAGGCAGACACAACCCGAACTTTATATGACTGATAAGCTTGGTGGATAAGTGGGCTGACTTTCAGTCGAAAGGTTGCAGGTTAGAAACTGAATCCCAGCTATAGTCTTTTATGTGTTTGTACAAGACACTTAAGGGAAATTGCTACTCCTCCCAGAATAAATGGAAATACAAGGAACGTCTGAATCATGCACAGCATCTGCAACACCTGATAGTGGATGCTAGGGGATCTGATTAATGCCCGCGTGTTTACGCTTCTTGCGTTTTCTCATTTACAGAGATATTTAGTGCGTTCTCTCCATTCACGGAGAGATATTTAGTCAAGTGTTCTTGTAAACCTAGCTATTTGTACTACAGCAAATCAGAACTAGCGCATATGGCCCTTAGTGGAGGTTACGTAATTTAATTGGTTTAATAGGCTGAAATAAAGTTTAGCAATGTCTCCATCTTATATGACACGTTGCAATATCACCGGTTATCCAAATATCATGTGAGCCGGTGTGACAACACCACTGCGATTACATATAATTCCATACGAGAATAAACGACAGATTTTTTGGTGGTTTAGTGCTTTGCATTTCAGTCGAAGGGTTATATTCAAAACTGGTCGCTAGCTAGTCGGTTGTGTCCTTGGGCAAGGCACTTTATGGACATTGCCCGAAACCATCGGTTTAATGGGTTTTCCCAAATTAAAGGAACGAGTCTATCACACACAACACACTGCAATAGCTATATTTACCCCCGTTTGGTTTTCCATTCACGGGGATAAACATGAATTTCCTATGGAATCCTACAGACGGGCATCATATTCTATCATGTTTAGTGCAACTTCATTTTACTTCTCTCTCAGTTTTTGATTTCTTAAAATTATTGTATGATTGTTCCGACGTGATTCTTCCATTTTCCTTCTCATTTCCTGCATTTGTGATGTCATAGACCCCTGTAGTTCTTCCCAGTTTTTATCTTTATTGTCCATATCTTCCTTTAAGTGAGCGATTTGGAAATTGAGAGACTCCACTAGTTGCTCTTGTTGGGAAAATCTTGAAAATATTTTAGTGAATAAAAAGCAGAAAATATTCCAAACCCAGTGGACCAATGATTAGTGGGGAATGGTGGCAATGTATTTATCGTATTCAGAACAATGCAATAAACATGTGGACATAAGGTAAAAACGGTCCGTTGACGTGCCCATCGTGGTTCGAAATTTGGCTTTCTTAAAAAAAACAGCTTCTTGCATTTTCTCCATTTCTTGCGATATATATGTTTTTTATTGCGGAGGAAATGCAAAAATTTTGTCAACTTCGTTCATTGTTTCCGTAAAAAAACGATTTTAAGTCGTTTACAAATAAATTTTGATTCGTACCTTGTCGCCAAGTTCTCATATTGTTCTCTCAAATTGGCCATTGATAGTTCTTTGTCTCTCAAATCCACATTCACACTACCGATTTTGTCATTTAAAAGTTGAATCTCTTTTTCGCAACGACTGTTCGATTCTATAGAAAAATGGTTCGTGGTTAGATATAGCAATTTTACAACCTAAATGGGAAAACAAAGAGCGTGACACGACCACTGGCGGATTCTATGGAGCCACCATCGACGGATTTCAGGAGTTCTTACAACGTTTATTTGCTAATTTCTCGTTATAGGATTGAGAATATTCTTGTTTCTCCCAGCGAGTGGGAAAATCAAGGCGGTTATAACACACGGACAATCGTCAGATCATCTCGCGGCCACCATCGGGTTTACCGGAGCTATTGAAGTGTGTTGTGCCCAAGCAAACAATGGAATAGCTAGCAACCAGTTTGGAACCTGCAACCTAGGGAATTAGAATTAGTTTAAAACATGGGATTGAAGTTATAGTGTTAGTTCTTGGGTTAATGTGTTTAGGGCAGGGATTTTTGTTTTGGACAGAGTAAAATTAGTTTCCATAGTTTTGGTGATTAGTGTTCCTCATTCCCTCTATCCCTCCTTTTAGATTTGCCCGATTTAACCTAAAAACGTTGCGCCACATTTCCCAACAATATTATTAATTTAATAGCGACCTTTTAGTTTGGTATTCTGCCGTAAGAGCCACTCTCCTTCCTTTTTTAGTGTTTCCCTTCGCTTTTCGAGTATTTTGCAAGATTCGTTCAACTGTTCTTTCTCGTTTTCCAGTTGCCGAACTTTTTCTTTATGGTCCGCAAGATCAGATCGAGCCGTGTGAAGCTGAGGCAAAGCATTTAAATTACACAACTAAAGACTAACATTCATTGATTCCTCAAGTACTTTATCAAACCTCAAAAAGACGAATGGTTTTCTACGGTCGCATGACCGAATGGTCAAGATGCACATATCAACTCCAACACCAATACGTTTATAGTGGCTAGTCTAATAGGTTCGAAACTTGGCTCAAATGAAACAAACGGTTTATGTCGAAAAACTAAAAAAACAGCGTTTTAATCCCCATAGACCAACAAATCTTGGATTCTAAGGTCCAAGAAAAGATTTCTAAAAGTTTTATTAGACCGATTAGTCTAGTGGGTAAGTGCTTCGCCTTTCAGCCGAAGGGTTCCAGGTACGAAACTGCTTTTTAGCTAATCGGTTGTGTCCTTGGACAAGGCACTTAACAAACATTCCCTGAAATGAGCAGATTGATGGGTTCTCCTAAATTAAAGAAACGTGTGAATCATACACACCACTCTGTAATAGCTCCGGTAACCTGACGGTGGGCACGTGGTGATCTGACGATTGTGCGTGTGTTAACTCCCTTGGTTTTCCCATTCACGTGGAAAAACATGAATATCCTATGCTACCCAAAGAAATATACACAGTCAGATTACCAAAGCCACATTGCAGTGTATTATGTATGATTCGCCTACACAAAAGTTTGAATACAATAGGGCGATTTGAGTTAACCAGTCTCTGCTCTTACGACCTAACAACTTAAAGAAAGGGTTTTAAAGGGCAATCGTCAGAAGACCTGCTTAGCTTTTACAGTGTGAGAACGATGAAGACATTGTTAGAATTTTTGTTTAAATTATTAATTCCCCGGGTTCGGGCGACTTCCGCCAAGTGCCTTGCCATAGACACGGTTTGCTTCCGACCCATAAGTTACTCAGTCAACCGGCAAGACATACATACAACGACAGCATTAGTGACCTGAGAGCAATATATTTGCTTTCGAAGTCAATGCCTTATACAAAGTCAATACTCTGGTGTGGTTTACTCAAACTATCACCACGGAGACCGTTCAAATATTGTAAGATAAATATGGTAGCCCGACCTGCCAGATTTGGTTGTATTGAGGACTGGACAAATTTCGATCGAAGCTCGATAAAATCCTCGTGAGGTCGAACTGTGAAAATAATCATGCACTTTAAGGAATATTCAGCTCATATTGTTTTGTATTTTTTTATATAATTAAAGCGTGGATATTATCTATCTGGGTTGTTTGGATACGGTACACTCGATGTACAGTTCTCGTTAGACAAATATTTATCAACGTGATCCGATTTCGCAATGAATAAGTTCAATATGGTGTTTAAATTTATGAATTCAACATGTTTTTTTTATCAAAATTGCTGAAACATGTTTTTTTTATCAAAATTGCTGTAAATTTTAGGTCTCATTTATTAATGATATGTTAATTGCCAGATGCAAGCAAATTACACTTCTACAACGTTAACAAATTTAAAGTTTGAAATAAACGAATAGCATTGAGTAAAGAGAACCGTTCTATTCTGTCTCCTCGATTTTAAATAATTATGCCATTATACTTTAATGTATAAAAAAACGAAAAAAATAAAATATGTTAAATTAAACTAAAACTAAAGTATTAAGACGATCCGTTTTCTTTACTTTATCTTACCTGGTGAGGGTCATTTGCTTGGAGGCGACTGCATATACATAACGATATCTTGTATTCCGGAAACGTATTTCAAAGATCAATACCGTGGGCTTAAACTAGGGCACCTAGGTATATAATCCAGTGCTTTTCATACAACACTTGGGATAGTGGTAGATTAAACTAGACCTAATTAAGTAAACCCTTAGTTAAAAATGGGTTTATT
>CH001039.1:981379-992150 GCA_000149265.1 Ciona savignyi | reverse complement strand
GGTATAAAACCAACCTAACCGTAAACCCTCCAATAAAGCAAAGTCTAAATTGCACCAACTGTAATAATATATCGTTAAATGTAACAAACTAACAGCTTGAAAATATGTGAATTTATTCAATAAAAAAACTAAGAATCGAAAAAACGTAAAATACTGAATAAAAACCTGAAATATTAATGCATAAAATACGTCTCTCGTATTGAACTAACAAAGCACTCCAAGAAAGCCACGAAACGTTGTAGCTTCCCTTGAGTTGTTTATTATCAAAACTCTCGAGTTTCATTTCTGCCTCGATTATGAGATCACAATGGCTCGATAAAGAAGCAAAAGTTCTCTGGTATTGTGATACAACAATTGATATTATGTGCGTTCAGCCTTCTTTATGTAAGAACAATCGTTGTAAGAATCGCTTTTCAGTGGCAACAATAGCCGGTATTTAAATTGTGTTTAACTCCCAAAGTTTTGTATTTTCTATTAATTCATTTTAGTTTCAATATTGTTTTGCCCCAGTATTAAAAAATGGAAAACGAGCCAAATCACGGCACAATAACAGGAAAAACGGAAAACCCAACAGTCGTTGAAACACGTAATTTAAACAATTATATAATTAAGTAAAAATATCGGACTCGGCCGCCAAACCTAAGCGCGAAAACAATATTGATATTATATATACGTGTCCCACTCCTACAACAATTTTGACACAAATAATCATATTAGTTTAGTTATGTCAAAAAAATTTTCATATTTTAATCTATTTTTGTCTTATGTTACTTTGCTTTCGAAAAATGATAAACATGTACTTATTTTTTCAATTGGATCACTTCAAATGTTGTATATTCTTTGTCCAACGCGTGGTACGAGTGTCTTCTTCGGCTAAAATTGTCTTAAGGAAGTAATATACATGCCTAGACTTGTATTCATGAAAACATATACAGTGTGTCGAAGGATCAGATAATTTCCGGTTTTGTTTGGTTCGTTATTCGTAGTCTAGCGCCACTTGCAGAAGATCAGCAGTTGGCAAAAACATAATCTGCAGACAGTTGAAACTAAGGTATTCTTACAGGCTATTAATGAAAATCAAAGCATTTTCGCTCTTGTAAAAATAAAAAAACGAACAAGTTCACCATGTTTCTGTAATACTATATCATCGGGCAGGCAACACTGGCACGCGTGCCACAAAGGGCATTTGAAAGGTTTTTTTTATGTCACGCCGCTTGATTTGACGCGCGCAAAATCTGAGCTAAAACAATGTGGACACTTTAACTGTCTATAATATGACTAATAATAAATTTTTCCTTTTTCGCTTACTTATATTTAAATTAGGTAGTTGCATATACAAAACGTAAACACCGATGTTTGGCTCACGAAGTTGCTTTCATTATGATATGATCATAAACTGGCACACTGCATTTAAAAGGTTGCCGATTACTGTCCCTGCAGTAATACGTGCAGGATTCCAGACAGTTTTTTTGTGCCCTGTAATCATGTGTGCCCTGTGCCATATCTCCCGCATTTTTGCATTTACTAAGATAACACATAAATATCTTACCGTATATTTATAAATATTAGTAGGTTCTAGTGTATTAAATGTCAAAATCTCAAATACAATTTATTAAAAATTGCAAATGATAAACAATGACTTTTTAGTGGTTGTGCTAACTCGCAACGTCCTATAACGTTTATGTGCCGGCCATAACAGCTCTATTAATCCTGACAGCGCTCAAACTAAACAATCGATTCGCATAGCTGTATAAACCGACCCTTAAATTGAAACAATATTCATTTTTCTTATATTTTATTATTATATTGTTGATAAGAAGATACAATTTGATCAGTTGTTGTCATGTCCTGTAAATAAACAATAGTTTAAAATTGTGATTTTCCTCTATAAAAGAAAAGGGTCGATATTTTATGTTTGTAAGTTATATGGTAGTTGGATTCTAACTTACGTTTATCAAAATTGGTTGGATTTATTGTTCTTGCATAAGAGCTTCCATGACTTCGGCTTCCAAAGCGTCTTCTGCACAGAGAATTAAAGGTTTTGTTTAATACGAAGTGTAAAATACTGCACTGGTTTGAGCGACGAAGTGTCTTAAAAAAAACTAATCTTACATTACCTACAAACATCAGAGAACATTGCAATAAATACAGGCCATTGGTAGCCGGTAATATGTTTTAATCTGAAAGTGTATGATGCTTGAAAAAATAAAATTATCATTCAACATCATACATACAAAAGAAACAGTATGTGCATATTAAAGGTACCGAGCATATCGGCTTCGCTGCTTGGTTGTTGGTTCCATCTCTTTCTGCGCCACAAGCTCCAGTCTGGGTTGTTGTGGACGTAGTCACCAGTGGGCACATGGGGTCCAAGTTTGGAGACAACTGGCAGAAGTCCGTCGACGACCTTCGCACCGACTCTTACGAGGCTACGGAGTGCGGCGTTAGATGGGGCCAGTTGGCCGCAGATGAATACAAGAACGATGGCAAGCTTGAACATTCTGATGATTCTCTGATGATTTAAGAAAATATCTGTATTTACTGGTGAACAAACCTAGCTTATATACACATTTTAACGTATATTATCAAAACACATGCATACTGTCGGAGGATCAGATAATTTCCGTTTTTTCATTAAATGTTTTGTTCGTTCTTAGAAGTCCATCATCCCTTCCAGACAATCAGGTGTCTACAAAACATAATATGCAGGCAGTTAAAACATTTAAGTCTTTCTATAAAACTTTTATAAGTATCAAAGGTTTTTCGTTCTTGCAATAATCAACCAATCGAACACGACCAACAATGTTTCGATTGGACTATATACTCATATAATCGAAAGGATCGACTCCACTTATACAAAACAAATAATAATTAATTAATAAATTTATAATAAACAGGATCTTGACCATACCGCGATCAATCCAATTCCCTTTTCGTCCAGCTACGACCGATATTTTTCGTAGCCAGTGTGGCTCAGTCTTGTGGGGTAAACCGCAGTAAAGATATACCAAGGAGTTTGGAAATCGTGTATCATATTTCACAAGGGGCACACAAAACGGAGTTATAGAAACTGCTTTTTCTTTGACCGAACGGTCCTGCTGTGTTTCCAAAGACTTAATATTTATTCGTGATGAAATATATTGTGTAGTCGAAATGGATTTCTTAATTTAAAACTATTTTTGTCTTATGTTAGTTCACTTTCGAAAGATGTTAACCATGTACTTTTTTTTAAATTAAATCACTCCAAATGTTGTATATTCTTTGTCAAACGCGTGGTACGAGTGTCTTCTTCGGCTAAAATTGTATTAAGGAAGTAATATACATGCCTAGACTTATATTCATCAAAACACATACATGCTGTCGAAGGATCAGATAATTTCCTGTTTTTCATTAAATGTTTTGTTCGTTCTTCGTAGTCTAGCGCCGCTTGCAGAAGATCAGCAGTCGGCAAAACATGATCTGCAGACAGTTAAAACTAAGGTATTCTTACAGGCTATTAATAAAAATCCAAGCATTTTCGTTCTTGCAAACATCAAAAACGAACAAGTTCACTATGTTTCTGTGATTTTCGTGTTTGATAAAGAATATATAACATTTGGAGTGATATAATCGAAAAAATAAGTACACGGTTAACATGTTTCGAAAGTAAAGTAACATGAGACAAAAAATTAAGCATTTTATCTTGACTACACAATATATTAAATCACCAATATTTCTTAAGTCTATGGAAACACAGCGAGACCGTTCGGCCAAACAAAGCAATGTTTGTAGGTAACTATACCTTCGTTATGTGTGGCCCTTGTAAAATACGGTAAATGCATTCCAATGTTTAGGCCTACTCCTTTACTGCGGTTTACCTCACAAGACTAAGCCACACTGGCTACGAAAACTATCGGTTGTAACGACTATCGGTGTCTGGACGAAAGAGGAATTTGTTTGGTCGAGTTATGGTCAACATCATATATTCAATTTATGGATATATCTAGTTATGGTCAAGATTCTGTATTATTATAAATTTATTAATTAATTTGAATTTGTTTTCGTATAAGTGTAGTCGATACGTTTAATTATGTGAAGGTGTGTTCTAACAAAAAACATTAGGAGTCATGTTCGATTAGTTGATTTTTGCTCCTTTGATACTCATAAAAGTTCTATAAAAAGACTTTAATATTAACTGCCTGCATATTATGTTTTGTAGACAGCTGATTTTCTGGAAGGGATGATGGACTTCTAAGAACGAAAAAAACATTTAATGAAAAAAACGGAAATTATCTGATTCTTTGACAGTATGCATGTGTTTTGATAATATACGTTAAGATGGGTATATAAGCTAGGTTTGTTCACCAGTAAATACAGATATTTTCTTAAATCATCAGAGAATCATCAGAATGTTCAAGCTTGCCATCGTTCTTGTCTTCATTTGCGGCCAACTGGCCCCATCTAACGCCGCACTCCGTAGCCTCGTAAGAGTCGGTGCGAAGGTCGTCGACGGACTTCTGCCAGTTGTCTCCAAACTTGGACCCCATGTGCCCACTGGTGACTACGTCCACAACAACCCAGACTGGAGCTTGTGGCGCAGAAAGAGATGGAACCAACAACCAAGCAGCGAAGCCGATATGCTCGGTAGGTTTAATATGCAGATACTTTTTCTTTTGTATGTATGGTGTTTGAGTGATAATTTCATTTTTTAAACATCTTACACTTTCAGTTTAAAAAATATTACCGGCTACCAATGGCCTGTATTTATTGCAATGTTCTCTGATGTTTGTAGGTGATGTAAGATTCGTTTTTTTTAAAGACACTTCGTCGCTCAAACCAGTGCATTATTTTACACTACTTATTAAACAAAACCTTTAATTCTCTGTGCAGAAGACGCTTTGGAAGCCGAAGTCATGGAAGCTCTTATGCAAGAACAATAAATCCAACCAATTTTGATAAACGTAAGTTAGTATCTAACTACCATATACCTTACAAACATAAAATATCGACTCTTTTATTTTATAAAGGAAAATCACAACTTTAATCTATTATTTATTCACAGGACATGACAACAACTGATTAAATTGTATCTTCTTATCAACAATATAATAATAAAATATAGGAAAAAATGAATATTGTTTCAATTTAAGGATCGGTTTATACAGCTATACGGATCGATTGTTTAGTTTGAGTGCTGTCAGGATTAATAGAGCTGTTATGGGGTACAAAAACGTTATAGGACGTTGCGAGTTAGCACAACCACTAAAAAGTCATTGAACCTACTAATATTTATAAATATACGATAAGATATTTATGTGTTATCTTAGTAAATGCAAAAATGCGGGAGATATGGCACAGGGCACACATGATTACAGGGCACAAAATAACTGTCTGGAATCCTGCACGTATTACTGCAGGGACAGTAATCGGCAACCTTTTGAATGCAGTGTGCCAGTTTATGATCGATAATCGATATCATAATGAAAGCAACTTCGTGTGCCAAACATCGGTGTTTACGTTTTGTATATGCAACTACCTAATTTAAATATAAGTAAGCGAAAAGGGAATAATTTATTATTAGTCATATTATAGAGTAGACAGTTAAAGTGTCCACATGGTTTTAGCTCAGATTTTGCGCGCGTCAAATCAAGCGGCGTGACATAAAAAAAACCTTTCAAATGCCCTTTGTGGCACGCGTGCCACAATTTTAGCCGAAGAAGACACTCGTACCACGCGTTGGACAAAGAATATACAACATTTGAAGTGATCCAATTGAAAAAAATAAGTACATGGTTAACATTTTTCGAAAGCAAAGTAACATAAGACAAAAATGGATTAAAATATGATAATTTTTTGACATAACTAAACTAATATGATTATTTGTGTCAAAATTGTTGTAGGAGTGGAACACGTATATATAATATCAATCTGATTGCGGTCATTTGTAGTTATAAGCGAAAGTCGGGTTGGTGTTTCCTGCATCCCTTCCGTTTTGAATCACCACATTTGTGGACTGGGAGGTTGGGACAAATGAATTCGATGACGTTTCTACGACTGTCTCTTTCCTTTGGCGTGCTGTGATTGGGAAACCGATTTATCGGAGAATATTATGTTTATATCTGTTGATGAACAATCGCAGTGGGAGGCTACATTTGTTTCTTCAATTTTGTAAAACCCCTTAATTCACTGGGTTAACGCAATATCTGTAAGTGTCTTGTCAAGGGACACAATTGCTTTCGCTTCGCAACTTCATGGATGTTAATATACCATCCATCTCCTATATAAGGATGTGTTGGCTGGCGAAAGATGCTTTGATTGACTAAGTTAACCGCCCTAAGTGCGCTGTCCAAGTACACAGTCGACGACATATCAACTGGTTTCGAACCACAAACCTCTGCTTGTCAGTCCGACACGTTACGAAGGATGTAAACGGATGGGCGAACTGGCAGCCTCCTGTCGCCCCCAACGCAGTACTAGTAAGTTTCGAAAACTCAGGTCAGTTTGCATTGTAAACAAGGGTTTCAGTACATAAATGTTGCTTTATATGCCGGAATTTTAAACATTCATATATATTATTATAATATAAATAAATAATACAGAAAATTGTATATTTATATGTGTAAATATATTCAGGAAATTGAAAACTCTTACATGATTCTTGGATAAAGCCCACACCCATCCAAATAGCATTATTGGCACGGTGATAAGTTGCAACTAGCCAATCCAGAAATTTAAACAGAAAATCGTGCATCCGCCTATGTTCTTCTGACTAGACTGTGCACAGCATAAAATGAAAAACGAAGCCATAATAGTTCCTGACGTAAAATGGCGATTATCTTAACAAAATTACTTTATACGCTAATATTTTCGACAATTAAGGATGGATGGGTTCTAATTTAATCCGGCGTGGGCTTGATGCTTTGTAAAAAAAAACTAAATAATTTTTACAATCTAAGAAGGACTATAAGTTTAAAAGTACCATCGTTGCATCTATAATTGAATGGCCTCTGTTAAACGACATGAGACGTTTACGTGTCTTAAAATGCCAGGAAAAAATAGAAAAACATACTATATACTTTATTCTCACACAAATGGCAACCGATTAGTTTGGTGGGTTAGTGTCGAGATGGATTTCTTGATTTTAAACTATTTTTGTTTTAATTAACTTCACTTTCGAATAATGTTAACCTAAACTTATTTTTTTTTAATTAGATCACTCCAAATGTTGTATATTCTTTGTCAAACGCGTGGTACGAGAGACTTTTTTGGCAAAAATCGTTTAAAAGAAGTTATATATGTAATATTGCATAATTCAGTTAACCTTTCACCTGGCCAAGAGTGTCACAATTCATTTTTTTGGTGGTAAGCCAAAAAAGTCAAATTGTGCGCTTAGCGCGGGTTGGTGGTCTTATAGACCGAACCCCCTACGTGCAATGTGGAAATTAATCCCTTCGCAGCTATCTCTCCGCAGCGTGCAAGCCACGTAGGAAGGGGTGGTATTCCATTGTTTAAGGTAACCCGACAACCTTAAATCACGTCCTCTAATGGTGAGACTGCGCTGGCTAACCGTTTCTAAATTTTGATTATTTTACGAAATCACAGCATTGAATTATTGATTTATAGACTTTTGATATTAAATAACCCGGCCAGTACAAATGTCCATATATTACTGCTTCTGGCACAATAATATACTATTTATTCCTTATATAAAGCATCTACAAAACCTAACTGAATTTTATACCTCAGGTATTCAACTCTTGGAGAAAGGACGCCGAACAAGCCGAACAGCAATCAATTTGAAGGTATTGGAAAGGGCTACAACATATCCAAAGGAATAATTGGCGAAAACTCTATAAATGTCCATCTGGATAAGAAAACCGCAGCATCTTCCAGTGCACCCCCTGTAAAGCGAGTTATGAATATTCAGACGCTTCGTGCATATAGCTTCCCGCGGTTATCGTATATAAACTATACATTAAATTGAAGGTATTTATAAGGGCTACAACATATCCAAAGGAATAATTGGCGAAAACTTTATAAATGTTCATCTGGATAAGAAAACCGTAGCATCTTCCAATGCATCTCTTGATGACGAGTTATGAATATTCAGACGCTTCGTGCATATACTTTTCCGCTGTTATTGTATATAATCTATATATCAATTTAAAGGTATTTATAAGGGCTACAACATATCCAAAGGAATAATTGGCGAAAACTCTATAAATGTCCATCTGGATAAGAAAACCGCAGCATCTTCCAGTGCACCCCCCTGTAAAGCGAGTTATGAATATTCAGACGCTTCGTGCATATAGCTTCCCGTGGTTATCGTATATAAACTTTACATTAAATTGAAGGTATTTATAAGGGCTACAACATATCCAAAGGAATAATTGGCGAAAACTCTATAAATATCCATCTGGATAAGAAAACTGCAGCATCTTCCGATACATCCATTGATGAAGAGTTATGAATATTCAGACACTTCGTGCATATAGTTTCTTGCGGTTATTCTATATAAATTATACATTAAATTAAAGGTATTTATAAGGGGCTACAACCATATACCAAAGGATTTTTGGCAAAAACTCCATAAATGTTCATCTGGATATGAAAACCCGCAGCATCCCTTAAATCACGAGTTATGAATATTCAGACGCTTCGTGCATATAGCCCCCCCGCGGATATTGTATATAATTTATATATCAATTTGAAGGTATTGGCAAGGGCTACAACATATCCAAAGGAATAACTGGCGAAAACTCTATAAATGCGTGAATATTAATAATATTCATATTCGATATTAATATTTTACATTTTTTTCAAATCAAAAATTATCATTCGAAAGAGCACGGTTCAATTAGCAAATTCTGTAATTTTTAGGACCGTAGCCCCTTGTTAAGGGATTTAACTTTTCACTTCCGTCTTCCGTTTTTCCGCGTTTTATATTTTTAGGTAAAAGAACTTTGGTCAGAAAAACAATTGCTGAACAGTGTTGTTTGTTCGTTTTAATCTTTTTTTGCTATTTTAGCCTATTAACGTTGCTATTTAGTGCAGGAATGGGACATTTTTAAATTATAAAAGGTCAAATAATATGGTTATTTTTCGCACAAAATATAAATAATCATCAATCAGAATGAAATATTAGCAGGATAGTTTATTGATGTTTATTCTCGTGAATGGGAAAACCAAGGGGGTTAACACACAGTCAATTGTCAGTGTAAGATTTATCGTCGCCATTATTGTATATATTTATATCGATGTCACGGGCGAATAAGATCGCTACAGTATTCCCCCTTTTTCCCATTATTTCACTGAAGTATAAAACGGTCGTTTTTTTACCACCTGCTCATTATCGTGAGGTAATCGGTCATTTGAAAGTTTTAGTTAGTATGATTTGGAATTATCAGTTATTGTTAAGATGTATATGACGTACTTTGATTCCTGTTCAGTCACAATTTAAAAACCGTCATTTCAAGACTTTTTCTTTCCGCCATCATACACGTGTCAATTTCGAATAAATTCATTAAGTTTTGGACAATGACGCGTTATTTCAAACTCTGAAAAAGAGACACCATTTAAGCATACTGCAACTTCTCACAAAGACAGGTGTTAGAAGCCCGCACCTAGTCGGGAAGTTACACATACAAATCAAATAGATCTGCTTCCGGGTTTCATTTGCCTGATTTAACGATTGGCACGGTATACTGTATAAATGGGATGGGGTATTTCTTGAGCGGGACGAAGTATTTTCGTCACTAACATGAGAGGGACGGGGTATTTTTTGAGCGGGACGAAGTATTTTCGTCACTAACATGAGAGGGACGGGGTATATCATGAGCGGGACGAAGTATTTTCGTCACTAACATGAGCGGTACGGGATATTTCTTAAGCGGGACGAAGTATTTTCGTCACTTACATGAGAGGGACGGGGTATTTCTTAAGCGGGACGAAGTATTTTCGTCACTAACATGAGCGGTACGGGATATTTCTTAAGCGGGACGAAGTATTTTCGTCACTTACATGAGAGGGACGGGGTATTTCTTAAGCGGGACGAAGTATTTTCGTCACTAACATGAGCGGGACGGGGTATTTCTTGAGCGGGACGAAGTATTTTCGTCACTAACATGAGCGGGACGGGATATTTCTTAAGCGGGACGAAGTATTTTCGTCACTAACATGAGCGGGACGGGGTATTTCGTGAGCGGGACGAAGTTATTTCGTCACTAACATGAGCGGGACAAAGTATATCATGAGCGGGGCGAAGTATTTTATTTACAATAAAGTTAGGTCATATCGGGATTTATAGTAGTTGTAATATTGCTAATGTACAATGTATAACTGTTTTTTTTATTTGGTCTTGTGTAATGTGAAACAACGAAAATATTTTGCAATATGAAAAGAAATGTTATTTAAAAAAGAAATGTTTGTCCTTTATTGACAAATTGAACAAACGAAGTAAGAACTATTGTTATTATTTTTCAGAGAGGTACATGTGGAGTGGTACCATTGGCGGCACTTAACACAAAATATTTGTTTTTCAAATTGTTTGTTTTTTGTAGGGGAAGAGTGGGTAAAATGGGCCCTTTAGTTGCAAATCGGATTTTTTACTGATATAAAGCCCGCTGGACTTAAGTTTTTCATGTGGTGTCACCTAATACCAAAGTCTTCACACATAACATGTTAACTTTCTAATAATTTTTTTAAAATATATTTTATCAACAAAGAAAAATATTTCGTTAGTGGCCCATTTTAGACAGGGGTGTAGTCTAAAATGGGCCCCGGCCCGTTTTCG
>CH001039.1:966919-981279 GCA_000149265.1 Ciona savignyi | reverse complement strand
ATAACAATATCAATATTCGCTTCCCATATAAACAATGTTATTACTTTTCTTTTTATGAGTAGGTTTTTTTTTTTTTAATTTAACACTTTGGATTACAGCAATTACTTTTTATTTAATACCCAGTTACTAGTATACTAATGCAATAACACCTTGCTACTTTAGTGGAAGTATAACTATCAATTCATGTTATTAATAGCATTTAGAAACCCGTTTAGTTTATTGTGAAACACATAATATGACTGTTAGTGCTAAGTCTAGCCCTTTAGTACTGTTAATGCTAAGTCTAGCCCCGTTAGTTACCAAATGAACACAGGGGGCCCATATTAGACAGGTGCCAACATACGACTTAAAATCTCTATAAAAAATTCTTTAAAAAAGAAGTTTTATTACTACCAGTAAAAGTAGGTCTAGGCTAGAGTCTAGGCTATATAGTTCTATTTAACTACAGTAAAAGTTATTTTAGTATTTGATCTTTTCTATTATATATTAGCAGAAAACAAAAAATGCAAATTTAGATTCAGACCTTCTCAAACCGAAATAACTACAGAAAACATTGAGTTTGGTGATTTCACGCTCAAACTTCGGTTTGGAGATTCCATAATTTGATATACTGACACTGGTTCTGGCAGCAAATTTTATTCTTCAAAATATATTGAAAATTGGAGGGGGCCCATTTTACCCACGTGGCCCATTTTACCCACTTTTCCCCTACATTGTAATTCACAGCATTCGTTCCAGTTTTCATTCTGGGCCTTTGAGAAATGTATGATGTCATTAAATACACACTCGTCTACTTTGTTTATGGAAGAGCAATTAAACTTTTTCTCCCAAATTGGTTTAACTGTACACTTCGCGGAATCAATTTTCCGTCTTGGTTTTGGTGCGAAGTGTATGGGCCCTTTTTCATTTTGTATTATTTGTCCTATCCACTGCCTGCATGGAAATGTTGGGCATTCTCGTGGTTGTGGCGTGTTTGTTTGAGTTATTGCATCGCTACAAGTACGCATCGCCCAAAATTTCAAAAACAGTGTTAGCTAAAGTAAAACTCGCTTTAATGATTTTGAGAATGGGTTTAGCCAAATTATAAAGGCTACAACATGTCCAAAGGAATAATTGGCGAAAACTCTATAAATTTCCATCTGGATAAGAAAACTGTAGCATCTTTCAATGCATCCCTTGATGACGAGTTATAAATATTCAGATGCTTCGTGCATATAGCCTCCCTCGGTATCATATATAAACTATATATACATTAAATTGAGGGTATTTACAAGGGCTACGACATATCCAAAGAAATAATTGGCGAAAACTGTATAAATGTTCATCTGTATAAGAAAACTGCAGCATCTTCCAGTGCACACCCTATGTAAAGCGGGTTATGAATATTCAGACGCTTCGTGCATATAGCTTCCCGCGATTATCGTATATAAACTATACATTAAATTGAAGGTATTTATAAGGGCTACAACATATCCAAAGGAATAATTGGCGAAAACTCTATAAATGTCCATCTGGATAAGAAAACTGTAACATTCTCCAATGCATCCCTTAATGACGAGTTATGAATATTCAGACGCTTCGTGCACATAGACGCCCGCGGTTATTATACATAAACTATACATCAAGCTGAAGGTATTTTTAAGGGCTACCTACAACATATTCGAAGGAATAATTGGCGAAAACTCTATAAATGTCCATCTCGATAAGAAAAACGCAGCATCCCTAAATGACGAGTTATGAATATTCAGACGCTTCGTGCATATAGCCCCACGCGGATATTGTATATAATCTATATATCAATTTGAAGGTATTGGCAAGGGCTACAACATATCCAAACGAATAACTGGCGAAAACTCTATAAATGCGTGAATATTAATAATATTCATATTCGATATTACAGACATCCTCTGTATCGCTTACAGATGACACAGTTGTTGATATATCGGGATATTGACTTGGAACCGTGTATAATCCAATAACCTTGTTGACGAATTTTTTTGGTATAATTGCTGGATGCTTGATATCATAGTTACATTCGGCATTGCTTATTCTTCCTCCAACACGTAAAACACCGTTCGCGTTCAAGAACGGATTGAGACGATGCAATGTGCTTATGGCACCGACACTTTTGCCATGGTTAATTCGAGCAATCTCTGCTGAAAAATGCCACCGCTGCATGGTACTTAAAATCATCAACTCTGCTTCTGCGAGAGCTGCACAGTTAATATCCGATGAATTGACCGACTTTTGCAGTCTACGCGAGAATCGCACTACGTTAGCGATAGCTCGTTTTGCTCGAAACCAAGGAGAAATGTGTGTCAATCTCTGCGGCTCAAAGCCAGTTATCGATGAAGTAGTAGTAAGTACGGTTACTCGTTTCATTTTTTATTGAAATTTGTTTTTGTACTTCATCATCTTGTGTCACAGACATAAATGGGGGCGGATACAAAACGTTTTCTTTCCATAAAAACTCTGGTCCGCGAAACCATTTTGACATTGTTACAAATCGGCGTTGATTCATTCCTCTGCTTGCGCAGTCGCTAGGGTTGTGGCTTGAATTAACGTAAAACCATCTGGTGACGTCAGTTATCTCTTGTATTTCCTGTACTCGATTTGCGACGAAAACGTGAAACCTTCTTGCTTCATTCGCAAGGTATCCCAACACCACTTTACTATCACTCCAATAGTAGTTCTCATACGTTTCGGGACCAAGTTGTTTCTGCAGGTAAGCTGACGTACGTGCAGATACCAAGGCGGCAGTTAATTCTAATCTTGGCACTGTCATTGGTTTTAAAGGGCCAACTCTTGATTTTCCAATAACAAGCGAGACCAGCAATATACTACCGGACTCGCTAACTAGACGCATATAAGAACATTGGCCATACCCAACGGTACTGGCGTCGGCGAAATGGTGAAGTTCTCTGTATAAAATGCGACCAAAGTTAGGTGGTTGGAAGCAGCGTCCAATTTCTAGATTTTCGAGTTGTTTTAAATCTTGCTTCCAAAATTCCCATCGTGCACGCAGATTATTTGGAAGTGGGTCGTTCCAATCGGTTTTCTCAATGCACATCTGTTGAAGAATTTGTTTTCCTTCCAGTACGACTGGCCCAAGGAACCCTAAAGGATCATAAATGGAACTGACTGTCGGTAGTATTCCTCGCCTGGTTAAAGGGGTTTCTTTCAAAGAATTTTAAAACAAAATGCATCTTTCTCGGCGTTCCATGCGAGCCCAAGAACTCTTTCCACAGGTAGTGGGTTGCTGTGCAAGTCTACATGCTTCAAACTTGCACTGCGATCGGCTTCGTTAAGCTTAAGCAGTAGATTTCTACTGTTTTGATAGAAATTTATAAGGGCGCAAACCGCCTCTCGCGCACAAGCGTGAGCTCTGTTCAACAAGTGAAATTGCTGACTCATTGTCTGGCGTTGATGTGATCCCATCGTCAACATAGAAATCTCTTCTTACGAAATTTGCAGCTTCGACGCCGAATTCCCTTTCTCCGTTATCTGCAGCACGTTTAAGTCCGAAATTTGCACATCCCGGGGAGCTTGCTGCGCCAAATATAGGTACCTTCATACGATATTCTTTCACTTAACTATCAGTTTGGCCATCCTTCCACCAGAGGAAACGAAGTAAATCGCGGTATGGTTCTGCGACATGAAACTGGTAAAACATGCCTTCAATGTCCGCTGTAAAGGCAATTATGTTTTGTCTGAAACGACATAGAACTCCCATCAACGCGTTTAGTAGATCGGGTCCCTGCAGCAAACAGTCATTAAGAGATATATCTTGGTACCTGGCAGAACAGTCCAACACGACTCTTATTTTTTCGGGCTTCTTTGGATGGTACACTCCGGTGTGGGGTATGTAATTTACCCTTCCATCATCTTTGTTAATTAATTTCTGATACCGCGTATTTGCTTATGACCGTCATGAACTTGACGTAATCTTCCTTATATTTTGGATTGCTGATAAAACGTCTCTTCAGTTGCCATAAACGTTTTTCTGCACAGATTCGATTATTGTGAAGTCTTATATTATGGTTTCTTAATGGCAGTGGCATAACATAATGGCCATCGTCTTCTTGTTGGATGTTTTTGCCAAGTATATTTAGAAACTTTTCATCCTCTTGCGATACAGACTTCGCATTGTTAGTTTTTTCTTGAAAATCCGACTCAAGCCAATTTCGAACTTGTATTGGGTTAATTAACTCTTTTGATAGAAATGGGATTATAAAACGTTGTATTGGACTCTTCTCTACTTTCTTATACCTAACGCAGCGATGCGAAATAACTCGAGTCAAATAGGAATAGCCAACCTCCTGTGTATGCACAACTCCTACTATGCCCCAACCAAGAGCTGAACGCTATGCATACGGTTGGCATTCGTCTCCCGCCACTATTTCTCTCGGTTTGATTGCCCCAGGGCCGTTTGTTCCAAGTATTATACTTATTTTCAGATTATGCTGGTAGGAAACTATCTTACTTGACATTCCTTTTAAGTGATTCCACTTTCGTGCGTGCTCTCGTCGAGGGATTTGGCTTCGACTTGCTGATATATCGGGTCTAACGAACACGTATGGGATTTTAAAAGAAACCTTGCCGTCGAAGCTCTGTACCTTCAGATCGCATATCTTTTCGCTAGAAACCACATCGTTAATGTGGTGTCTTCCCTTGCAATAGTGGCAATATTGCTCGCTCACCGATCGCTCCCGGTCTCGTGCTCTGGTACTAAAGGAATTCACGTTACGGTTGCCTCGGATTGCACTTGGCCCTATTCTTCTATTGCTGGACACATGCAGCTCTTGTAACTCCGGAATGTTCTCCTGATCGGCAGTTTTGGTGATGAATTTGGCTAGTTCTGAAAAGGGTGGATAGTTTCCTGAATGTGACGCTGTCCATAAAGCGGTTTCTGCGCGCCACCGGTTCACGACAAATGGTGGAAATCGTGAAAGAATTTTCACACTCTCAGTGGGGTAATCTAGAAGATTTAAGCAATATATACGCTGTTTAGCGATTTCCACTTGATTTAGAAAATCGGAAAACCGACGGAGTCCACCAAAATCAGTTTGGGAGATCTTAGGCCAAGAATAAACGTTATCAATAAATGCTTTTGCTATTACGCTTTCGTTTCCATACCGTTCTTTTAGCTTTGCTCTAGCTTCTACGTATGCGTGCTCACTTTGAAGGAGAAAGAAACCATCAACCAACATTTTAGGTTCGCCTTTAAGGTGTTGATTCAATAAGTTAAACTTCTGTGCAACACAAATTGAGTTAGATTCCACTAGCGCGTCAAGTTTGAGTTAGATTCCACTAGCGCGTCAGTAACTTATCCACCCGGATTAGAGTGATTGGTCTATTGCCTGCTTGGTTTAAGATCATTCATTGTATTTACGAAGCGAGTCACGAACGATCGTCTGTAAAATGCCTGTAGACGCCAACGGTTCCTGGAAAATTGTACAGGCCAATTCAAACCACAACGTTTAGAGACAAGAACGTGCAGAGACGTCCAACGACGAGATCGTTGATGGGAAAACATTACATTCTTCTGCTGTTTCGTCTAGGCGGAAATCAAAATCATGTTGTTTCGTCTGAAGGGAAGTCATCTAAACGCTGCGCTGTCTTTAACAAGAGTATATATCGAGGCAAACAGCATCGATTGCATATCAGATCTATCCTGAAACAAGAAGCATCACCATGGACCGCAAGATTGCAATTCTTTTCTGCTTTATATTTCTCATGGTGAATGAGATGAGCAAGGTTCAAGCAATATACTGGCCGAGATGGACTAGATGGACTTACGACCAAATGAACAAGTGAGTATAGCATTGTCTTAAAATTTAATATTCCGTAAGAAATAAATTTATACTTCAAATAAATGTTTTGGTTAATAATTTACTTATACCTTAGATCATAATATTTATCATATTGCTCTTTATTTTTCAGAAACAATTACCAGTCACTTAGGAATGGTGAGTTTTCAGTTTAAATGTCGCATATTATAATACAATCGTAAATCGTTTTTTTACCAGTTTACTGGTTTCTATTTTTGATTATTTTACGAAATTACAGCGTTGAATTATTGATTTATAGACCTTACATATAAATAACCCGACCAGTTCACATGTTCACGTATTACTGTTTCTGGTACGATAACGGACTATTTATTTCATATAAAGCATCTACAAAACCTAACCGCATTTCATACTTCAGATATTGCTGAGTTATTGGAGGCCGAACATCATTGGCAATAACATGACTGTGTACACCGATTGGTAAATGTGATACACAATAAAAAAACATGGAATATAATGCAATTGACTTTAGGGCAGGATATGATATTGATGTTTATACCCAATGATGGGAAAACGCAAGGGGTATTAACACTGGGGCAATCAGTGAGATCAATTCGCGGCCATCGTTGATTCAACTGATTTTATTTGCGTCGACTAAGTTACACAAGGCAATATAGGAGCGAAATATTATCATAAGCCACTACAGAGTATTAACGTCGCAAAAGAGTTTCGGCACCGTCACGCATTAGAATATGGCAGAAAAAAACATTGCCGAATAGTGTTGTTTGTTCATTTTAATCCTTTTTTTGCTATTTTAGCCTATTAACGTTGCTATTTAGTGCAGGAATGGACAATTTTTAAATTATAAAAGGTCAAATAATATGTTTTTTTTCGCACGAAATATAAATAATCATCAATCAGAATGAAATATTAGCAGGATAGTTTATTGATGTTTATTCTCGTGAATGGGAAAACCAAGGGGGTTAACACACAGTCAATTGTCAGTGTAAGATTTATCGTCGCCATTATTGTATATATTTATATCGATGTCACGGGCGAATAAGATCGCTACAGTATTCCCCCTTTTTCCCATTATTTCACTGAAGTATAAAACGGTCGTTTTTTTACCACCTGCTCATTATCGTGAGGTAATCGGTCATTTGAAAGTTTTAGTTAGTATGATTTGGAATTATCAGTTATTGTTAAGATGTATATGACGTACTTTGATTCCTGTTCAGTCACAATTTAAAAACCGTCATTTCAAGACTTTTTCTTTCCGCCATCATACACGTGTCAATTTCGAATAAATTCATTAAGTTTTGGACAATGACGCGTTATTTCAAACTCTGAAAAAGAGACACCATTTAAGCTTACTGCAACTTCTCACAAAGACAGGTGTTAGAAGCCCGCACCTAGTCGGGAAGTTACACATACAAATCAAATAGATCTGCTTCCGGGTTTCATTTGCCTGATTTAACGATTGGCACGGTATACTGTATAAATGGGACGGGGTATTTCTTGAGCGGGACGAAGTATTTTCGTCACTAACATGAGAGGGACGGGGTATATCATGAGCGGGACGAAGTATTTTCGTCACTAACATGAGCGGTACGGGATATTTCTTAAGCGGGACGAAGTATTTTCGTCACTTACATGAGAGGGACGGGGTATATCATGAGCGGGACGAAGTATTTTCGTCACTAACATGAGCGGTACGGGATATTTCTTAAGCGGGACGAAGTATTTTCGTCACTAACATGAGAGGGACGGGGTATTTTTTGAGCGGGACGAAGTATTTTCGTCACTAACATGAGAGGGACGGGGTATATCATGAGCGGGACGAAGTATTTTCGTCACTAACATGAGCGGTACGGGATATTTCTTAAGCGGGACGAAGTATTTTCGTCACTTACATGAGAGGGACGGGGTATTTCTTAAGCGGGACGAAGTATTTTCGTCACTAACATGAGCGGTACGGGATATTTCTTAAGCGGGACGAAGTATTTTCGTCACTTACATGAGAGGGACGGGGTATTTCTTAAGCGGGACGAAGTATTTTCGTCACTAACATGAGCGGGACGGGGTATTTCTTGAGCGGGACGAAGTATTTTCGTCACTAACATGAGCGGGACGGGATATTTCTTAAGCGGGACGAAGTATTTTCGTCACTAACATGAGCGGGACGGGGTATTTCGTGAGCGGGACGAAGTATTTTCGTCACTAACATGAGCGGGACGGGGTATTTCTTAAGCGGGACGAAGTATTTTCGTCACTAACATGAGCGGGACGGGGTATTTCTTAAGCGGGACGAAGTATTTTCGTCACTTACATGAGAGGGACGGGGTATTTCTTAAGCGGGACGAAGTATTTTCGTCACTAACATGAGCGGGACGGGGTATTTCTTGAGCGGGACAAAGTATTTTCGTCACTAACATGAGCGGGACGGGGTATTTCTTGAGCGGGACAAAGTATTTTCGTCACTAACATGAGCGGGACAAAGTATATCATGAGCGGGGCGAAGTATTTTATTTACAATAAAGTTAGGTCATATCGGGATTTATAGTAGTTGTAATATTGCTAATGTACAATGTATAACTGTTTTTTTATTTGGTCTTGTGTAATGTGAAACAACGAAAATATTTTGCAATATGAAAAGAAATGTTATTTAAAAAAGAAATGTTTGTCCTTTATTGACAAATTGAACAAACGAAGTAAGAACTATTGTGATTATTTTTCAGAGAGGTACATGTGGAGTGGTACCATTGGCGGCACTTAACACTAAATATTTGTTTTTCAAATTTATTGTTTTTTGTACATTGTAATGCACAGCATTCGTTCCAGTTTTCATTCTAGGCATTTGAGAAATGTATGATGTCATTAAATACACACTCTACTTTGTTTATGGAAGAGCAATTAAACTTTTCCTCCCAAATTGGTTTAACTGTACACTTCGCGGAATCAATTTTCCGTCTTGGTTTTGGTGCGAAGTGTATGGGCACTTTTTCATTTTGTATTATTTGTCCTATCCACTGCCTGCATGGAAATGTTGGGCATTCTCGTGGTTGTGGCGTGTTTGTTTTGAGTTATTGCATCGCTACAAGTACGTATCGCCCACTCTGAAATGTCAAAAACAGTGTTAGCTAAAGTAAAACTCGCTTTAATGATTTTGAGAATGGGTTTAGCCAAATTATAAAGGCTACAACATATCCAAAGGAATAATTGGCGAAAACTCTATAAATTTCCATCTGGATAAGAAAACTGTAGCATCTTTCAATGCATCCCTTGATGACGAGTTATAAATATTCAGATGCTTCGTGCATATAGCCTCCCGCGGTATCATATATAAACTATATATACATTAAATTGAAGGTATTTACAAGGGCTACGACATATCCAAAGAAATAATTGGCGAAAACTGTATAAATGTTCATCTGTATAAGAAAACTGCAGCATCTTCCAGTGCACACCCTATGTAAAGCGGGTTATGAATATTCAGACGCTTCGTGCATATAGCTTCCCGCGATTATCGTATATAAACTATACATTAAATTGAAGGTATTTATAAGGGCTACAACATATCCAAAGGAATAATTGGCGAAAACTCTATAAATGTCCATCTGGATAAGAAAACTGTAACATTCTCCAATGCATCCCTTAATAACGAGTTATGAATATTCAGACGCTTCGTGCACATAGACGCCCGCGGTTATTATACATAAACTATACATCAAGCTGAAGGTATTTTTAAGGGCTACCTACAACATATTCGAAGGAATAATTGGCGAATACTCTATAAATGTCCATCTCGATAAGAAAAACGCAGCATCCCTAAATGACGAGTTATGAATATTCAGACGCTTCGTGCATATAGCCCCACGCGGATATTGTATATAATCTATATATCAATTTGAAGGTATTGGCAAGGGCTACAACATATCCAAACGAATAACTGGCGAAAACTCTATAAATGCGTGAATATTAATAATATTCATATTCGATATTAATATTTTACATTTTTTTCAAATCAAAATTTATCATTCGAAAGAGCACGGTTCAATTAACAAATTCTGTAATTTTTAGGACTGTAGCCCCATGTTAAGGGGTTTAACTTTTCACTTCCGTCTTCCGTTTTTCCGCGTTTTTTATTATTAGGTAAAAGAACTTTGGTGTGGCATGCCAAGCGTTCAGAATGAACACAAAGGAAACGATTCACCAACTGATCTTTTTAAAACACTAAAACAGAAAAGTAAATTTTACTAAAAAGAGGAACGGTGCAGCAAAAGAAACAAAAATAAAAATTGTTTTAAAACAAGCGCAAAAAGAGAAATCAAATTTCTACATGCCTCAGCGGGGGCCGGTACCTCTAAAAGTCAAGTATATAGCCTATACGATCGCTTTTCGGTCATATTTGGAGGTGTATTCCTCAGCAAATAATAAAATTAAATGTTTACTTTGTAAAGAGTCGTTTATCAGGGTTCTTCTTCTTTCTAATGATGACAAGATTGTGTTTGTAGACCTACTAGAAGTCAAGTTATGTTGTTGTATACTCGCGGGGGAGAGTACACAAGGTTCGCGAAACAATGGGTTGGCGATTTCTTATAAAACCGTCAAAAGGAGGCTGTCCCGTAAACGACTCTATTGAGAAAAGTAAAGAAGATATACACTCAAATTTTGGGATATGTTATAGCTGGATAAATTATCTTTAATTTAATATAAAAAATAATTATATTTTCCTTTATTTAAGTAGTTAGTTACACGATCGCTTTTTGGTCATATTTAGAGGTGTATTACTAAGCGAATGATTAATTTAAAGATTTACTGGGAAGATAGTCTTATAGCAGGATTTTTCTTCTTTCCAATGATGCCAAGATTGTGTTTGTAGACCTACTACAATTCAAGTTATGTAGTTTTATACTCGCGGGGGATAGTACACAAGGTTCGCGAAACAATGGGTTGGCGATATCTTATAAAACCGTCAAAAGGAGGGTGTGCGTAAACGGTTCTATTGAGAAAAGTAAATGAGATATACGCTCAAATTTTGGATATGTTATAACTGGATAAGATATCTTTAATCCAATATATAAAAAAAAAACGGTTTATTATACGATCACTATTTGGTTATATTCGGAAGGGTAATACACAAAGCATGATGAGTATGGAGGTTTGCTTTGTGAATGGTCGTGTAGCAGGTTTCTTCTTCTTTCCAATGGTGCAAAAAAATTTTAAATAGCTTAACTACAAGCGGATTTATAGCGTTTTATATGAACACTGATACTGCTGGGTAGTGGTTTATCATAAAAGGTAAAATCCCGAAACGTCATTGCCTTTTTTTCTCTCTCTCGTTTCTCCGTTTCAATCTGAGCTGTACGGAGCATCGTATAGAGCCCCCTTTTTTAGACAACCATCCAGCTAGCTTAGTTTGCAAGAGCATCATCAGCGAAATGGTTGTGAGATTGACACCAATCACTATATAATTCGATTGTGTCATTGGGCGCAATATATATTTCCACCTTGTAGTAGTGCCATAAAAAAACAACTCGACAATTTTAAAAATTGTCCACTAATTGAAAGCAGGAACTAACTTTGCTGTCTGTTATGTATAGACACTCTAAACATCTTAGTTAGGGCGCCTCTAAATACTACAGGACCGCTTGGAGCGCTTGTATCGCTTGGATCACTTAGATTGCTATGGAAAGTAATTCTAACCCTGTCCCAAACACTAATCTCAACCCCAGAACTAACTTTAACCCCAACCCTAACATTAATATCATGGCCTTTGTAATTACTAAGTATAGTAAGCGATCCAAGCGATTTAAGCGCTCCTGTAGTATTTAGAGGTACCGTCTTAGTTATACACAAACAACAACAGTGCAGGACTGCAGGTACATTATATTACATTTTGTAAATTTTTTTCTGAATGCACACCCACCCCAAACGGCATTAAAACATTTTTTTTTAATTTAACAGAATAAAAGTCGATTTGCATTTCTGATGCATCGCTCTGGACTTTTAGTTTTAACTAATCATGCATCTGTGTTATGCTGTGGTGATACAGTCAAGCAAATCGTGGCTGGAGTCAAAAAACTCGTCCACTCTACACTTTATGTCCATGTTGAAAACACCTCCTTTATTCCGCCGCAGCAGCGAAGCACATTTGTACCAAGCCTAGCAACCAACCCTAAAGCCTTAAACTCAACAAATTCATTTTCTTCTGACATTTTTCCATTTATTTCAAAGTTTTATGAAGAAACGTCCCACCAGTGTGAGGATTTGGACGTTAATATATTGCTGCACAATATCGGATGTAGAAATCAAGGGAAGAAAATATTGCAAAGGTGTGTGTGTGCTTATTTGTATATGATAATTATAAATACACAGGGGTCAGTTAGTTCCCTTAGGCTACTGCTTTAACTCCACTACCCGTGTATAATCAATTTATGTCCCTAAAAACCAAAAAAATAGGTTATGATTAAAATATTCTAATTAAAACATATAGTACTTTATACCTATCTAATTGTGGTGCAGGATAAAAACTTTACTTTAAATTTTGGATACTGCATTCACACTGTTTTATATTTTGCATTAGAAATTATACTTAATGATTATGGATACTTTATGTCATCCATACTTACTCTCTTACAAGGATGTGTAAAATTAAATGTGGTGATGTATCTTTCATATAATGATTAAAGAGAGATGAGAAAATGGATCTCACAAACAGCAATAATGATGTTAAGGATTATTAGAGGATGAAGTATTCTTCACTAACTAGAAAAAAAATTATTCAAGCAATGTCATTTTATAAATAAACATTTTTTAGACCTGTCCAGTGCATCATTACTGATCTTGTTTATTCGACAACCCAGTCAAGTGATTCTGAAATTATTCGAAACTTTATCAAGAATCGGTACATTTTGCAAGGACAGGACTCAAATGAAGCTACCGTGCCCGTGTTTTGTCTAGAACACATTGGTGTTGCCTCAGAATTTCCCAAGTCACCATCAATCACTGTGACTGGGAAAAATGATGTTGTGATTGGCGGCACTTTCGATAAAATTCATCCTGGCCACAAGGTGTTGCTAAGTGAAGCGACATTGTTGGCTAACAATAGACTGCTTATCGGTAAGTTTGTATTTATTCCAGTAGCTTCCCTGGTAATGCATTTGATCATCAGCTGAAATATCAAAAGATTCAAACTAGCTCGGTTGTTATTTAATGTGTGTGTTTAAACAATTTCTGTAACGGTCATTGCTTAAATCTGAATTTTTGCAAAAAAAAATATCTATATTACACATAAGTGATTACGTAAGTTGACAAGAGGCACATTAAATGTTTACAAATTATTATTTAGTTTCTTTGATGTTAATATTACAAAATCAGGTTAACTTATAAAATGTTGTGTGGGCATAATTTGCTGACACTCGTAGTTTTCATTGGTGTTTGTTTCCCCAAAATTTAATTTTTAGTTTAACAAATAGAACTTTTGGGGTTATATTCATAGTACAACATACAAGAAACATGTTCAATGCACTATGGTTAGCCTTTAAATTTTATGATTCAGTTGTATTTATGCTGTTCAAGTGAATTTTGCCCCAAGTTTCATTTCGATTACCGTTAGATTACCAGATACATTTCAGTGTGTTGTATATATGATTTAGAGGTTGCTATTGTTTTGGTTTAACCCAATAATATACTTGACTGGGCCTACATCTGATATGTGCATTGCTGAAGGATAAAAAAGACACTTGTGAATTTTGTTGATCTATTCAACTGGCGGCAGCCGATAATCTTAATGAATAGGCTAACCTACCAACTGCAGTACAATTCGCTTAGTTTATGTTTAACTACATAATTCATCGATTATCAATACCCAGGTGTTACAAACGGAAGAATGTTAGAACGCAAAACACTACATGAACTGATTCGACCTTGTGAAAAACGGATTAAGGATATTCAAAAGTTCCTGACGGACGTTCATGATTTCCATATTAAAGATGAATCAATGTAGATAACAATGCTGTTTAAAATTAACCCAAGTGTTAATAAAATATTAAACTTGAACCTAAATGTTATTTGCTATTTTTTCGGGATAAAAAAGTACATTATCAAATTGTTTAAAAGGTATATAAATATGTTTGATTTTATTTATTTTTTGCTGTAAAACAGCGTTTTCTTTAAATCTGTCTGTTTATTAGATATTTAAGACACTTTATTATTGTTAACTTAATCAGTAGTTTAAAAATCAAAATCACTATTTAAAATTTACATGATATACCGCTACCGCCATCAATAGCCTATGACATTTACAGCTTGTTTTTCTGGTTTCTTTGGAAAACATGATAACCCTGTATCTCTCTCTTTTATCTAACACTTTTTTTTATTCGATCCAATCTATTTAACTAATTTTATTATATCTAATCTTTTTTATCTAAAATTTTATCTAATATTTAACTCCCTATTTTATCTAGTTTTATCTAACAGTGAAAATACGACAAACCGGCGTGTCTCGAGGTGGTTAGTATAACGGACCCAATTGGCCCCGCTGCTACAGATCCACACTTGCAATGC
>CH001039.1:940374-963640 GCA_000149265.1 Ciona savignyi | reverse complement strand
TAATAATGCCAATATAAACAATGTAATTTTTTTCCTCCCAATTAAAAATTTCCTGTCATTTTGGTGGGTAACATCATCATTAATGTCAATAATATTGAATAATCCTGCCTTACACACATTTGCAAAATAGCATTGCAATATCCAAATTGAATATTTTACAAAATACTGATTTGTTTTAATACGTGCAATTGTGGGATTAACTTAATAAAACTTATTTTTAAACGATATTCTTTCTACTTACCATATGTTCACAAGCAGTACAAATACATATTAGAATCAAATTCTTAAAAAAGCAATGCCCCATTGCTTAAAAGAGCATTTATTTAACAAAAAATTCTGCACAACTGTATTGAAATATATATAAATCAAGTAAAAATTAGTTATGAACCTGAAAATATAAATCAAAATTTGAATTTAAAACTGCATATGTTGTGTAGGAAAAAATTAAATGTTTCTTCAGTTTATATACAACTAAAGGCAATGGCTGCTAATTGCCATGTTCATGGACACAACTGTGTAGAAGCTTGTTTCATTCAGATGCAGACCAGAGGCTCTCAAAGAGTAAGTTATCCAACTATACAACCATAGCATGTGAAATAACAACTTGATGTGGTCTAAAAACTGCTAATTTATATATTTTATTATTGTAGCGTTGTTTATTTAATTCTAATGTTAAAAAAAATTATATATGCGGTTTGAATATTAGAAAAAAAACTTTATTTATCAAGACAGATTTAAATTAAATCACTAGTAGGTTACAGGGATAAAAAATAAGTGCTTTAAAACAGTGACACATCAAAAAGTGCATTATTATCTGAAAAAAACATTGCACAGTAATATGGTATACATATTAAGTAAAACAGGAGACTTTTATGGATACAAAATTTATACACAATATGTGGTGTGAGATGGATTTATACTGGTTTCTCTATACTGTAGAACTTTGTTGTTGTTTTCAAAGGTTGCTTGCCATCAATACATCCATAGCATTGGAGGACAATCTTAATTCTTCCTTTCTTAAGCCTTCAAAAGTGGGGTGGTATGCCTTGAATGTCACCCATTTACCGTCACTCTCGCCTTTAGTATGCTTGCCACTAAACCTGTTTGAATGTTAGGTTGTCAAAATAATATTTCTGTGGCATTCATTGGACATTGCGTTTATCCATTGTACTAACGTGACCGTCCAAACTAGAGGTAAAACAATTATAGATTCCAATATCTTAGCCGAATGTGGATAACAATATTCTGTCACCATCATGTTTTTTTCTAAAGCTGTAACTTATCCAAGAAAAAGGAATTTATTCCCGATATATTAAATTTCCACAGCTGTTACAGAATTAGTATTGTAACATGCCATGCATTGGCTTTGTTAATTACTTGATTAAGTCCTTTTTCGACGCATAGGCGCCATTTACGCTGTGGCGCATTGTATAAAAGTGTTGTGGTTAATGTGAGAGGAGGGAAGGAAACTGTCACTATACGATTCACTACAATATAAATTGAATTGAACATTTGAATTAAACACTGGTCGCTAGCTAGTCGGTTGTGTCCTTGGGCAAGGCACTTTACGGACATTGCCTGAACCCAGTGGATTAATGGGTTCCACCAAATTGAAGGAACGTGTCTATCATATACAACACACTGCAATAGCTCCAGTAACCCGACGGTGGGCGCGAGGTGATCTGACGATTGCCCGTGTGGTAACCCCCTTGGTTTTCCCATTCACGGGGATAAAGATGAACATCCTATCCTATCCTATTTGTAACATAATTTGCTATTCCCCCCTATTTAAATCTTGATTGCTTTTCATCAAATTTTCCTCACCTTTTGGTCCCTTGATCATCAGTCACCCCAGTAACGATTCCTTGGTGATAACGTATCCCACCATCATTGTTACCCTGGGTACCCCCGTATGAACCCTGGGGGAAAAGCACAACCGACCCAACCCCGATTTCATCATTAGGGATAACGTCAAGTGCCACGTCCTGTTAATATATGTGAGAATGTGAAACTAAGGACATTGATCCAATACAGGGAAAGATGCAGAATACCAGTACCTTGAATTTCACAGTCTGGTTACCAGAGCTATCGTATCATGTTGGGTACGATTAAAATACTTCTAAAGTTTTTTTTGTTTAATTCAGAAATATAATTCAAGTACCATCTGTTAAGAGTTTTTAAAGCTCCTACCAACTTACTATTATAAACTGTCGCATGGATAGTAAGTTGGTAGAATTTTATAATTCTGCAACCTAACTGACTGGCCAATGTGCTACCGCTAAGCCATCAGGCACAACTTCAACTTATTATATTCCCAAACTGGATTAGGGTACCCTGTTACCAGTTGTATATTGGAAGCTATAACATTAGATATACAGATAACCAATGTTAATTCGGCATGACCATAGATAATGGGCTGTAGCAATGACTTGAATACCCTGTTACTAGTTGTGTTTCGAAAGCTATATTTGGTATGACCATAGTTGATGCCACTGGGCTGCAGCATTGCTTTCCCAGTGCTCTGGGACAACAAAAAATGGTGTAAAATGTATGGTATTGTGGCCGAATGTTTGCGAGATACATATTCTGATTTACATACAAATAATGGTTTCAGCAAAGAATCCATGAAAAAAAGGTAAAAAACGGTGTTAAGAGAAAATTTTTTGTAAATGATTTTAGCCGGTGTTATTACCCTACAATTCTCACACTCATTCAAACACTTCACCTTATAAGATTGCACCCTTCCACTTGGGTCTTTGTCATCCCAATCCACAGTGTAAGTCATATCTTCCCGATTGAATGCTGCAACGGTAGCCATGAAATATGCAAATCTCTGATGCAAGCAAATCACATGGTCTCCTATTGTGGGTGCACGGAATTGACGCTCCACGGTAATCTCGTTAGCAACTTCATCTGAGGCCAAATTGTTATTTTGTGACGTCACTGATTGTTGTGACGTACCAATCAGCTTCTTTATTTCAATTCTGAAAAATATTAATCAAATTTAAAAACAAACCACAATAACACAACATAGATGATATTGAAAAGTTAGAAAAAATTCTTTATGTTTCAGTTGACAGATACATGTATGTCCAAAGACATATTTTAGTTAATATTGTACACATTAGTGTTTAATGGTATATTTAAACCATGTAACGCCTGTATTAGAACTTATAATCTATTTTTTAAGGTTTAAATCCTCAAGCATATATATATACTTACACACTGCAATACTGTCTGATTTGCTTGGTGATTTAGTGTGTCGCCTTTTAGTCGAAGGTTTGAAACTGGTCGCCATCTAGTCAGTTGTGTCCTTGGGCAAGGAACTTAGGGGATATTTCCTGAACCCAGCAGAATAATTTATTTCTCAAAAAATATAGGAACATGTCAATTATACACAAAGTACTGCAATAACTTGACAGTGGGCTCGGGGTAACCCAACGATTACCTGTGTGATATCGCTGGTTGCATTTTCTTTATCACAAGAGTAAACATTGATAACGGCCTTTTAGTATTCACATGTATATCTTATGATTTTACAAAGATAAAACATGAATAGTCAGTCCCACCCACACATCACTCAATCAACAATGAATTCCAATATCTCACGATATTTCCTTTATCTTTTCCAGTAGCTGATCATCAGATTGAACTGATTGAATGTTAACTGTAGGGAAATCTTCTACTAACATCCCAACCACTGTGCCTTTCCAGTCGTCACCTTTGCCTGGGTGAGCAAGTCCGTTGTGAAAGCCGACAATTGGCGCAAGGTGATCTAACTTGCATGTGTGTTAACCACCTTTGGTTTTCCCATGGGGATAAACATAGATATTCTATCCTAACCATTATATTCAGCACACTGTGGCTTCAAAAAAACCAACTCGGTCCACGAGGCCAATTACTAATCACCATTGTTTTAACACCACCTGTATTTTTCCATTTCATAAGATAAACATAGTTGTAAATAATTAAATGGTTGGCAGCGCTTACCTACGACTACGCACACAACTGGCTTCTTTAAAGACTTGGCTGCAAATTGAATTTCCATCCGGCAATTATCACTCTCTGCGTATTCTTGACTAATACACGCAACCACCAACTTGCAGTTGTTTAGCGCTGTTGCAATTTGGTCGAACTGAAAGTTAAGATGGAACACACATTAGACTGGATGTAACAAAGGATCTAATGAGACATATCAATGTATATTCTTACCAATACTTCAATGCTTTTTCGTGCTGTTCTCAACCCAGTATATTTTCAGCCCAAGATTATTGGATCTAAACCAAGTGTCACCTGGTTTATTCTTCACAGACATTACTTTAAACTACATAAATTACAGACTGAGTAAGACATCTTAATCATATAATACAAAGTGCATTAACCCATGGACCTTAAGTATCCAACATAAACATCTGGGGTCGGCAACCTTTTTTAATGTATCGTTTTAAAAATATTATGATAATGAAAGCAACTTGTCGTGCCAACGATTGTTATGTATGGTTTGCATATTCAGCTACATTATTTTAATATTAGTAAGCGGAAAGGGAAAACACATATTTAAAAATAATTAAGACTTTTGATTTGCATGCTTTATGAATTCCAGAACTGTTGATTTTGTACAGGTTAGACAGTTTAAGTTTGCACACGCTTATAGTATAGATATATGTGTACATCAAATCTTGTGTTGTGCCATAAAAAAAGCCTCACAAAAAGGGGATGAATGCGAGTTGCCGACCCCTGCTTTACATCCTCCCATCTCACCATCCCCATTCCTTCAGCTGCGCTCTCCAACCTCTCAACATCGATCCACGCTGTCATCCCCAGCTCCTCCGAGATCCCCCGCATCAGCATCCTCGGATCAGTCCTCTCTCCTCCTTCGCAGCGAGGTATCTGCCGCTGACCAAGTGCGTTGTGTGAGTTGTACCAGCAGTAGCTGAAGAAGATCTCAGCCGGACCGTTGACGACAGGTTTGCCTGGGTAAAACATTAGAGTTTGGGATCTCAATTTGTCATCCATTATAGAATTATTCTACAATTAAATTTCAAAACCCAAATTTTTAATTTAAAAAAAATAAACTAAAGGGGAATGTTACAAAATAGTATTTTAGTTTTTGCAAATTTGAATATTAGGGCTATCAGATACTTCGTTAATATAATATTAAAGTATATAACTAGTTAGAAGACCTTTCACTATACAAATTAAACTGCAATGTGCCATTAAATGTACTAAGTTTTCAAATGTCCTTAAATAAGGTGCTCTATACTACCCACCGGTGACGGAAACCCCGGGATCGGTATGAAGCTCCATTGTGGCTCCCCCTGTGGCCTGATGGCTCACATCTTTGATCTTTATGTCCGGTATCTTGCTCTTAATGCTGCGTGCCAATTCTGTCATCTTGTATACCTCCACCTCCTTATTCTTGAAGTGGATGTAAAGTTCACCAGCTATCAACATCCCCACAACAGTCATCTGCCATTCGAATGATCCAGAGCCCACCTGACAATTATAACGCAGTTGGCGAGTCAGTCTAATTGTTGTTTGAATCTGGCTGAGTTGTAGTTGGTGGTGGCCTCGGAAGAATAGAATATTCATGTTTATCCTCATGGATGGGAAAAGAGAATGGGCATTTAAAATATGGCAATTGTCAGATCACCTCATGCCCATCGTCGGGTTACCGGAGATAATAAAAAACTTGTGTATAATTCACACATTTTTTAAATTTAGTAAAACCCATCTTTCCACTGAGTTTAGAGTTCAGGCAATGTTTGTTAATTGCCTTGCCCAACGACGCAACCGACTACTAAGCGAGTAGTTTCGAAACTGCAACATTTCAATTGAAAGTAACCAACCAGACTAATCGGTCAAACACAGTACTTTGCATGAACTCGGAAGATAACCAAAGTTAAAACTTCGATTTTAAAAATTTAGCTTTGCTTTCAATGTTGTTTGAAATTAAGCCAAAAATTTCGTTATTTGTTAGTACCAGCCTACAGCTGCTCTCTGCATTCCATATTACTCACCACCAATGGTATGACTGGTAGTTTCAACGTCTTTTTGGCGTATTGAAATTCCATGCGGCATTTATCGTTGCTCGCATACTCGTCACTCAAGCAAGCTATAAACACTTTCACACGCTTGAGGGCGCCAACGATCTCCAACAGTGATTGGTCAGTTTCATTTTCCATCGTGAACACCCTGATACCTAGTTGTAAAGGTTTACCAGAATTCGATTAATTTTGCTTTTTTCGGGGGAAATCCAGCCTGTGTATAGTCATATGCTCTTATACAGTTGGATCGAACCATCCACTGGCTAGTGAGTTGTGTCCTAGGAAAAAGCACTCCTAAAATCTACCACTAGCTACACCTCATTTACATTACACTGCAAAAGCTATGGTAAAACGAGGGTGGGCACGATTAATAGTATGATGTTGCCTTGACCTTCTTATTCTATTACATATTTATGTCTGTTTTTTTATTATAATTATATTGAAGCCAACGGTTACATGGCACCCTACCAATAAGATATTTAGTAGATGGCTTTCTGAAAAAATCACAACAAGTTTCCCAATACCCTCCATGTAGCGCTAAAAACGCACTCCAGCGTTTAAAAGACTGGATGTGAAAATGCCCTTTACTTTTCACTCTTTCTCATAATTACTATAGATTTTTGCAAAACTTGTATTGCAAAATGTTTCCCAGTTGGGCAGAACTGAATAAGGATAAGATAGGATATTCATGTTTATCCCCCGTGAATGGGAAAACCAAGGGGATTAACACATGGGGAATTGTCAGATCACCTCGCACCCACCGTCGGGTTACCAAAGCTATTGCAGTGTGTTGTATATGATAGACACGTTCCTTCAATTAGGTAGAACCCACTAATCCGCTGGGTTCTACATTTAGAGGTAGAATTTGGAATTGGAGGCAAAGGTGGAGTTTAGCTTAAATTTACATCTCGCATTAATAATACTTCCAGTCTTCATTAAAAAAATACGATTGTGTTACCAACCCATTTTCTCAAGTCCATTTACAATGTTCCTGGGGTCAACCATGGTTTCCAGGATTGCTTCACTATATGAAGGTGGCTGGTCAAATTCACCATTGGCGATCGCAGATGAACAGTTGATTTTGGCATATGAAACATAAACATCAAGTAAAGAATCATCATCCCTGATTTCAGGTTGAATACTTGCTGTGTTCTTCCCTCTTTTTGCAGGTTGCCCTGCAAATGGAGATTTCGTCTGAAATTAGTTTTTATTGGTTGAAGGAATTTTTTTTCATACTGACGGATTTCTTTCATTTTTTCCATTAAAATGTGGGAAAATCCACAAAAGAAAATATTATTTTTGTCTTTTTATATGAATATCATTAAGCCATCCACAATCATTTGATGCCTTATGATGGTTAAACACAGGAACTTCTTCTGAGCTTTTGATCTTTTAAATATTTGTATCAAGGTACATGAACAGAAGCCCCAGCACAGGTATACAGTTTTCAATATGCAACACTTCAGTGAATAGGTAAATAATCAAGAGGTATTATGTAGTACCCAACCAGAGCTATTGCAGTGTGATGTGTACGATACAGATATTGCTTTAGTTAATGATATAACCCACTAATCCACCCGATTTCAGGTAAGGTTGGTTAAGTGCCTTGCCCAAGGACACAACCGACCAGCTATTAACCAGTTTGGATCGTGAAACCTTTCAGCTGAATGTCATCGCACTAAACGACCTTTTCATTTAGATATGTATTTCCACTATGGTAAACACAAAGAACTGAATACAATAGTAAACATTTTTTTAATAGAAAAATGTAAAATAATACTTGTAATTCTGTTTATGGCAGTGAAACGCCGATAGTTATTCATAACATGTTCTTAATGTACTAACCAGAGTCAATGGAAGATAAAATATCGAAGACATTCGGTGGCATCCGAAAATCTTCTATCGAGTAAGCAGTGAACTTATGGTCGTAATCCTTAAGAAATAATAGTTGAAGCAGTTAAGTACAGAGCTGTGTAGTCATAAATGTGTTAACTCAAGGGTGGTGGATTATTTTAATTTATTCATATCAGAAAGTGGGTGATATAAATTCCATAAATCTCAATTCTTGCATGTGAGCATGCTGGTTTATTGCACACAACCCACCATTGAGTGTTCTGCATTGTTCCTTTGATTTGCGAGAATAAGAATAGTTGCTGAGTAATCAATTAAATGAATTGTTTAATAAAACACTAAAAAACAAATATGCAAGTGTGATGTTTGATATTGCCGGTATACCTGTAGCAAATTCATCATGGCGGTGAATAAATAAGAATAAAAATTAACCTTCTGTGATGAAGTTCGATTATTGGAGTCATATTGGACTATTTGCTATGGCTTGTCAGGACCAGATTTATTACCAAGCATAGGCATCAACTAAAAATTTCTACAAACCCTACATACTTGAGTCGTAATATTAACTTAATCAGGGGTAAGTTGAATCAGTAAATAATTTGTTTAAAGAAAATGTGGTTGAAATAAGGGAGGGTACGATATAAATCCTATTTTTCTTTATGTTGGACAATAACTCATCCTGAAGCTTAACCAAGAGTCAGAGGTGTTTAGAAAGTGAGCAGTGTGAATTTTCCACCATGCATTGGTACAGTGATGCAACAATCACCTTGTATGTAACCCATTTTCCATCCTCCAGTCCTTTTGTATGGTGGCCGTCGTACAAAATCTTTCCAGAGTTGTTTTTGTATATGCTCTCTATTTCCCCCTGGTGCCAACGCAGCCCACCACTTCTCTCCACCCCATGAACTTCTTGTTGTTTATACCTTTGGTGGGAGCAATTTAGGTTTGTTGGGAATTTGGGGAATCCCCCAATTTTTAAAAAGATTTTATGTTTTCCAGCTGTAGAGCTTATTCCATTTAAAAATTAACTTTCTGCTTGTCGGTTTGTTCTGTGGACAGGATACTTCAGTGGACAATACCTATATTTTAATAAAAAACAGACCAATGCGTTGAATTTAAACAGTATCAACATCCTAATGGTATAAAACACAGTTAAAAACTCTGATATAAACACTATTAAGGGCAAAAGATCATCTGAAGATTTTTCAAGAGATCATGCTAATTGCATTTTTCCATTGATAATAAAACACGAACCACACTCACTTTCCTTGGTGGAAGAGAACTTTAGATCCGACTCCAATCTGATCAGCAGTTGGAACTTTATCAATAGCTAGATTGTAATAATCCACTACCCGTCCAGTTGGGTCATGGTCATCCCATTCAATTGTGTATTTCAGTGTGGTTTGGTCAAAATTTTGAATAGTAGCTGTGGAAAAAGATCTAAAGTTTTTACAGAAGACAATTTCTTAAAACCTGTAATACTGGTTCGTTAAAAACCTTAAATAACTTTAAAACTGTGTGTTTTCGTTCTCTGCACACAGCAACAAGTTAAATTTAAAATTGTAAAGATTTGTGCCTTGCAAATTAACAAGTCGCGTCTAGTTTTGATCTGACTAACCATTCGGCTAAAAGTGGATGCAATAAACAACTAAAGTTTGTGGTTGGTCAGACATATCAAAACAATTTTTCCTAAAACATTCAATTTGATTAAAACAAAAACTTATTTCACACCTGTAAAATATTGCCATTTGTTTTGACCCCACATTGCTACCACATGATCACCGATTGATGGTAAATTCCTGTCACCATGGTTACCATGAAGATTGACGGCAGAGCCAGTAATGTCATTTCCATTGTGACTATTGTCATTCTGTCATAGAAGATTTGTTTATACCAATGGATAGGATAGAATATTCATGTTTATCCCAGTGAATAGGAAAACCAAGGGGGTTAACACACGGGCAATCATCTGATTACCTCGCGCCCACCGTCGGGTTACTGGAGCTATTGCAGTGTGTTGTAAATAATTCACATGTTGCTTCAATTTAGTAGAACCCATTAAGCCGCTGGGTTCAGGCAATGCCTGTTAAGTGCCTTGACACAACCGACTAGCTTGCGACCAGTTTCAAACCTGCAACCTTTTGGTTGAAAGGTGTTGCACTAAACCACCAGACTAACCGTGTCACTTCTATACTGAAAGGTAGAGGTACACAAAATATTGGTGCGTGGTTACCATCTTATCACCCATAAGGAAAGTCTATGTGCAGGAACATTATCACTGTATCAGATAACTCTTAACCACAATCTAATAGATGGAGCTATTACAGTGTTTTGTAAATGATTGGAAATTTTCTACTGTTTAGGTTCAACCCATTTATCAACTGCGTTCAGGCAACAACCGGTAACTAGCTAGTGACTTGTTTCGATCCAGCGTCAACAACCTTTAGCTAGTACTCTAACATACTGAACTGAAAATAACTACTGGTGCATGTTGCAGCAACGGGTTGATTGGTCTTGTAAAAGTGATTAGCTTGGTGGTTTAGTGCGTCACCCTTCAGGCAAAAGGTTGCAGGTTTAAAACTGGTCGCTAGCTAGTCGGTTGTATCCTTGGGCAAGGCAACAGCGGATTAATGAATCCTATTAAATTAAAGAAACTGTGAATCACACACACAAAAAATGTGAATCACACACAACTTACTGCAATAGCTCCAGTAACCCGACGGTGGGCGCGAGGTAATCTGACAATTGCCCAAATGTTAATCACCTTGGTTTTCCCATTCACAAGGATAAACATGAATATACTTTTCAATATTTTAGGTTTTATTTACATGTTTTAACTATACAGAGCTTCTAACTTAATTGGTGCAACCTGTGATTCATATTGTGGCGTGGATACATCAATGCTAAGAGATAAGTGGTCGAGTTTCTTCTTTAATGTGGCCACCTCATTTAATAACCTGGAGTTTTCTTCTCTTAATTTATTAATCTCTCTTGTCTGCGCATTCATGGATGATTGATATCGTTCAGTATCATCATTGTAACTTCCTGATGAAAAAAACAATTTTTATTTCTTGGCTTTAAAAATGCCAAATCTTTCTCAATTTAAAATGTTTGGTTTGATATTGATTATTATTTCGGTTAAAATGATAGAAGATTGAATGTATCATTTTATATTTAAATTATGAAGGATTAGAATTCTAAGTGAAGGACTTGTAGCAAATTCGGCATTGTCAGCTGTGTATTCTCTGTTTATGTGTAGCGTTGTAACGATTTGCCACACGGATTTTACATGGCCTGTAAAATGGCTCCCCAATCACACGACCTAAAATGTTTTGTGTCTAGTTTTCCTTTCTTATGATAATGACATGTTGTGTTTAATGCTTGTATTATTTCAATTAGAGTGTCGAAATGTGGTATGGGTTCTACTAAATTGTGGGAATGTGCGTACACAACACACTGCAATAGCTCCGGTAACCCGACGGTGGACGCGAGGTGATTTGACGATTGCCCGTGTGATAACCCCCTTGGTTTTCCCACTCACGGGATTAAACATGAATATCTTATTCTAGCGTCCAATTCCATTTTTAAAAGCTAATAAATAATAAAAACATTCTGAAATTGAAAAATACATCAGCATTCATACCTACTGATAATGACTTAATACTTGGATCACTTGGAAACGATGTAATTATTTTCCTTGGTTTATGTGATGATGATGATGATCCCATGTTAACAGACTAACCTATGTCTATATATACTGGTAGAGATCTTTTGTACAAAAGTTTATGGTTCACTAAAATTCTTCTCTTAGGTAACAACATATATTCATGCTGCACACTTGGGTAGTATCAGGGATCAATGGGAACTGAAATGATATAAGTTGGAATGACTCAAGAACTTTATAGCTGTTACATCAATAGTACATCGTTCACAGATTTGAAAGAATACTTAATCCAACCCTCTACTCTACATAAAATGACCTTTTTTAATTTTACAATTTTGTACCTTAATAAATTAAAGACCACATTAAAAACTGATAAATTCGGGGACCTCTTCAAAACTTATAATTTTGTGGTTTAATAAATAAATATATACAGAGTAACTGGTTTAGAAATATAATACAGCACTTATATTACACCTATACCACTATTCAGTCTATCACTGTATCGTATAAACCTATTATGTGTTGTGGATACTGGCCAGGTTACACTATGACATCACAATGGCTATTGTGTACATTGTAATTTAAGAAATTCTATTGTCAACAATGGTTTAATATTTAATTCCATTCAAATACTGAAGTATTATATTGAAATACTGAAGAAATTTTATTGTCAATAATGGTTTATTATTAGGTTCGGTTCAAATACTCATATTTAAAGTTTCAAAGTTTCAAAACAAAATTTAAAGGTTATTGTTGGTTATTACTAATTGGAAAGGAACAATGGTCATAACAGCACTTTTAATTTTTAAGATAATTAAATTCCATTATAAATTAGTTAAAGGACTAAATAGAGAAATATATTATCTGATTATTTTACATTTTTATGTATAGTGCTCTTATAACAGAACGTTAATGAAAAATAATAATTAAAGAAAATATTGTTTAACAACCACTATTTTAATTCACATTTTTTAAACTATGAGTGTCAACCACATGCTTAATCGCCACTATTTGTAAAACAAATATTATATGCAATATGTTTAGGCAATTAGGGCTAATCTAATTCCCCTTTAACAATTTCTAATTGGACAACTCATAGCTAAATAGCTTTTTTTTTTCTAGAGAATTTGAAAATTGCATGAAACTCTTTAGACAGATACTAATGCCTGTAATATACATGATTCAGAAATAAATTTTAAATTTTTAGGGCGACATAACATGCCTGTCACAATAATTTAGGAACAACACAATAAAAACAGTACAAAATAAAGAATAACCAGTAAAACATATTTAAGTGTAAAAGTGTCCCATCCCAATTGAAGGATTTATTTTTAGTGCCCAGGTTACAAGCTGATAACTGTTTTGTTAAATCTAAAATTATGTCTTTAGGTTATTAATTTATTGATTAGGAAATATTTCTGTCTTTGTACAATCTATGGATCCACAGATTAATTACAAGGGGGGTATACATACTGTCAATTAATTAACATTAAGCAATATTTCTCATTTTCCGACGAAGAGATTCCAAACATCCGTGGGTGTGCGATATTTCTCTCTCTTTGTCCTCATTCGAGTTCCAGTCAGTTGCCACCTCCAAGTACTCTATTGCTTTTTGAAAATATTGCATGGCCTCATGATGTAGACCGATTTTTTCTTGATTCGCCGCTAAATTATGCATGCAATAACCAACCATATAAAAGTTCTTGTAGGAATCTGGGTGAGAACTTTGCATAACCTGCACTGCTCGCTTGTTATAATGCGACGATTTTTTACCGTCACCCCGCTGGGAGTAGCAACGAGCAAGGTAATAAAAACCCAAGGATATAGCTTCAGGCATGTTTGGATGTTTATCTTTGAGCTCACTTATTTTCTGCAATATTCCGCGAAATATTTCGATATTTTTTTCTTTCCCCGGTGTCCCATCCTTTAATTGCTCATCATTCTGCATCATCCCATTCAAGCACTTATTTATAACAGCGACGTTGGAGGCACTCACTTCCTGCTTCGAATCACAAAACATCCTTGCAACTGAAGAGTACAGAAACATGGCCCGAGATTCCAGGCCATTTTGCCTGTACAATTCAGCAATTTCGAAAAGACCACCCGCTCTTTTTTTGGATGGTTCTGTTTGATCCATTTTCTTAAAAGCTGCTTCGAAAATACGATTTCCTTCTTCTCGTTGCATTTCTTTAAAATAGCAAAAAGCCAGTTTCATATCCAGGTTAAATTGATCCATTGCATTACCCTCTTCTACTGTATATTTCTTTAAAAGTTCAATAGCTTCTGCATACCGTTCGTTCTTTATACAGACGCTAGCATCATCTGAAATTAATCATCAAGTAGAAATATAACCATCATACTTTTATTATAATTTCCATCTTTCTAATGTTATAATTTGTTGCCCTAAAAACCAGAATTATATTTTTCTCCAAATATGCCTGTACCTTAATTTGGGCAATACTAAAAGGAGGGTAGAAGGAAAACTGCCCACTAAAACTATGGAAATTAATTTTAACTCTGCCCTAAACACTAATTTCAAAACAAAAGCTATTGTTACTCCAACCCAATGTAGAAAAATAATTCTAATGCCATAATCTTCAGTTTATTGTGCAGTTTCCCTCCTTCCCTCCATTTAGCGTGCCATATTTGAAATGTAAATAATCATTAGCCTACTCAATAAATTATTGAAGAATATACTGTTACCATGAACCCACCGAGTAAAAAACTGTTTGAGCCGATACCAAATGTATGATCAGCACTTCCTGTCTCTGTGTCGGTAAAAGACACAAACGTTGATCCAAAATCTTGCGGGTATGGACCTGTGACACATCCATAGTAGGAGGATTTATGCACATTATTAGGATTTAAACCAACATTGGGGATACCAAAGGTCATTTATAACTAATAGTAAAATAGTAATAGTAAACTGTAAGTAGGCATGTCATTATCCCAATAAGTTAATATAGATTAATGCTCTTCAATTAAAAGCACATTCAGAAACTTACTAAATTTGACGGCATATTGCAGTAAAAATTGTACAAATGGGAGGACTAACAAGTTGTATACATTTGATATTATATTAGCAAAGTGTCTAATAGCATTAATATTTAAAGTCGTAAAACCGTTTTTAAAAAACATTATTATATTACTGCGGTACACCTAGCATTGGCTTGTGGCACAGTAGTGTGTTGCAGTATACTGATCTAGATTAAAATTAGTATTTTCAAATAAAAATTTCCAAACCGCATTAAAAAAAATTTATGTACAAGGTTCAAGGTCAGCTTTTACGAATAGAAAGGGCAAGAAAAAAATAGTTTTTGTTGCAAAGTAACAACATAAAAATAATATCTCATGTTTTTTATTACAATATCAAATTTTTCCGAAATTTTATCACTTTCTGTGTAATTGCATGAATATGTTTTAAGTAAAACTAATTCTGGCCACCATAATCACTTGTCAATGCCGGAAAACAATTTTGTATCATTTCCTATTTAAATATAAATTTAGCAATAAACATCCCTAACTGTAATGTACTTAGTGGCTTAATAACTTACCCTTATCTTTGCTGATTTCAGCTGATGTATGTAGTGTTGATTTTGAATTTTGGTGTGCATCTGACTGTTTTGTGGATACAGGAGATTTTAAAAACCCCTTAGGGTTAAAATGACTTCTTTCAGGGCTTTTTGGTGCGCTTTTCATTCGGATCATTGTTTTTTCCTGTTGTACCTTATCATCCTCTCTGTCAACTGTTGATGGTGATACAAATGAGACTTTCCGTGGAACTTTCACCTTTTCCGGAAATGCCAGATCGCCAACTTTACTCAAGCTTGAATTCTTAACCGACATTACATTTTCAGATTGACTTACTGATTTCGGAGGGGTTTCAGAATCATTATAAATATAAGACATTGTGCTGCCAGTATTGTCTAATTCAACAGAACTTGTTGCAGCGTTTTCAACTATTGATGAAGCAGCAGGTGTTTTGATGTATTCTTTTTTAAAGTCTTTTAGCGTTCTTTCTTTTTTTAGCTCTATAGGTTCTAATTTAATATTTAGTTTTTTCAACAAATGCAGTGCGTCTTCAGCCAGTTCTAACCCCAGGTTTCTATCATGGTTATCAGCAAAAAAGGCCTCCTGAAGTTGTTCTTTTACTTGAGAAATTTTGGGACGCTTATCTGGAGTCTGATCCCAACACTGTTTCATTACTTTCTGCATGCAATGATAGAACTTTTTTTCACCAGTTTTGGAGCCTTGAAGAATATTTTCTGGATTGAGTATTGGCCGTTGACCACCTATAATCGCTCCCTTAATAAATTCATCATTCTGATGTTCACTGAAGGGAACCTTGCAGCTAAGTAAGTGGTAGAGAAACATTCCATAACTATAAATATCTTGTGGTGTACTTCGACGGCCAAATGGTTTTTTTAAATATTCTGGAGAACAATAATTGATGGAATGTGCGTTGTTTGTTTTATTCTGATCAGTAGATAATCTGCTCTGTGCACTTGTGTAAGCAGCTATTTGAAATGTCCCAAAATCAATCAATTTAGCACGAAGTCTATCATCTAATAGTACATTTTGAGGTTTTATATCCCCATGTACAATCCTGGTGTCTTTTTCAAAAGCATGCAAGTAGCAAAGAGCATTAGAGACATCAAGTGCAAACTTCAAACGCATGGAAAGAGATGGTGTGACTTTGTCCAGAAAGTTGTCTAAGTTACCAACTGGCATATAATCCAAAATGATACCCAAGTAGCCTTGCCATACTGTAAATCCATGCATTCGCAGGATGTTATCATGGTTCAACAAATGCATATTCTTTACTTCATCAGGCATTCTGCAAAGTGGAATATTATACACAGTCATACAACACACTGTATTTAACATTGCTAATCCGACTTGGAGCGTAAGGTAGTCTGACAGCGGTGTTATACAACAACTGTCATGTTCCCACATAACAAATTAATATTCTAACCAGTAGTATTCCAACCCATTAATAATAAGTGTTCTGTTGGTCATTAGCCTTGATTACTGTTGTAACACACCAGTATGACATGAAGTTTAATATGAATAAATAAATATATAGTTTTATAAGAAGAGGAATTTAAAAATTACTCTTGGATTAAATCTTCTATTGGTTTCACCCCAGCAGCTTTAAATTCCAAGCGCTTGACTGCAACCACCCCAAGTTTAGTAGTAAATGCACGCACAACCACCCCAAAACCACCTCCCCCCAGAGGGTTTTGCAAATCATCATTTGAAAGATAGATGTCTTCTGCTTGATACACTCGCCCGATCAAGGTAGATTGTTCTGTCATGAAATACGTTTTCATATGGATAATCGTCAGATTGCATCTCACCCACCCGCAGTTTATCAAAGATGTTGTATATGGTTTAAAAGTTTGATTTAATAGAACCCCAAATTTCACTTGGTTCATGAAATATTTTCTAATTATCTTGCCCAAAGCCACACTCTACTAGCTATCCACCAGTTTCAGCTGCCTTCAACTAAAGGGCAATGCACTAACCTAACAAGCTATTTGGTAGGACTTCAGTATCTTATCCTTGAAGATACTATATAAGCGATTAAATAGTCATTATGTGTTAATATTCAAGTTCTCATATTTTTTTTATGTCTTCAAGTGCAGTAATTAAATATATCATATATCCGACCCGTTGGTCTAACGGTTAAGTGCGTCGCCTTTCAATCGAAAGGTTGCAGGTGCGAAACTGGTCGCTAGCTAATCGGTTGTGTCCTTGGGCAAGGCACTTTACGGACATTGCCTGAACCCAGCGGATTAATGGGTTCTACCAAATTGAAGGAACGTGTCTATCATATACAACACACTGCAATAGCTCCGGTAACCCGACGATGGGCGCGAGGTGATCTGACAATTGCCCGTGTGTTAACCCCCTTGGTTTTCCCATTCACGGGGATAAAGATGAATATCCTATCCTATCCTATCCTATCACAAGATAAGTACTGGTAGATATTATGTTTAACGATTTGTGTACAAATTTATTCCTGTTTTAACATTTTTGGTATGAATTTGTAAATAAGGAACAAAATAGTGATTATTAATGTTAAACTTAAAACGACAATTTATTACTTACCCATGTTCGGTAATCCACAAAAATTACTATTTTCAGTTCTTCTTAAATGGTATTTTACATATTGATAAAATCATATCTCAGCTTCACAAACAAATTATCTAATAAGAGATTAAATGAATAATCTTATTGTCTGGTAGATTCGGTACCTCTAAATACTACAGGACCGCTTGGATCGCATGGATCGCATGGAGCGCTTGGATCGCTTTAAAATATACTTCGTAATTACAAAAGCCATGATATTAATGTTAGGGTTGAGGTTAAAGTTAGTTCTGGGGTTGAGATTAGTGTTTGGGACAGAGTTAGAATTACTTTCCATAGCAATCTAAGTAACCCAAGCACTCGAAGCGATCCAAGCGGTCCAAACTGTCCTGTAGTATTTAGAGGCAGCCTGGCAGATTAGCTACAGTTATCGCATCAGATTAGTGGAAGATAATGAATCAAAACTAACCGCCACTAGTTGGGCGTCGCCTTAAGCCAGTGAGTTACTGGGGTGGCCTCTAAATAATACAGGATTGCTTGGATCACTTAGATTGCTATAGAAAGTAACTTTAACCCTGTCCCAAACACTAATCTCAACCCCAGAACTAACTTTAACCCAGTATGGAAAGTACGGCAGCTGCACACTCGAGTTTTTTTCCCCCTGCGTCTTTGCACACTTGGGTAATTTCACACATACTCGTGAGCTGACAGAAAGGTGAATATTTCTTTATACTGAGCGTTTGCTTTGGAGCCAGCTTATATAAGAAACAAATTAACGGTGCGCCGGCTCGAGAGCGTGTGTATTGACCCGGCCTTACGTTTTAAACATAAACATCATATAATTTCAACAGACCTGTAAACCTACCTCTGGACCTCGGGTAATTTACTGTAATTATATTTTTGTTATGTAGCCAACCCTATGCTATGTAGATAGATATGTTAGCTGACATACACGAAAGATTAAGGATGGAATAATGTGTTTTTTAAAGATTTTGGTAAAAACTAATAAAAAGGAGATTGTGTGCACACTTGGAAGTGTGCACTCTTGGACGTTTGCACACTGCACACTTAAATATATAGCGCGTGCACACTCGAGATCTCGGCGAAAATTGACGTACTTTCCATACGGGACTTTAACCCCAACCCTAACATTAATATCATGATTTTTGTAATTATGAAGTATATTAAGCGATCCAAGCGATTTAAACGCTCCATGTAATCTAAGCGGTCCACGGATCCTGTGTAGTACTTAGAGGTACCGAGTTACTGGGTGTAACTGTCTCCATTAACTTTAATACACGCAAAACCTCTATAGTAATCTGACAGTGAAAATACGATATTGTAGCATATCAGTTTTATACCACCCACTACGTCTTATCTGAGATAAATGAATAGTCTATCCTATTTATTTTGGACCTTTTTATGATATTGAATAAGGCTAAGCTATTAAGCAGATTGACGTGGAATATAGTTGTAGGGTAAAATAATAAGTAGTACTCTAGCTTGGCATTTTCTGTTTGAAACTTTTTTTTACAAGTAATATCTTTTAGAAAATATAAAAACAATATTGCAATGTGTACTTCCAAACTTTAAAGAGGTGAATCACGGTAAGGGGATTCCCCCGTATCTTCACCAGGTTTTATACAGCTTTTTCAACCAAAGTCATAGATACATCCTGTAAAGCAGACAACATTTCAAAGCCGCCATTTTTGCTCAAGATTTTTGACTGTCCGCATCTAGAAATTATCAACGGAGGCATATAGAAAGTGCTTCTAGATTCAGCAAGAATATTTTTATTTTTGTTTGATATAAAAAAGATTAAAAAGGTATGATGATTAATATTTGAGTAATTATAAAATATATAATATGCTGGTGGTTAGTTAATTTATCTAATTAAAACAAGGATGCTCTAGTTGGAAATACCGGTTTTAACATGTCGCCAAATTAATAAATATTAGTAAGCGCATAACAGGAGTGTATTGGCCGTTCGAATAACTTAAAAGAATGTATGAGGATAGGAAGAAATAGGATATTCATGTTTATCCCCGTGAATGAGAAAAACTAAAGGGGTTAACATAGGGGCAATCGTTAAATCACCTTGTAAAAAAGCAAGAATCGGATCGGTGATTATCCCGACGGTTCAAGAACGGGTTCGAACAAACTCATGCGAACCTCTTGAATCCCATCACTTAATATAACCTGTACGTTGTTAACGGTCATGTAGCCGAATGGTTAACGCGATTAAAACATATACCGACTTACATAAAAATAAACAGTTTTAGAGAGGTGCCCATCGTGGGTTTGAAACTAAGACCGGTAAAAATCCTTATGATATATGTAACTTCCCGACAAGGTGCTGGCTCCTAACACCTGTCTTAATGAGAGGTTGCAGTATGCTTATAGACGGCGTCCTTTATTCAGAGTTTGAAATAACGCGTCATTATCCAAAACTTGTGAATTTATTCGAATTTGAATGATGGCGGAAATGAAAGGTCTTGAAATGACGGTTTTCTAAGGAAAATATATGTACAATTTAATTATCACAAAAATTACTAGTTTGAGAAATAAAACCAATATTTACCAAATTGTGGCTGAACAGGAGCCAAAGCACGTCATACACATCTTCTTTATAACCGTTAATTCCAAAACATACTACCAAAAGACCGATTACCTCACGATAATGCTCATGCGGTAAAAAACGAGCGTTTTATAGTTCGGTGAAATTGTGGGAAAAAAGGGAATACTATACCGATCTTATTCCCTAGTGACATCGATATAATATAAACAATAATGGCGACGATAAATCTTACAATATATATATAGGCTATTCGCCAGAGCTTTGGAAAATAAATCGTTACACATGCGTGACTTAACAATTATAATAATAAGATAGAAAAAAAACATAAGTTCTATATTGCTGTGCTGCATACAATTGGTTTTATTGTTATATGTCAGTGTCTAAGTCCATCTATCATCAATATCCGCAGTGATGTTCCCATCTCATTGCTCGTATTATTTAGTCAGCCTTATATAGTTTGGTTATGAAGCAATAGTAAAGTGATGGTAGGTTTTGGTAGCCTAGCTGGATAATATCTTTTAAAGTTTATTACAACTCCGTTTTGTTTAATTCAGATTGTAATCATACAAGACATTATTAAATAACGTGTATGGCGATTTTAAAGGCCGTAAGACCCGCAGTTTGATTTAATATTGGCTACGCTAATAAGCTGCGGGTATTTTGCATAGGCAGTAAAATGATAATAAATAAGGGGTACCAAAATTGTTTATTCCCCTATGTCGATTAAAAGTGCTTAAAACTGCTCTTCTTGCGTAGTATTATTTAGTTTGAGGGTTTAAGCATCCGGTATGATTCTCCACTCACGTTTTGAAGCTTGAGTCATATTTTCCATTAACTGCGCAAGAATATGATTTAAAAAAATCGCTGCATTGACATGTTGAATTATTAAATCTGGCTCGTCAACTGATAGATATTTAGCCTGGTTGCCAAGTTGTAAAATAATTGTTAATATATTTTTTAGAAAGTAATACCTTATGGCAGTCAATGTGTTTAAATTTAAATTGCTGGTTGGTCTTCTATCCTTGATACAGCTTGGCTGTATTCTTTTTACCCTGAAAGTCTCACGGTAAGTTAATCGTCTAAACTCTAAAAAGACTTTTAAGATTGGACACAGGAGGATTGTATGGATACCCAAGGTGTACAATTCAGTAAAGTTCTTTTATTGTTCAGTGGGTACAAGTCTGAACATTGCCCGCTTTATAGCGCATGTGTTACCCTCGGGAATAAAGAACATTATGTCCTGAACTACCCAACTGTGGAACCAACTTTTGTGTCTATACAAAGGTACGAGGACGGCTATTTGATTTTTGAATTAAACGGCGGTAAGTTCTACGAAACTGCCAGAACGCCAGGAAACAGTCACAAGGAAAGCGCACGGTCAATCACGTCATCCGAGCACTCGACGCCAGTGGACCAACTCTCGAAAACAACAGAACCAAGTAGAGTACGGAGTCCAAATGCTAATCCGCAGAAAACCTACTTCGATTACCAAACCAAAGACTTAATTAAAAATGCTATGAAAAAAACCACTCAACTCGTGGAGCTATTTCGTCATCAATCCGAAAGATTGGGCCAAATGAAACCAAACGCTACGAAATCGATCTTAGCACATTTTAAGAGGCTGTCAGGGCTATTGGAAAAGTAAGAAATGCTAGTAATTTGCCAGCATGTTGGTTAGATGATTACAGTAGGTCAAGCATCCGACCGTTTGGTCTAACGGTTACGTGCGTCGCCTTTCAATCGAAAGGTTGCAGGTGCGAATCTGGTCGCTATCAAGTCGGTTGTGTCCTTGGGCAAGGCACTTAACGGACATTGCCTGAAACCAGCAGATTAATGGGTTCTACTAAATTAAAGGAACGTGTCTATCATATAAAACACACTGCAATAGCTCCGACGTTGGGCGCGAGGTAATCTGACGATTGCCCGTGTGTTACCCCCCTTGGTTTTCCCATTCACGGGGATAAACATGAATATCCTATCCTAATCATGCAGTAGCCCGTATGTTAACTTCGCGTCAGTCCGTCAGCACCAAGATACGCGGTGCAGGAAAGGGAAATATATTCTTAACTTGAGATTAATTGCCGGTGTTTTAACAACTACTTTGCACTTTTTTCTCTGGGATAAAAAAAGTATCCCATCCGCTATTGGTATTTTAAACTCATTTATTTTAAATTTTAGCTCCCTTATTAACGATTTGGAGATACTTCGAAATTTGTCGGCTAAAGAAGACAGCGAGGAGATACAAAAACTAAATGACATTGCTCAAAATATCATTCATACATCACAGGTATGTGAGTAGGCATACGATAGTCATTGGTTTGGGTTGTATGATGATAGGTGCTCATCAGATTACCTCTCGGAGGGTATTGTAACGTGTTCAATATGATGTTAATATTTCTACAGGTTTTTAGGTTATTAAAGGTTTCAGGTATTTTTCAGGTTATAAAAACAACTGACTTCTAAATTTATAATTGTGATTTGTTTAATCCGATGTCTATAGGTTAGCGAAACCTTTAATAACCTAACTATGACACATCCGCCCTATGACACAACCGTATAGCTAGCGACCAGTTTCGTACCTGTATTCTTGGTGCCGCACTTAACATATCCTACTAATGAACTAACCAGCCAGACGTTGTCACCAGAACCCAAAAAACTGTCAAAAGGCGAATAAATTGCACTGTTCGATGAAACACACGTCGTGCGGGTTCGGTTGCATAGTGCACATGTATGGAATTTGCATGTTTGTTGCTGTGGGGGAAGCTAGATCGATGCAATATGACTTGAACCAACTGATTGCCTACCCGGGTATCAACGCAACATTTAAATATCCAAGTGACACTTGTGTCGATAGAACAAATTTTGCGAAGTCACTGGAGTGGAAATGTGAGTTAAACGTTACGTATGAACAACGTTATTGCCGTTAATAAAAAAACACAACCGATTTACCCTAGTTTAGGAGATGTGCACCAAGTAGCCTACTTTGTTTCAATGACATAACTGCTAAGCTTGAGGTTGACATCCACCGGTAAG
>CH001039.1:927247-940274 GCA_000149265.1 Ciona savignyi | reverse complement strand
CCTAACTGCTAAGCTTGAGGTTGACATTCCTACCGGTAAAGATTCGTAAATGGGTGACAACTATTTCTAAAGAGAAAGAATGCTTCAAAAGAAACGGTATTTCTAAAGAGAAAGAATGCTTCAAAAGAAACGGTAAACCAGGGTAAATGTTGAACACTAAAGATAAACTGCTACAATATAACAGTTAAACAAACCTATCCACTGAGGTAAAATGAAATTCACTGACCAGAAATCGTATTCTATTCAAACCGAACCAATGCGAAAGGAAAATTCGGCAAACCGACAGTACTTAAATTATGCCATGTCTACTCATAAAAAGTTATCGCACGACTTTATATTGCAGCTGAAATACAGAAAGATGCAACTTCACAGAAAGATGAAGTTGTCACCATCACCATTAACGGAGCATTTGGCAGTAACTCACGCTTCCTGGGACAATCCCGGATAAACTTCTTCCGAGAATCAAACGAGTCCACACTGACCAAGCGCATGGTGGACAGGACAAGTCGTCAGTTACATCGTACGCCTACAGAAACAAGTTAAGAGCAAACTTAAAAAAGCGAAAGAGAAAATCAAATTCGCCCAACCAATAGCAGGGTAATGGTTTTGATGAATCCACATTAAAGGATTGATACACGATAAATTATATATAATTCTCCGAATAGGATCCACGTTAGGAGAAGAGATAAAATCGGAGAAGCCTATTTTTTGGATCTTGAAAGGTACATGGACCATGTTGAAAGCTGGTACGACCAGTATATGCTGCAGCATCCTGAAGAGCGAGTGATCAGACGCGTTTATCTTGCTACAGATGACGCTGAACTTGTCAAGTCAGCAAATACAAAGTACGTTTTTTGTTTATTTCTTCCGACATATTTGGAAAAATAGTTGATTGGGCCAATACATCATGAATCAGCTTTTTTAAATATAGATTTATATCCAACTCAAATAGTATACTATTGACTTCATTATTTATGTGTCGAAAAGAGGGAAAATAACGGGAAAAAACACTCCCTACGATTTGAGAGTGTCTGTTTTGTCTGATGCAGCTTGTTATAGGCCAGGATTAGAATTTAAATGCTTTTATTCAGTGTGACAGTTTCCTTTTTTCCTCCTACCCTTTTATCATCGTTTAAAAGTAAAACACACAAGTGAACATACAAATTTGGTTTTCCATCCGACAATATCTATCACTATTTTTACCTTCTAAAAACAGATACCCGGAATACCAGTTTATTACATATGTCAGTGACTACATGCTCAATGTAGTGAACAGAAACAGCGACTCGGCGATTAACGGGATCTTATTTGATACTTTTCTTTTAAAAGAATGTGACTTTGTTGTCGTGACGTTTTCTTCTAATGTAAGTTATAAGACAAAATCGCTTGAGTAGTCTGCCCCTATATTAATACGAAAGATCGTTACCGCGTCGAACATAATTAATTAAAGTCAGTATAGGATGGGAGGCAGTTATCCAGTTAGTTATGCGCTTGGACCAAACAATTAGCAGGCTTTGTCCAAACCCAGCAACTTAATTGTCTCGACAAAAACTGCAGCAATCTCTTAATCGATTAAAAGCGTTGCAAGAGTGATGGGTACCGTGAGCACAGTATATTCCCACGGTTACTCTTGTTACTTAGAACCGGTTGTTTAAAATTTAAAATAATAAATTTAATGTTTCAGATTGGAAGATTGGTATACCAACTGAGACAGACCTTACCAATGGATCCTAGTTTTAACACAATTAGCTTAGATGATCGGCATTCATACTGCGGCGAAAAAGGTCAACACCACGTTGCCATAATGGATCACAACCCCCCTTCCTTCATCAAATGTAATGACACGCAACACAGAAGTAACACGAAAGATATGTGAAGTTGGACGTGCGAACTTGAACTGAAAATTGGCGACAAAATTCAAAAGATACCATTTCTTCATCACGAATACTTGACCGGCGGGTACAACCGACGAACATGTTTGCATGGTTTATATCCTGCCCATAAAGTAAAAGATATCCTTATTCCTGCACCCTACCCTACATTCGGACTGATCTAAATACTATATACGTCCACATACCCAGGTGTACACTTGTAAGTTGTTTATAGTGATCACGTGCAGTATGTAAAAGTAAGCTGAGAATAAAATAGAAAAAGTCTGAAGACAATTTCGATACTAAATTGTTCAAGTTTCGATATTTAAAACGTACCGATCTCCGGCTTTACGCTTAGACTTTACGCAATCAGGCTTTAGTAAAACGGAAACAATGCTATCCAAATCGTGTATTGCTTCTATTGAAAACGAAAATTTTAGCTGGTGCTTAATAGAAGGCAAATAGTGGAATAGGAAATTACTATTTAAGTGGATTCGGTACTTTGTGAACTTCGACCTTATACCCTATTTACCTATTACCAGGACGAAATAAAATATTACGATAATTATAATCACAGTACAATAATTATTATTATAGATTTTAACTATATAAAACAACTTATTCTTTTGTTGATCTAAGAGTGAACCCCGTGTAGTTTCACTGGTTGTGTGTACTCGACCATTTGAATCGATTGGACCAGGATATTTATGTCTTAGACCCAAATAAGGAAAACACGAGTGAAAGTCGGGTAACCAGATTTATTATGTCTAATTTGGGCTTTTTATAAATTTTAATCCAACACAACAATCCGATGGGTCCAAGCGACGCCAATTTTGTTCCCCCTTGTTGTCATCAAACTTATTTAAATCAAAATTATAACCATACTATATCGACTGCTTGGAGCGCAGTTTGTATGTGTTTTGCTGTATTAGTTTATAAGATGCAATAAAGAAACCTTCCGAGACGGAGTCAATTCGGAGTCTAAATAGTTGGAGAACTAAGGTCAGATTCAGTGCAAGGTATAAACACGCCAACCAACTATAACCACCACCACTCTTTGTAAAATGGAACCCATGTTTTAATTGGACCCATAAAAAATAAAATTGGTACAATTTTTAACCTTACATAAATGTTAGCTTAATGTACATAATGTTAGCTAAATGGCTGTGGGCACTCACATGCACTCTGTCTAGTTGATAGAAATTTCGGAAATTGATTTTTAACCGCAATTGATATATTATAGACATCGAGTAGGTTGTTTGATTCTGCAATCAGAAACGAATGGACTCCTAACGTAACAAACCGATCTTGTTATCCATGTTCATTACACAATATAGGCTATTGTCAGATATGTGCACGTCAGGTCCATGTTATCTTATATTCTGGAAAGTTTCAACTGATATAGTTGTGTTTCTGCAAACATAGACTAATAAGTCCCATAGTTAGCAAACCTATTTTTTCCCATGTGCAGTAAAACAGGATATTCGTATGCTATCGTTTAGCTAATAGTTTTTGGGTAAAAACGTGTGGGATTTTGGGATGACTGTGAGGTATGTCCGGCCCGTTGGTCTAACGGTTAAGTGCGTCGCCTTTTAGTCGAAAGGTTGCAGGTGCGAAACTGGTCGCTAGCTAGTTGGTTGTGTCCTTGGGCAAGGTACTTTACGGACATTGCCTGAACCCAGCGGAATAATGGGTTCTACCAAATTGAAGAACCGGGTCTATCATATACAACACACTACAATAGCTCCGGTAACCCGACGATGGGCGCGAGGTGATCTGACCATTGCCCGTGTGTTAACCCCCTTGGTTTTCCCATTCACGGGGATAAAGATGAATATCCTATCCTATTCTATCCTAGGTAGTCTTTATGATGTATTCACCCAAATTCAGATAAAAGCACATCTAGTCCATCTTCTATAAGTTCTAACACGTTTACCCTGATTTCATACTTCCGACAATTTTCCACCAAAAATACAGCAAATGCCGAAAATGGGGTCTCCTATCCAGGAAAAGTGTGAGAATCATGATTTCAAAGACCAATTAAAATTAAAATAGGGTATTTATCAAGATAATTGTCTACTTTCCTGTATTTAAAACTCTTTTGTTTAACGCACTAACTTTTCACCAAATGTGATCTGAATTTGAACTTCTTGTCAAGCACTGTGCTGGGAGAATATTTCCTGAAGAAAAGTTCGATTTTTTAACGGAGAATTTGCCATACATTTTTTCACGGAGAATTTCCCACACAGTTTTTTCACGGAGAATTTGCCACACATTTTTTTTCACGGAGAATTCCCATTTGTATTTCGATTTAGTGTCATCCAACAATTTATGCTTTGAACTGTTGTAGAAGATTACAATGTGAAATAGCATGTCTGTCACAATCAAAATTTAGGGACAAATCTTAATTTTTGGGGCTACTTCTAGGTATTTTTTTATTTTCCTGTATTTATAACAACATGGATTAGCTGAATAATGATGCATTACATCTGAGCTAAACTGTAACTTAATGTCAAGAGCGATGTTCGATATATAATTCAAATTATTCGGATCACCTCGCGCCCACCGTCGCGTCACCGGAGCTATTTTATATGATTTACACTTTCCTTCAATTTAGTAGAATTCATTGATCCGCTGGATTCAGGCAATGTCCGTTAAGTGCCTTGCCGAGTGACACAACCAACTACCTAGCGACGACAAGTTTCGTATCGCCACCGCTCGACTGAAAGGTGACGCAGGGGGTTAACACATATAGGCAATCGTCAGATCACCTCGCCCATCGTCAGGTAACCGGAGCTATTACTGTGTTTTATGTATGATTTACACGTTCCTCCAATTTAGTGGTACCCTTTAATCCGTTGGTTTCAGGCAATGTCTTTAAAGTGCCTTGCCCAAGGAGACCCGATCAGCTAGCGACCTGTTTCGAACCTACAAACTTTCGACTGAAAGGCGACAAACTGCTCCCAAGACGTGCGTGAATGCATACATAGGAATATACTAGGATTCTATTTTAAAGTGGCCACCTGCTGTTTCTTAGGCCAACTAGGTAGGTTGGTACGTCGCCATTCAGCTAAAAGGTTGCAGATTTGGAACTTAACTTTTTTTATTTTTTTCTATTTTTTGGTTAAGCAACCGCTTTTAGTCTTACTACCGCCGACCTACAGTGTTTAATGGATTCGTTCTGTAGAAAGAAAAATATACGATATGTAAGCTTAAATCATATATTTCACATTACGCTATTCAGAAACAGTAATAGTTGTCTTTGACATGCCTTTATCCAATAGCTTGCATAATTGAAATATATTTACCTTAACGTTTCGCTTTTGGTTGGTTTATAAGGTCCGGACAGCCTAACTCAGGGGTGGGCAAATCAGCGGGCCATATGTAGGGAAACGAAGTCCTTGGTGGGCCGCATTATTTCATAAATATGTAGCAACGCTTTAACTTTAAACGGTTTTTTTACCAGGGTAAGACAGAGCTCGATATTGTTCAATAATCTCTAATCCTTTCACGTACTTACTGCTCTGGCTATAGCAGGAATCTGGGCCTTTTATGAAGAGTTTAAAGAGGTCTAGTATCGTTTATAAACGAGAATGTAACTGTAGTGTGTACGTTATATTAACACTAATCGATAGTAAAGACAGAATTTCAGACTTTTAAAACAGAAATTATGCTGGATTTATTTTGCGACAGTCTGTGCTTAACGGTAACGCATTTCGTGTTTTCGTTTGTCAACCGTATATTAATTTCGTTATAAAGCGTATAAGACATTGATTATTTTTAAAAACTGTGTCTATGATTTAAATCGCCAGTATGTTTGTAAAGTGTAGCCAAGTTACAGGGACCGTCTTTTGACATACTGCGTGCCCCACTATTTAATTGAAGTTAAAAAGCAGTATGTTTAGACTACAATAGCTGATTAACACCTTAGTCACTATGTGATTTCCTGCAACTAAGTTAGTTGAGAATAACTAATAGTATCCTTAACTTTCCATAGGCGCGTGCTGCCTTTGACCCAATTCTATTGTTCTCTCTCTCTGTGTTGTCCCAAACCTTATTCCAGCTTATCTCTGTAGGTAGCCCACGAAGGGAAAAACCGGCCTGTGCTTTTATGTAAAGTAATCGTGTGTAATATACAGCAAGCACATGGTACACAACCTACTAACTCGCGAGTAGTTTTGAATAGACGAATGATTTGTGGGTAAAAATGTTTCTATTCTAACCAAAAATGTAAATGTTTTATTATTGCAGGTTCATTAAGGAAGAAGTTATAGAAGTTATTGAGCCCCATGGAGCGGCTTCTCGCACTAGGAACTGTGACGAAGAGCTCCCGCCTGTATGTGCAGGGTGCAAACAACTGCATACCGAAAAGTGTCATACACAACATACTTGCTCCTGTATTCCGACGGTGAGCGCGAGGTGATCTGACGATTGCCCTCGTGTTAGCCCCCTTGGTTTTCCCTATCATCCACGGGGATAAACATGAATAGCATATATACTATTCTTTCCGCACTCAAAGCTAAATGGGTAAACTTTTTGAATAACTCTGAAATAAGAAATGACAGGATAATTCCCCCACTCATTCTGTGACAGCAGTTTTTTTAATGGTTTCAAAACGGACGTTGGGAATGAGCAGAATCGTTGAAATAGCCTAATAAGGCAACCAAGCCTGTTAGTAGTCGTAGATTACCATCAGATCGCTTCCGATTTCAGATTAATTGCTGTAACTTTCGGCATATTGAAATACTTCACAATGAAAACTTATATGTAATTGCCTTCTTTATTAAATATTTGTTTAATAGAAGGTTACATGCATTTTTCAAACCTATGAATATATTAAGTCGACCCAATGATGATAAAAAACATCTTTTAAGTAATGGTTCTGCTAAATAAAAAAAGGTCTTTTTATAATCAGAGGTCGACCGAATTGGCCAAAAATCGCTTGGAGTTTTGACGGATAATATAGAAAACTTTAGGTTGTTGGTTTTTATGCATATACAGTTTTTTTACCGAACTCGAGGCAACGAGCTCATGTTAGGTTTGAAACTATTAGTTTCGGCTCGTCACTAGGACCGTTTTATAGTAGTCGGTATATGTATCGGTCGCGTTAACCATTTGGCCACACGACCGTACTCGACCGTACTTATAAGTTAGTTAGTTATGTGCATAGGGAATGATGCCACCTTGCGGCCCTTCGAACTACATATTTTCTTCATTTGCATCTGTTTCTCGCCCTTTTTCTAATGTCGCAAGAAGGATGCCGCAGAGATCTCGGATGTTTCCCCACCATATTTTATGTACTTCATTTTCGTATTCTGCATTGAAAATCTTTCTTGGTACCTAGATTGACCAGGCTCGTCTCCGAGCTGCGTACAACGTGTCCAAACCAACGCAAGCGTCCTGCATGGACAACTTCCTTAATCGTTTATGAACCAAGGCCGTTTTTATAGAAGTCAATATATATGTATCAGTCGCGTTAACCATTAAGCCACACGACCGTTCTTTATGGATGTGTTTGTAGGAGCGCTTTAATGTTTTTTTCATTTCTATACTGACATTATTAAGGGGAATCACCGGGGAAAATCGAAAATGAAAGTTGTAATCTGTGGTGGAGGAATCGTTGGCAATTTAGTGGCTTATTACTTGGTTGAACATGGAATCAAGGACATAACCATTTTAGAAAGTCACACAATAGCAAACGCTGCTTCCGGAAACGCCGGCGGTTTTTTGGCAAAAGACTGGTGCAGTGATAACGAATTTCTAGATTCGTTTGCAAAAACAAGTTACAGTCTTCATCAAACCCTTGCTGCCAAACATAATGGAGAAGCAAATTACGATTATCGCGTATTGGAAGCCTTTTCTGCGACCTATAAGCAAGAATTGAAAGAAAATGGCTCAAAAGGAGACAGACAATTTCTGAAATGGGTCGACGGACCATCTATTGTTCAAACCAGTTGTAATCGAATTGGATCAAAAGATAATGTGGCGCAGTTACATCCTTACAAATTTGTTAAAATAATTTCCGACTATAATGCTTCAAACAAAGTGAAAATTCTGGAAGGAAATCCAGTTGTCGGATTTGAAATTCACAACTCAAAAGTGACTGGAGTTAAAGTCAATGGAAGTCAAATCAATTGCGATGTTGTTATTTTGTGTATGGGGCCGTGGACTGGGCTTGCAGTTAATTGGTTTGTTAAGTTACCTTCCATATATGGCCAAAAAGGTCATTCTATTGTAATTTCACCGGAACATGAGGTTCCTGCGGAAGCTTTGTTCATGGAATTTGAAGGAAAACATTCTCCGGAAATTTATCCTCGACCCGACGGCAATGTTTATGTTTGTGGGGCAACCGAAAACCCTATCAGTTCAAGTGCATTGCCACAACCTGGCCACATCATGCCCTCTGAAAATTCATGTGAAAAACTAAAAACAATAGTCGACAAAACATCAAACAAACTAAAAAACGGTCAAGTTATGAAATCTCAAGCGTGCTATTTACCACTAACGCAAGATGGGCTTCCAATTATTGGGAGAGTCCCCAAAATGGAGAATGTATATGTAGGAGCAGGGCATGGATGTTGGGGGATATTAAATGCACCAGCAACTGGGAAGGCACTGGCACAGTTAATAACAAACACTGGTGAAGACCATGTCAATATAGACGCCTTTGACCCAGCAAGGTTCAACTGATTCCCACAACTTTTTAAACTAAACATCCTGCTTTGTTGCGTGGATCCCTATGAATGTTGCAAAGATTGAATAGATCCATGGGCCATGGTGCTTATTTTTTATTTTCTGGACAAAGACCATTGCAGTGCACATGGTCATCTTGGTTTATTTAAATTTTTCCAATTTCTTAAAAATGTTATAGTCCTTTCAAATTCTAAGATATTCTAAAAACCAAGAATATCGACCAAGAACTGCCTTAAAATGTGAGAAAAATGGTCGTTCTTATAATTTTATGTCTTGTCCTAAAAGAATCTGCCTCATTCACACTTAACAGGGATCTTTTATTGGCTTCATTTTTGACTTTAAAAACATTTTTTTCCATCTTAGAATGCATGTTTATTTATATAAAGCGCAATTAAAATTACAAACCATGGCGATTCAAATCTACATCATGTTTAATACTCAATGAATGATAATAATAGAGTTTGTGTTTTTTTGTGTGGGTGACTATAGATGTGGTGGCGATGGTTTATTTTGGGTATAAGCAAAACTAATTAATAATTATTGGAAAAACTAATTTTCAAAACACTACAACTGACAAAAAAAGAACATGCGAAAATACGAAAATACACAATATAAATATTTGGTACATTAAGAAAAGTTTAAAAAATTACGAAGATTTTTTATTCGGAACTTTGAACAAAACCTCATTTATATTTGTTATGAATTAATAAAGATATCTATGAATTCATTGTCAGAATTGGAACTTTAAAAGAACAGACATGCAACGTTAAGTTCACTGCAAAACTTGAGAAGAATTAATTATGAAGGGAATGATTTAATTTAAAGCCCCACTGCAAAAAAACAAAGTTACCGATAATCGAATATTGTTAGCCATCAAGCTGTCGGATAGAAAAAAGTGTTAAAATCGTGGTGACTAAGTACGTATTATTCTTATTGCAATAGTATATCCAAAAGTGCAATAAAATCTGATATTTTCTTATGCGGGGATAAACCTTTTAAGCAAAAGTGGCAATATGTCAGAGAACAGGACTTGCTGCACTTATGATTCAAAGTGCAAGTATTATTTGGCAGTTAATGCATTCCCACACAGTGCATTATCACTTCACCCTTGTTAATACCTTCTAATAACTAGCAACAAGATGTACTTAATTCATTTTAAAGCAATGTTCAATAGCATAACCACCAACATCTGGCAATAAAAACAAAAAGCTTGATTGCTTGAAATAGCAATAAAACTTATTTTCTCATTTGTTTGTGTTGCACCGGGTGCGGAATACTATGGGGCATAAAAGTTAAAATATTGTGGCAACTACAGTGGGTATTATTCTGGCATATTTGCATCATTGTATTCATCCATATCACGGTTTGTTACGGACGTTTTCGTTTCTGAACCATCAAGCTGAAGTAATGAAAATGGTTTTAAAAACTGATATTTAATTGTTACATTTGAATAGAGAAAACTCTTTGACATGAAAATACTACATAATCTAATCGAAAGCAATAATCTTTATTTCCATTATTATTTTATTTAAGGCTTACGACTATTTTAGTAGAACCATTAACGGATTAACATGCACTTACCACATGCTAATTTTAGTAATGTTTCAAAATTGTTAAATTTACATGCACCTAAATTTTCAGCTATTAGTAGCGGGTAAGCTGTTAAATCAGAAGAAGTTTTCCAGAAGAAATATTTCATAGGGTGGAGGGAAAATATAAAATACAGTTCCTTGTCTGGCAGTACATACAGCACAAGGTCTATACTATAATACATTCATCTACAGTGTTGCACAATAATTAAACAGTTTTAATTTTTGCATAGCTAAGTTTACCTCTGCCATTTCCTTCTTGGAGAAAAACTTTGGCAACACGAAATACCTCAGTGGTATTGTAAGCACAAGAAAGAATGGAAATGCAATTTGGGCAGCAGTCGACTTCACCACCCATAATACAGCAAGGCAGATTATTTGGATAATGGTAAAGACGTGAATCTTTTTGTGCCGAACCTTGGGGTGGAAACAAAAGGTTAAATATTGAATTCAACAAGAAAATACCACTTTTGTGTTATAAATGGATTAGTTAAATATTGAAAATGAAATCCTTTAATATTGTTGAATGGTATATTTTTTATTTTGCTTATCTCAATTAATCTATTTGGATCTGTGTTAGCCCATTCTAATAAGCAAAGCATTTGAATCAAAGAAAAACAAGCACCTTGATACCCCTTTATTCTGAAATAAAACATACTACCAAAGTGGTGAACCAGCACAGCAATAATCACTATGAAAAATCCACAATTCAAATAAATACATTTTTGCCAACATTCTATGCTTTATATTTAAAAGGAGAAGTATTCACGAATGGATAGGATAATCATATTTATTTTCGTGAATGAAAAAACCCAAAGGACGTTATCACACTGGCAATCGTCAGGTTACCTTGCGCCCATTGTCGGTTACCAGAGATATAGCAGTGTGTTATGTATAATTCGCAAGTTGCTTAAATTTGGTAGAATTCATCATTCTACATGGTTAAGGCAATGTCCGTTAAGTTCCTTGTCCAAGGACACAATCGACTCGCTAGCAATCAGATTCGAAGTTACAACCCTTCGGCTGACCAAATTAACCGCCAATCAAATCGGTCACGATAAGCCAGTTCAATTGACTAAACGCAAGAAAACGTCATATGTCCACAGTTTATATTTCTATGCAAAAAAAAACAAGATAAAACTGAACCCCATTCCCCCACCCACCATATGCACAAAGCTGAAATCCGGGTAGTGCTTGGCGGGCATGAACAACATCTCGATTCGATCAATGAACTGCACACCGGCAAGCGACGTCACGCCCATGTACAGGAAGATGCCAAACAACACAGCGAGTGGTATCTCACTCAACACTGGCTGCATGAGGATGGATAGTCCTGTGATGGAGGGTTGGTTATTGGGAAGTGGTTTTTATGGGTATTACAAAGAAGAGACATAAATTCTATACAATTACTACAACAGAGGTCGGAAACCTTTTGAATGCAGTGTGCCAGTTTATGAATAATATCATATTGAAAGCAACTTCGCATGCCAACCAATGTTATGCACGGTGTGCATAGTTAACCCCCTAATTTGAATAATAGTAAGCGGTATAAGATATTTTATTTATTTTTTGAATGTATTATAGACAGTTTTGAGTTTATTGGCTTATAGTATAGATTTTGCGAGCATGATAAATCATACGCGGTGTATTGAACAAAAATGAGAATGAGACACTTGCACTCCAATAAATTCACTTGAACTACATTATATCTCCTAACAGATAAAGCTGTACGGCTGGTTATTGGATTGTTTATTCTATGAACAAAAGTCAACATAAAAAATAACAAACCGAGACAAGCGTTGACGACGAACACAGTCACTCTCTGCTCCTTTAATCCTTCGATCTTGGGTTTATTCACCAGGAGCTTGTGTCTTGCTCATCACAGTATAAACTGGGGTAAGAGAGATTGTTGAAACATTTCCATAGCTTTTTGTATTGCTACAATTAAGGCTACATCTTGTCCGAAAGACTACTCCAGTGGGTTAGTGCATCGCTTAAACCGCAAGGTTGCGGCCCTGAAACTTGTGTTCTTGGACATGGCACTTAATAAACATTGACTGTACCTAGTGAAATAATGTTTTGCCAAAATAAAGAAATAAAGGAATAAAATCTGAATTATTCACAGCACACAACAATAGCTCAAGTAACCTGACAGTGAGCGCAAGGTGATCTAATGATTGCTTGTGTGTTAACTCTGATTGCTTGTGTGTTAACTCCCTTGGTTTTCACATTCACTTGGATAAACATGAATATCATAAAAAAATCTTTAACAACCGCAATAAAATAGAGTTCACCAAGCGATCGTAGCCACCTGTTAGTATGTGTGATGGACCTCACAGCAGCACAACACACCCACGGCATCCCCAGGAATGAAACCACAATGTTCAACATCCCCAACACCATCAGGTTGAGGTGGAAACCAGTTCCCTTCTTCAAATTCCGCTCCTTGTTGCTTAGTATCATCCTGTATGGCAGGTTCATCAAGTTTGAGCTCCACTTATTAAGTGCATAATTGTCCGACAGATTAGTCTGGTGCAACGCCTTTTACCGGAAAGGTTGCAGATTCGAAACTGGTTGCTAGCTAGTCGATTGTGTCCTTGGGCAAGGCAATTAACGAACATTGCCTGAACCCAGCTAGTTAATGGGTTTTACTAAGTTAAATAAATGTCTGAATCATACACAAGCGTTGAAATAACTCTCAAGGTAATCAGACGATTGTATGTTTGTTAACCTTCTTGGGTTTCCCATTAACCGGTATAAACATGAATATCATAATCGTATTAATTAATTTGCACTCAGAATAACAACTTTGTGCAGGTGTCAATGACAAGCTAAGCACATATTATTCGATCCTTTTATTTGCAAAACCCTTTT
>CH001039.1:908514-927147 GCA_000149265.1 Ciona savignyi | reverse complement strand
GTGTCAATGACAAGCATAGCGCATATTATTTTATAAAAAAATCCTGCCCCACCCTTTCTCTGGTCCAAATTGTTTACAGACAACACACTGTAAAACTAGAGACTGAACAATTACAAAAATTATGTTTTTATTTTTGTTCCAATTAATTTCCCCAAACATTAAAAAATCATTGATTTCCACTTTTCCACTGCAAACTCCACTCACTCTGTGATGTGGGATTCCATGAATATGAGGATGAACACGAGGAAAGCTGGCAACACTGCCGCAAATACCATCCATATCGGAATGGGGTTGTCCGGGGTTCCGAGGGGGTTTATAAACCATCCTCGTAGGCTGGGGTTGGTGGGGGAAATCCCCTTTGGAACGTTTAATTTCTGGGGACAGAAAATGGGATTTAGGGATGGTTAAATTTAATATTTTGAGTTCTAAACCTGTTAAATATTATGCATTTATGCTGCTAGTTTCTTTTTTTACAGGTGTTTAATGGTATTATTTTATTGCGTCGCGATAACCTAAATAGGCATATTTTACATGTTGATATAAGGACCAAGAATATATTCAGTACAGTTCAAATTTTTTATCCAGGTAGATTTGGCACCTTTTCTTAAAACGAAAACTGACTTTTTATTATTCAAACAATTCTGGTAAAACTATTAAGATTGTTTGTTTTGACCTGGTCCCTCCACTTTTCAAATATACATCAAGAATCGGTACACCCCACTGGGGAATAGTTTAAGGATTTCCGCCTACTTTATATTAATACGGTGTGCATAGCGTGATCTAACTATAAACCTCTTTGACAACCATATTTTTTGTTGTTTTGCTGACAGTTTTTTTTATAAACAAGTGAAACTTTTCTAATGTATTTTCTCAAAACTCAGCAACTGATACTTTAGAATTAACCATGCTTTATACATACAGTGGAACCCCACTTGGAGACCACCTCGATAACACGACCACCTCACTATCAAGACCACTTTAGTGCGGTCCCAAATAATTTACTATGGTAATGCATTGTATTCTGTTTCAATAACGCGACCACCCCGGTTTCCAGGCTAGGACCGCCATATTTTGGTCCAAAACTTCAAATTTGACTCCGCTTAAATGACCACATGTGCTAAATAATTTCCCTTTGTCACCAAAATAACGAGGTTAAATTTAATTTATGATCAAAACAATAAGAATAAATGTAGCGCACAAAAAAAAATGTGGCAGACAGAACTGAATCCTACAAGATAAACTTTAGTATTAAATTCATTCTTCAGTATCTGATAAAAATAATGGCATTTGGTAAAAATTTAGTAAAAATGCAGACGTTTAAGCTGTAAATGACGACAACTTGCTCCAAATGAAAATTCACTAACACGACCACCCCGCTAACGCGACCGCTTGATCATGGTCCCATAGGTGGTCAGGTAAGCGGGGGTTCTACTGTAGTATGAAAAAGCAGTGCATATGTGAACATTATGCTTAAAAACGTAACTTTATTTCTGTTTTGGATATATATTTATTGTATTTACTTAATTTATAAATATTCAATAAAATCACGGTTCATAAATTTTCTATGCCATGCACCCAAAAAAGTAGCCCGTGTTATAACTGTGGTAATTCTCTTGCGATATTCCACCCACCTGTGTATAAGTGTCTTGGATCAGCACATCGAGCAGCACCATAGCAAATATTGCGATCGGAACACCAAAGTCTCCGATTGTACGACGGACTGAACTTCTCAGGAATTTGCTATTTCTATGGAACACAATTAAGCATGATGCAGTCATTTTTAAGTTTATTTAGGAATTTTTATTTATAATTTAAACAAAAAGTAATTTAAAAAAAAAAACATTTTAAAGGCCTGAAAAAAGTCCAAGAAAAGTGATTTTAAAGTGTATTTATAAATTTTTATTTACAATAAACACTGCCAAGGAAGGATGTTATTTGCATTCCACTATATTCATGCCTTATTGTTGAACAAAAAGGGGTTCAAACACAGCTTACTTGAACTGTCGGAGAAAATATGCGATGATGAATGTTCCCAGCATGAGGATGGTTGATAACAATGCTGTGTTGGGCTGGTTCAGTATTTCAGCTTTTCCTGGAGTGCGACAATGTGTGATAACATTAATATGGGCGGGTCCACAGTCGCCACCGGGACCAGAAATTTAGGCCATAGAAGGCCCATTACTCCAACAATGTGTGATAAATGAGTGTGTCTTTTTAAGCTGGTTGTTATAAGCCAATAAAATTAATAGAATATTGCATGTTAACATTCGGAATGTCAGAGATATTATGTTTAATGAATTATGATTGCAAATTTAAATACACAACTGACGAGTTAGCGATTTAGAGGTTCCTTTAATTTGGTACAACACATTATTCCATTAAGTTTAGGCAATGTCCATTAAGAGCCTTGCCCAAGAACAAAACTAACTAGCTTGCGACGAATTTCGAACCAGCAACCTTTCGGTTGAAAGGCGACGCACTTAATCTAGTACATTGGTCCACATTGATAATTCTGATACTGATTAGTCTTGTGGGTTAGTGCACCGCCCACTACTGAATTCTTAACAATTAATAAAATTCGCATCAGTTAGTATTAAAATTGACATCACTTGTCAGAATTTATCGACTCGGTGACATTTTTAAGGACAAGTGATGTCAGTTTTAATATTAACTGATGCGAATTTATAATTGAATGTCACTGAGTCGTTAAATTCTGCTTTAAATTTGCCATTTGTCCCACATACGACTAACTAATCAATGTTCAACGGATCCAAATACCTTTAACAGCATCAGTAATATTGCCAACAGTGGTATTTGTGATCGACTCCTCATATGAACAGTTGTATTGGTTCAATATACCAGTTGTATTGATGGGTACAGGATATGTAGCTTGCAGAGGGTGTTGAACAAACGTCTGTTACAAGATTTATATATTTAATCAAAATTATAAAATATACTTGATCAAAATTTAGGTTTTTAAGTGAACATGAATGTTATTTATTTTTATTACTTTTTGTCTGTTAAAAGATTTTTATATTTTGTCAAAATTTAGTTTTTAAGTGAACATGACATATTATTTATTTTTATAACTTTTTGTTTGGTAAAAGATTTATATATTTTGTCAAAATTTGGTTTTTAAGTAAACATGCAATATTATTTATTTTTATAACTTTTTGTCTGTTAAAAGTTTTAAATATTTTGTCAAAATTTAGTTTTAAGGTAAACATGAATATTATTTATTTTTATTACTTTTTGTTTGGTAAAAGATTTATATATTTTGACAAAATTTAGTTTTTAAGTGAACATGAGTCTTATTCAATTGATAACTTTTCGTCTGTTACAGAATTTGTATTTTTGATCACAATTTAGGGTTTTAGGTAAACATGGATATTATTTAATTGATAACTTTTCCTCTGTTACAAATTTATATATTTGATAAAAATTTAATACCTTCAACTCAAATTGTTTTTCTTGAAAATCCCAAATCCCTAAAAAAATCACCAAAAAAGTAAAAAAATTGTTAACCTTCGCCAGTTTATTGAATGTTTCGAAGATAAAGATGAGTGATATGAGGGCGGTGAATATCTCCTGGGTGAATCTCGATACAAATCTGACGAGGAACGAGCCCTCGAATGCCACCACGATGAAACAAATCACAAATATCCACACTCCTATCCACACTCGAGTCGCCATGAATGGTAGGCTGCTTGACGTGCAGAACTAAAGAGAGTGAGTTTAGACCACTGCTCTGAAACCTTTTTTTACTCGAGGTACATTTATAAACTTACTGGATTTTACAGCACAAAGCAGTCAAGGCCTCAGTGGTAAACAAAAGTATCTTATTTAGGTATTAAAAAAGGGGTGGTCAAACTTTTTAACTTAAAGAGCTATTTTCACATATATTCCAAAAAATAAAAATTACTGAAAACCACAAAACTAATAGTATTTTAGAAATAAAAATAAGACAACACTACATGAGATAAAGACACAACCAAGCGTTTTTCTGTTTGTTTCACTTTTGCATGGGTATTAAACTGATTGAGTAGTCGCTACAGTTACAATAAAATTAATAAAAGCCGCATCAGAAAAATGAAAGAGCTGCAGGTGCCGACCCCCGTATTAAACCAACCACTCACTTTATACACGGCTTCCTCAAAGACGAGAAGAGGTCCTGTTGATCCCACCACTAGGAGGGGTTGTCCGGACAGAAGTCCGAAGACGCATCCGGAAATGCAACATCCAAGGATCATCTCGGACACTCCCATCCACCCATCCGTTTTCTCACCTGAGAACAGGGGGTTGGGTGTGAGAGGTTGGCAGACATATTTTCACCCATGGTTTTTCTTGCATACGACAAATTAAACAAAAAATTCAAATTAAACGAAAATAGGAATTAAACAAAAAAGGTTAGAAAATATAAATAAAATAAAAAATTCCAAATTAAACAATAAACTTTTGAAATTTCAAAAAGTTTAAAAATACAAATTACCCAAAAAAACTTTAAAAACCACAAATTAAACAAACAAAAAAAACAGCAAAACATCTGGTGGAGCGTAATTTCCAAACATAATTTTAAATTCCACAGTGCAATGTTCTTACTTACCCAGTAATCCACCAAATGTGATTGCTGGTGAAAGTGCAGCAAAGTAGATGAAAATGATGGAAGCCAAGCATTGTAGGTTCAGTGCGTCAGTGATGTCACTCAGATACTTTGGGTAGCGATTCTTAACATCATGGATGAACCCACCGAAGAGGTGACCAGAGCGTCTTAACGGGTCATCGTCTTCAGGAGGTGGCATCTTTTTTTCTGTTGGAGTTACATCAACTATTACAGGGCAACACTAAAAGGAGGGAAGGAGGGAAACTTCTCACTAAAACTATTCAAACTAATTTTAACCCTACCCTAAACACCCTAGAACTAACCTTAACTCCAACTCCATGTTTAAAACTAACTTTAATGTCATAATCTTTATTTTAGTGTTAAGTTTTCCTCCTTGCAAAGTTTTCTTTTGCAATTTCTTTTTTAATTAGGTTTATTGGCCATATCATCTTTCTCCATTATACCGTGTCTATTTTATGCCATTTTATCCAAGCTACTTAGAGAAGTTTGGATACATATAAGAGCTAATGTTAAGTTTACGGCTCCAGTAACTAGAATTAGAATCTAAATAATGAGAAATATTGTGCAGTAAGAGCAACAACACACAGTTTAAAAATGCCCAACAATAGGGATATTTACATTACTTCAGTATATGGGGTCCACAGTATCCCAGGGACCAGAAATTTAGGCCTTAAAAGACTTGTTACTCCAAAAGGACCGTTTCTCTACCCCTACGGACAGGAATAAAAAAAAAACATGAGGAAACAGGTGAGATTGATAAAAACAGTGTTAATACAGACCTTCCGAATCCAATATTTGCTTCTTTTTCTCCCGCTGAGCAAGACCCTTCTGGTATTTGGTGATGTTCTTCAGTAAATCAGGGTTTTCCAATTGTCCCGGTGGAAGAACGATCGAATCATCGAGGAATTCGTTGATCGCACGCAACAAGTCCACTCTGCTCTCAGCACCATAAGCCATCACATGGAACTCCTGTAAAGTTGTTGATTACTTTGGGGTGAAATATTATTTTCCTGGTAATGCAATACACTCGATCAGTTTGGAGTGGGCAACTGAAAACGTATGTTAAGTCTTTTCTTTAATTCCGGATATTTTATCAGGGGTTAATGCAATGGTCGATTACTTTGGGGTAAACAACTGAAAACGTATTTTAAGTCTTTTCTTTAATTCCGGATATTTTATCAGGGGTTAATGCAATGGTCGATTACTTTGGGGTAAACAACTGAAAACGTATTTTAAGTCTTTTCTTTAATTCCGGATATTTTATCAGGGGTTAATGCAATGGTCGATTACTTTGGGGTAAACAACTGAAAACGTATTTTAAGTCTTTTCTTTAATTCCGGATATTTTATCAGGGGTTAATGCAATGGTCGATTACTTTGGGGTAAACAACTGAAAACGTATTTTAAGTCTTTTCTTTAATTCCGGATATTTTATCAGGGGTTAATGCAATGGTCGATTACTTTGGGGTAAACAACTGAAAACGTATTTTAAGTCTTTTCTTTAATTCCGGATATTTTATCAGGGGTTAATGCAATGGTCGATTACTTTGGGGTAAACAACTGAAAACGTATTTTAAGTCTTTTCTTTAATTCCGGATATTTTATCATGGGTTAATGGAATGGTCGATTATTTTGGGGTGAACAACTTGAAATAGTATTTTCCTGGTAATGCAATACGCTCAATTAGTTTGGAGTCAGCAACTAAAAAAGTATTTTAAGTCTTTTTTAATTCGGCATAATTTATCATGGGTTAATGCAATGGTCGATTATATTGGGGTAAACAACTTGAAATAGTATTTTCCTGGTAATGCAATACTCTCGATTAGTTTGGAGTCGGCAACTAAAAAAGTATTTTAAGTCTTTTTTAATTCGGCATAATTTATCATCGGTTAATGCAATACGCTCAATTGCTTTGAGGTAACCAATTTAAAATGCTATTTTAAGTCTTTTGTTTAAATTCTGTATAATTTATTAAAGCGCTTGTACAGCAGCAATAAAATTAATAAGAGCCGAATGCAGCTCGGGAACCTGACCCCCGATTCTAAACCATGTTCACTAATCACCTGATCTGCCATTAGTGTTGAAATGGATCTACCAATCTCATGGTAGTTGTAATCAATTTTGCTGGGGCCCAGCAGGATGAATAGAAATCGAACGGGAATCGGGAGCGAAACCACGCTTTCGAGGTTGGTGCCTTGCGCTAACCTCACAAACGCCATTGTTGGTTGTTCCAAATATTCAACACAACCTGTTATGATGTCATAATAAATGATTGTAGAACAATTATAGGCAAAGTTGATGCACTATATGTTTGCGATTTTATCATATGATATTATTTAGAATATATTATCTTTAAGCTTGGTAAATTGTATAACATAATAGACCACCTTATATCTTCATGACTTAAAAATCTTGTGTAGAAAATCATAATAGGATATGATTGGATATTCATGTTTATTCCTGTGAATGGGAAAACCAAGGGGGTTAACACACAGACAATCGTCAGATCACCTGGCGCCCACCGTCGGGTTACCTAAGCTATTGCAGTGTGTTGTGTATAATTTAAAGGTTCCTTTAGTTTGGTAGAACCCATTATTCCACTTTAAGGCAAAGTTTGTTAAATGCTTTGCAAGCACACAATCGACTAGCTAGCGTCCAGTTTCGAACCTACAACCCTTCGGCTAAAAGGCGGCATACCAACCCACCACTATTAATAATAATAGCTATGACTCACCGACAAGCACAGCTGTAGCTTCAGCGCCTTCTGGAATCTTCTTCATAATTTTGAGCTCCTTGGCTGAAGGTCCAGATGGAAAGTTGGGAGGATGCAGTGTTGACACGGCTACACCTTTCTGTTTGGGAGAAAGAGTTGTATTTGATAGCTGGATACACAAGTCATACTAATTCATTTCGTTTTTAATTTTTATTATAAATGTGCATATTTTTAAAACGTATTAGATACATCAAGGGTTTCGTTATATATATATAAAGGGCCAATAATGCTTTTGGATTAGGTTCATGGTATATTGCAGTGAGTCATGCTAATATTTTTGTTTGGAAGAAGGAGTTGTATATAACATCTTGATCTCTAAGTAATACCGGGACACTAGTATGTCTTTTTTATATTGTAATATAAATTAAGCGTATATTACTGCTGTAGCATGAAAACATCATGTCACAGTTTTCAGTAATATCACGGCACAGTTAGTGGTTTAAGAAGTAGAAACAGAAAACGAAATTTTGGAACAAAATTAATGAATCGAATTTTCACCTCAACATCATCCGATCCTATGAGCGGCTCGGACACGTCCAGTGTTGCCGAAGCAGTGTTTCCAGCTGTATTTAACCTCGAAGCATAACTTGGGTTAAAGAAGCTGCTAAAACTCGCTTGGCTCAGTGTGTATGGGAACGTTGTTTGCGGCGCCAAATGCCTGTTGAGAGAGTTGGTGGTTTTGAAAAAAAAACTTTAAGTTGTTTAAAATGTGTGTAAAAAATGTACATTCTATAAAATTAATGTTAAAGTTTTATCGAATGCATAGCAAGGTAATCATGATGCTTTAACTACATGCTACAAAACAACATACAGCCGCGCTACATTAAGCTCATATGCTGAATCATGTTGTTGCAAATGTGGCAAAAGAATAGTAGCTACTTGTACTTTATTGGCATGTCCAAGCTCATGGGTGCCAAAGTTAACACTAAACATACATATAAAGGGCATGTGATTATATAGTACACAAGATCAAAAAAATTCTTTCCACAATTTATATTTTATCATATAGATTAAATCGAACTGTTAAATTCAAGCTGATGTGGCCCACATTCACTTAATAAGGGTTATTATAGCACTTTAGAATCACAGTTCAATTTATAAGTAATGCAATCAAGGTAATCTAAATATGAATGACTAGACATAAACTTGTAATGACAAATTAAACAAAAACTGGAAAGTTACGAACTGCTTGTTGGCAAATATTATTTGAACGGAGATGAAACGATATAGTTAGTAATGAATTTTCGGTTTTAGAGAAAGCTTTTACAGGAAAATTTGATTTTATCTAATATATGTCATGTGTTACATAAACAAAGGCAGTACTGTGTTGTTCGTCTTGTACTAGCTTTACACCAATATAACTGAACAGTTATTATGTTTATCTCCATTATTCAGACCTCAATGTGTATGCATAAAATACACAGTCTTTCCTATTTGTTACAGCTCATTTTTATACAATATTATTCATCGTAGACTTTCTTGGTTGGGGCAAAAGTGTGGAACACAGCTGTACAGATTTAAAAGGGAAATGAAGAAAGCAAATTTGTATGGATGCGAATTTATGTTGCGTATGTTGTTTACGCAAGATGGCAAAACAAAAGCATGCCGGAACCTTCCGTCTTTCCTCCACTGCAAATCATCACTGAAGTGGAGTTTTCTTATGGAAACGTTTTTCAAATAACCTTCCTTAGTAAATTGGCTATAGAAGCCTTAATATACAGTAGCTAATATAGACAAAGCCAGTTTAAATGTGGAATAAAAGATAAATATCTACCACCTAGCATGCATAGTATATATATATACAGAGTGGAATTGTAGCAGGAATCAACCTGATTTAAGAATATTTCTAGTTTTTTAAATATTTAATAAAAATCTATATATTAAAATAACCATCGACTTCCATCCATTGCAAATAAAAATAAATAGTATAAACTCTCGAATATGGTTTCAATAAAATATTGGAAAATCATAGGAGCTGCAGTAAACGTACTTGTGTTTGGAAAGCAATACTTTGAGCACGTTGCCCTGATCCTCAGCACGTATTTGACCGGAAGCCACCATCTCCGCCACAACATCGTTTGCAACATCAGTGAGGTTATCACGGTCCATATCCAACATCACTGCGCCTGTGGCATGATTTCTTTTGGTTAAAATGTGGTTCTAGCTGCAAAAAAACAAACTTCACTGCATGACTTGTGTTTCTAACCAATGATCAATTTATATTGTGTGAATTCATTTTTGGGTCAACGGTATTGTTTTCGCTTGGGTTTAGCATCCACCTCCGCAATATTTATTTAATTATATACATTTTCTTTTAAATGATGTGTTTGACTGTTAGTTTTGCCATCTTTTCCTGTTTCTATTCTATGATTTGCCTCATTTGGTGTTATTTATTATTAGGGCAAAAAAATAAATAAACCAAAGTAATAACAAATACCAATGGCTCTGATTATATCAAACAGCAAGGCGAAGTACATCAGTATTTTGATTTCCTAGTTGCTGATGGTCTGGGTTTCAATCCACTTACCTTTTTCAATTGTCTTCCTGAGCTCCAGCAAGCTGTGGAATGAAAGAGAAGCGACACGGGGTTTTCCCCACATCTGAGACTCTTCCACATCCTCTTCAAACTTGATCCAGCGAGCAGTTTCCTTCCATTCTCCGGACACCAACTCATCAAGTTCAACGAAGACCTGTGGGTTATGTGGTTAAACAGTGGGTCCATCAATTTTTTCGGCCGATTAGCTAAATCATACACATCACACTGTGATAGCTCCAGCAACCTGGCGGTGGGCATGATATTTGTCGTTTTTAACCCTCTCGCATTTTCCCATCCACGGGGATAAACAGGAATATCACATTTCAAGTCCATTTTATTCAGTAATTTTACAATCGCTCATAGACCAGTTAATATAAAACAATGTTAAACATCTTGATTACAATAATTCGTCATTATTTTCTTTTAAAGCATACCAATTGCCTTACTAAGGACTGGATAAAGATTACACAAAGCTTCAAATAAAACTTAAACTTAGTATTTAAAAAAACTGTATTAAATAAGCCACAACTGAAGAAAATGTTCAAACCTGTAAGAAGTTCATTTTGTTACAATTTATTCCAGAAACCACATGCTTAACACTATATAAATATCGTACACATACAATGTAAAGGTACAAGTATACACCAGTACCTTAAACAGCTCAACTTTTAGACAGCGGTGCATTATAACCCGTATCTGATGATAACACCATTATGTAATGACACACAGAGAGATGCACAATAAACGCTACATTATCTATTCTGTCCAAGACACAAATTGAATACAACCCTCAACAACAAGCACCTCATGAGGGTTCTTGTCGTACTTCTTCTTAACTTCACTTCTGGCCCTTCTTCTCTTCACCGGTCGGTGCAGAAGATGTTTCCTGATCCCGGCATGGTCCTCGAATCGGTGGCCTGTGTGGAAGGGATGAATCTTTTAATATTTTCGTTCAATAATTAAGAATTATGATGTAATAGGTGGTTAGGAATGTGACATCAAATTGAGTTTGCTGCATCATTAAGGACATTATAGTGTGGGCAGCCAAATAAAACGCAGAACAGGTTACATAAAAGTTGATCATCAAGTTGTGGTTGGCAGGAATATAGACACAGGAACAGGAAAAAACGGTAAAACGATCAGTTGTTAAAACACATTATTTGAAAGGAAATAAATAAATACAGTGGACACAGCCGCCAATATCAATGCAAATCAAAGGAATGGGGAAGATATTCCGGTTAAATAGAATAATAACAGTCATAACCAGGCCAAATACAGTCATAACAGTACTGGCACAATACAGCACGCACACAATCAGGTCTACTTCATTTTGTATCTGATATAATTCGAAAGACAGCTAAATCTACTGTTTTGATGCAACATTTGAGCGGATGGAAATATTTCTCTTTAGATTTAACTTTGTAAACTAAGAAGTGTCAGCTCATGACCAAGATACCATGGAAGATGAGCCAATTTAAAGGTCCTTAAGTTAAATTAAAGGTCCTTGATTTTGGCAACATTCTTGGTCTACTGTTTTATTTTCCGGTGACCTTAACAACCTTACCTGATTTGGTCAAGGATACCAAAGAAACTAAATCCATATATGTAAACCAATAACATAAAGAATACTAGAGAAGTTTTGAACCTGTGATAAACTCGTTCCAAAACAAGCTCACATAGTAACGATTTTAATCCATATGTTAATGGTAAACAACATGCAATAAGATAAAACACGAACTTTTAATTTCATCGATGGCTGCTCCACTTAGTTCTTCATCATCAGATCCGATCACGATCTTTGGAATCTTATAGTTGTCCATTTCCTGTGGTAATATGTAGATTATATACCAGGCACATGTGTTTCGTCCCACTATGAACAGTTTTATTTCGAAGGCCAATGATAGGTAATAATAGCATATGGTTTTTAGGTTTATGCCTGATTTTGAATTTTTGATGATTTCATACACAATTCACATAATCATTTCGAAATTACCGATTGCACAATTCACACAATTTATTTTGGGTTTTTTGACAGAGTTTGAAATTAACAAAATCCTTTTGAATGGCCGATTTGAATTCACAAGATCAAACTTGACTAACACATTACCACACAAGATCAAGGCTTAGAGGCAGAAGCAGGTTGCCATTCTTAAGGGAACAACCCTATTTTGGTCAGGGTTTGAAACACTCTATTGACACGTTACCTTCACTTTATTGCCAGACATTCTGCGTTGCATTGCATCCTCGTGTTTATGTCGGCGTTTGTGCTTGTGGTGGTGGTTGTGGTTCCGCTTGTGTCGGGGCTTTGACCCCTCTGCTCCTTGCCGAGCTTCCCGTACACTGTGATGTCATAGTGTAAGAGTGGTGTGATGTCATAGTAAGAGTGGGGTGATGTCACAGTAAGAGTGGTGTGATGTCACAGTAAGAGTGGTGTGATGTCACAGTAAGAGTGGTGTGATGTCACAGTAAGAGTGGTGTGATGTCATAGTAAGAGTGGCGTGATGTCACAGTGTAAGTAGTGTGATGTCATAGTGAGATCGGGGTGATGTCACAGTTAAAGTAGTGTGGTGTCACAGTGAAAGTGGCGTGATGTCACAGTGAGATTTCAATGTAACACAACTTTAGCACGAAATAATCTTCATAATAATCCACCACATCCAACCTGGTTCCTGGTGGATCAGATTTCACATCTGTCCCACTCTCCGATCCCGATGATGATGAAGATGATTCGTCATCTTCTTTATTCGATCCCGTTGGAGACACTACATTAATGGTGGAAATGGTGGTTTTAGCTTTTGACTAAGTAAGAACCTCCTCAAACTGCCATAACATTTTGAGGTAAAACAGAGAAGGAACATAATTTTAATGGAATACAGTTTTGTTGATAATATACCGTGTGTTTTGTACAAGAAAATAGATTAAATAATAGCATTTTATGTGGGGTTACTTATTTAAAATATTATTAAGATTTTTTTTTATTAACTTAAATCCCTCGAGTTTTGAAAGCGACATATACATAATATTACTGTTAATTTTATTGTTACTTAAGTAACGGCTAATTTTTTAGAAGACGCAATTTTCTTGATCAACTTATTGATTATTTTATAAAAAAATACTTTACCTGGAGCTGCTGAAGGTTTCAATGCATCTTCTGCACCAAGTGTGAACAGAACCTAAAATATTTCCAGGGTTACCTCAATGTTATTCAAATCACAAAAAAAACTGTAAAAAAACATTAGTGTTGTTTTTGCTTGTCTTATGTTCGGTATTGTGCAAACAATAGTTTTATCTTTAAATTTGAGTTAAAAAAACGTTTTTAACATGCATTATAAGAAGAGTTTTAACATCCATTATAAGTTGAATTTTAACATGCATTATAAGTTTAGTTGAAAATAAAGCATGGATAAATTCGTTGTTGACAAGATATATTTCTAGCACCGGGAATACATATAAGAAGTAAATACCGAATCGGTGTTCATGGAAAGATTCTCATGGACAACGACAACATGATCGTTGCAATCTCCTGTTCTGTTTCCCTCCGGATGGTTGTTGTTGGCTGATGCCGATGTCTGCGTTAGATATCCATGTCACAAACAAGTAATTTGAAACTGGATTTATGTTAGTTGTAGACTACAACAACTTGTAGTAATAAAACAGTTGTCTTGGTGGATTAGTGTGTCGCCTTCAAAACGAAGGGTTGCAGTTTCGAAACAAGTCGCTAGCTAGTCGGTTGTGTCTTTGGGCAAGGCACTTAACTTACATTGCCTAAACCCAGTAGCATAATGGGATCTACCGAAATAAAGGTGCAATCAAATGATTGCGAGTATTATTGACACTTGCACTTTCCCATTCATAAAGATTAACATGGATTTCTTATCTTAACCTATTCTAAATATACATAACATATTAATAGTTTAATGAAAAAAAAGAAAAATTGCTAACCAATTATTTAAAAGATATAACATGCATAGCAAGAACAGAATATTAAGCGCAGGTAGCAGGTAATAGAATTAGAGAAGTTTTGATTTTATAAGCAGCTCACAAACCTTTCTTTGTTTGTCCATTGTTACATCATCACCTGTATCGCTGTCTCTGATTGGTCGATTCCCGTCGCTGTCATCTGCATCATCGTCTTTCCTGGATATATGATTTCTATTTTAGACCTTAATTAAAGCATTGAGTATAATGTGGATAACACCTGATCAGAACTAAACAAATACGCCATAATAAACATATACCAGAACGTATGTTGGGTGTTTTTTATATGTATGTTTCGGGCTTAGTCTGAAAGGGTTCACCAGTTTATGGTAAAAATCAAAGTCTAATTGTTTTTTAAATTTTGTGGTTTTACTATTATAATTTATGCATATCAAATTTGGACAACAAGTTTGAATATTTTGGGTCTAGACCAGACATGGAGAAACTACAGTTATCAACATTGCAAGACTAAACAACGATGTTACAGCTAAGTTATGATGTCAAAGCTATATTTGTGCGTCGCTTGAAGCATGAGTGCTTTCTAGTTTCAACCAGTGATGTACCGTATTTTTCAGTTTAAAGTTTTTTTATCAATAGTGACAAACTATATGTTGCTGGTAATGTACCGTATTTTTCAGTTTAAAGTTTTTTTATCAACAGTGACAAACTATATGTTGCTGGTAATGTACCGTATTTTTCAGTTTAAAGTTTTTTTTATCAACAGTGACAAACTATATGTTGCTGGTAATGTACCGTATTTTTCAGTTTAAAGTTTTTTTTATCAACAGTGACAAACTATATGTTGCTGGTAATGTACCGTATTTTTCAGTTTAAAGTTTTTTTATCAACAGTGACAAACTATATGTTGCTGGTAATGTACCGTATTTTTCAGTTTAAAGTTTTTTTTATCAATAGTGACAAACTATATGTTGCTGGTAATGTACCGTATTTTTCAGTTTAAAGTTTTTTTTATCAACAGTGACAAACTATATGTTGCTGGTAATGTACCGTATTTTTCAGTTTAAAGTTTTTTTTATCAATAGTGACAAACTATATGTTGCTGGTAATGTACCGTATTTTTCAGTTTAAAGTTTTTTTTATCAACAGTGACAAACTATATGTTGCTGGTAATGTACCGTATTTTTCAGTTTAAAGTTTTTTTTATCAACAGTGACAAACTATATGTTGCTGGTAATGTACCGTATTTTTCAGTTTAAAGTTTTTTTTATCAATAGTGACAAACTATATGTTGCTGGTAATGTACCGTATTTTTCAGTTTAAAGTTTTTTTTATCAATAGTGACAAACTATATGTTGCTGGTAATGTACCGTATTTATCAGTTTAAAGTTTTTTTTATCAACAGTGACAAACTATATGTTGCTGGTAATGTACCGTATATCTCAGTTTAAAGTTTTTTTATCAACAGTGACAAACTATATGTTGCTGGTAATGTACCGTATTTTTCAGTTTAAAGTTTTTTTATCAACAGTGACAAACTATATGTTGCTGGTAATGTACCGTATATCTCAGTTTAAAGTTTTTTTATCAACAGTGACAAACTATATGTTGCTGGTAATGTACCGTATATCTCAGTTTAAAGTTTTTTTATCAACAGTGACAAACTATATGTTGCTGGTAATGTACCGTATTTTTCAGTTTAAAGTTTTTTTATCAACAGTGACAAACTATATGTTGCTGGTAATGTACCGTATATCTCAGTTTAAAGTTTTTTTATCAACAGTGACAAACTATATGTTGCTGGTAATGTACCGTATATCTCAGTTTAAAGTTTTTTTATCAACAGTGACAAACTATATGTTGCTGGTAATGTACCGTATTTTTCAGTTTAAAGTTTTTTTATCAACAGTGACAAACCATATGTGGCGACTTAATCATGTGGACTGCAAGTCTAAAAATAAAATAAATCTAATATTTCTGACCCCTGGTTCAATAAGTATGCCCACTCCTGCTCTATACACCGCCCAGCTAGTAACAACTAATCAGCGAAACACAAACTTTTTATCGATTTTGTCTTCAATTTCATCATCATCTTCATCATCATCATCGGACTCTTCACTCTCACTGAGATCCTCATTCTCCTCCGGGATGCTGAGCGTCCGATGTCGCACCTTCGCAGTCAGTGACTTGCGCTTGTTCTGAGGATATTGGTTGGCATATGTATTTCTTTACAATATGTATCGGATCTCCTAACCATCACAGAAGCGACTTTCAATGATTGTTTATGTAAGATCATGATATAGCTTGGTAATAGATTATAAAGCCATTATTGATGGATTCGACCAATTCTCAGCAATTTTAAAGCTACAATTCGCAATGAAATTTGCTAATCTTGGTAAACATATTATTTTCGTTTAAGCTCTGTGGTATTCAAACCGCTGAGTCCTTGATTATAATACACATGGATCATCTATTACGCTGTGAAGTATTTGATAAAATGACTAGGTAAAAAAATTACTAGATAAAAAACACTCAAATCACCAGACAAATAAAAAATAATCACCTTTTTCTGCTTCTTGTTTTTCTTTCGTTTTATTTTCTCTGCCTCGACCTCAGTTTTGATCTTGGTGGAAACGTGAGATCCGGAAGATGAAGATGATGACCGGTGTCGTCTCCTCTTTGTGCTGGAGGATATGAGGAAGATATTATGAGGAAGATATTATGAGGAAGATATTATGAGGAAGATATTATGAGGAAGATATTATGAGGAGGATATTATGAGGATGCTATTATGAGGAGGATATTATGAGGAGGATATTATGAGGAAGATATTATGAGGAAGATATTATGAGGAAGATATTATGAGGAAGATATTATGAGGAAGATATTATGAGGATGCTATTATGAGGAGGATATTATGAGGAGGATATTATGAGGAGGATATTATGAGGAAGATATTATGAGGAGGATATTATGAGGAGGATATTATGAGGAAGATATTATGAGGAAGATATTATGAGGAAGATATTATGAGGACATTATGAGGAAGATATTATGAGGAAGATATTATGAGGAAGACATTATGAGGAAGATATTATGAGGAAGATATTATGAGGAGGATATTATGAGGAAGATATTATGAGGACATTATGAGGAAGATATTATGAGGAAGATATTATGAGGAAGATATTATGAGGAAGATATTATGAGGAAGATATTATGAGGAAGATATTATGAGGAAGATATTATGAGGAAGATATTATGAGGAAGATATTATGAGGAAGATATTATGAGGAGGATATTATGAGGAAGATATTATGAGGAGGATATTATAAGGAAGATATTATGAGGAAGATATTATGAGGAAGATATTATGAGGAGGATATTATGAGTAAGATATTATGAGGAAGATACTATGAGGAAGATATTATGAGGAAGATATTATGAGGAGGATATTATGAGGAAGATATTATGAGGAGGATATTATGAGAAAGATATTATGAGGAGGATACTATGAGGAAGATATTATGAGGAAGATATTACGAGGAAGATATTATGAGAAAGATATTATGAGGAAGATATTATGCGTCAATACAAGAGCTCAATGGAGGATATTAAATCTTCACAGCTTTTTTAAATAAAAATTTAAAACTAATATTTCCTTAGATGATTGAAATTAAGTCCATGGATTATCAGAGACATCATAGGTCTGTTTGGCCTTTCTTTAACACAAATGAAATATTTTCTAAAAAATATTCACGGAAAGTAATAGAATTTACATACTGCTTGATATAACCAGTATTTTACAAAATCTTAAGTAAACCAGAAAACAGTCAGGTCTAAATCCACTTTTATTACTAGGTTCGCTTAGGGTAATAGAATTTACATACTGCTTGATATAACCAGTATTTTACAAAATCTTAAGTAAACCAGAAAACAGTCAGGTCTAAATCCACTTTTATTACTAGGTTCGCTTAGCATCATCAATTGTTACACAAAGAAAGTTCCAATTAAAAAGTGATGAAACTGCTGTGTTGCAGTTTGATTATTGATTATAAAAATACCCATTCTTATTTTAAACATATTTTTCATCCTGTTTGATAAGATCTTCGAACAGATTTTCTTGGAAACAAGTGAGCAAAGGGCATAGGTTCAATGTGTAATAGCAAACATTAGCATAGCAAACTTAATATGCAAACAATAAGTGTAGCTGGTATTCTGAAAGTATGTTTATATCGACAACATTTAGCTGAGCAAACTTTAATTGAACTTTACATCAACTTAGTCTTATAGAAACCAAATTTAATAAAAATTTAGTAGACACCAAATTTAATTAAAATCTCCAATAAGAAAAGAAATAGAAATTCCAATTTCAACAAAAGAGAAAGCTATTAAAAGCATATTCTTTTATGTTATACTTTCAAGGTTTGGCAATTCATGCGTTTTTGAGCCACATTTGGCCTTTGGGCAAAAATCAGATGTGGCCAACATATATTAAACAAAAATCCGCCTACAACAATCACAACAACAACATTTGGATTTTTACAAATGTTGCAATAGCTTTATTAGTTCTTCTACTATTTCAAAATATAAAGTGTCCTTCCTAACAATGTCTCACCTTACAATATTTCACCTCAACCTTATTGCATATCAATTTTCATTAAAGTAGCTTTTTAATAAATTAGGTTTTTAGTTACATAGCCTACCGACCTTATTGTTCACAAAATAGTGGTTATGGGTATTAGCGGCTATGAAAAAAGAAAACTAA
>CH001039.1:868611-905243 GCA_000149265.1 Ciona savignyi | reverse complement strand
AGGTCACATCACTCATACCCTAAAAAGTCAATAAGCTGAGAGTAATAGATCGATATAAATATTTTGAATTGAATAAAACTAACAGGTTTTAGTTATTTAGTACATAATATAAATATATTAATATATTATTTAATATAAAGAAATATATTATTTAGTACATAATATATTGTAGAATATATTTCATTATATGGTGTTAGTAGGAGAGGTTATACATATTTGTTTGTTTTGTAATTTACAGTATAAAAACAAAAAAGTACTTTGTCAAACTAATATTTGCTTAGTCGTTAATTTACAATATGACATCATCGATGAGTAAGCCATTGTTAAATTCTATAGAAACAAGGCATGCCTTAAAGGGAGAATTTGTATAATAGGTAAACCAGGGCTTCCTAAACTATTAAGCTTATTTTTTTGCGACCTTTAATCACGTTTAAAAATTCCAAACAAATTGAAATATATACAACAGATATTGTAGTTTGTGTGAAACTGATGTACTTATTGCGACTAGGGATGCACAAACTAGAATATCGAATCTTCGGATTCGAATCCTACGGGATTCGAATCCAAATATTACGTTTATTTCGAATATATAATTGCATGGAGTTCCTTTTTATTTCCATTGTACATGTTGCAGCAGCGTTGATTATAATGGATATTATAAGCATGGGCGCCGACTTCCGCTGCGCAATAATTATCACATAAATCGTCTAACCGCAGCGCCGCTTTTCCAGCGGTGTTTATTGCTTTGATCGGCGGTTTGACCTAGGGTTACGTTGACCTAGATTCAATACAGGACCACTGACGACGCACGCCCGTTTTCCCCATGTTCTTCCCATTACTAAGTATTAGCTAGAGAGAACAGTAGGCTAACATCGGTTAACGCCAACGGTTAACGGTTTTTTTCTTTGATCAGTTAACCGTTATAGAAATCTGGATTCTTGCACAGCCCTCGCAGACACATAAATATTTGGTATATTCTTTCCGTATCGTTGACGCTGAGCTGCGTATTAACGACCATGCAATATTTCAGCGGGGAAGTATTTAGATTAAACACTTAAACTCCTGGCTTAATCTTTTAGCTTTGTAAATCGTTAGTATCATAGTTCTATCCGAGTTAATTCGAGGCATAGGGCCGACTGTGACGTCATAAAATTTCGCGCAACGGTAACATTTTACTGAAGTCGCCGCCTATGTATTATAAGTATGTAATCACACTGGCCATAGAGGTAGTCAGTGCCAGCAGAAATTTTTGACGATCTTGCCACTTTAACTCGAGTTTGCTTTTTAATATAGAATAGGATTCGATATTCTGGATTCGAAATAACTATTCTAGAATACCAAGATATTCTAGTTTGTGCATCCCTAATTGCGACCCCTAACACTTATTTACCACCCCAGTTTGAAAAGAAAGGCCCTGGGATAGAATATTTATTGAAAAGCCGTGTGATGGAATAATTATGTTTTATCACCATGGATGGGAAACACGTCAGGCTATTATCTCAAGGCAATTGTCAGATTCATTTAGTTACCATTTTTACAAAGGTAACGGTCTGAGAAATTCTAATACATATTAGTTTATTATAATATTAAACAAAAAGAGAAACAAACAATTTTTTTAAATTTACAATTTTTTTAAAATTCACAAATTTTTTAAACTTTTTAAAAATTTTTGAATTCACAAAATTTCATAAATAAAGAACCTACCTGTCATCAGCTCTCGGGAGATTGGAGCTGTGAGCTGATTGGATGGCACTTAACTCATGGGATGAAAGATGAGTTTTCATTGGTTGATACATGTTGACCTGGCTTCGGCGACGAGCTGGTAATTATACATTACATTGTGGGAGATAAACAAACAATAATTGATAGGTAAAAGGTGACAAGGTTACAAGCCTTCTCTTGATATTTAAAGAACTTATGTTATGTTATGCAAGTAATTTAATCATAAAATATGAGTTGTGGTGGGATTAATAGAGACTTCTAAACTGGGAATTTATTGGGAATTATGAAGTAAAATAAACTGGAAATTATGAAGTAAACTGGGAATTTATTTTAAAATACAAGCTTTAATTTATAATTCTTTCCATTTCTTAAATTCAAAGTGAACTTTCCAGTTCAACGATAAAAAACAATAATTTACGAAATTCCAAATCAAAGTTGTCCATACATTCTTGAAATTTTCGGGAATTTCCCTGACGTAATTTACTCTCAATTACCCCAAGCACAACCAACACATATTGGATAATACCTCTAAAAATGACGTAATTGTTTATTTCCTTGTTGTTGTTATGGAACATTAAAGCAGACTGATCACTGGTTAAGGTATTTCCCAGAAAACAGTAAAAGATAACTATGTGGTACTCGTATATTTTATGTTTGTTTTAAAAATCTCTATGATTTGGTTTTAAAAATTATCTTGATTTGCTGGTTTTATGCGTTTTGGCAGTTTTATAAACGTAATAAAAATTAGCTGATATATGGATTTATATCTTGTGTTAATCTTTCCTGGAAGTTTAAATCTAATTCAGCATTCTTTCAAATTTAAATGCTTCTTACAAAAATTTTCACAAAAGACACCCCTAGGTATAGCATAAATTTCCCAAAACCAAACAAAATATAATTATCAATTTACACCACCCAACCTGCAAAAGAGGAAATTCTATTTGCAGTAAGTTGTTTGTATATAATAAAGTGCTTACAGTTTTGGTACAACCCCATTTATGCATTCAAAGCTCAAAGCAATGTCTAATATTTGCATTACCCAAGGAAACAACGTACTTGCAGGTTTAGATCCTACAACTTTGGGCTAAAGGCAACACACAATACACTAAGCTATCTGACTAACATGTACTCACTTGAATAATCAGATTCATCAAACTTCTGCTGTGGATAGTTAGGCACCTCACTACTAACCGCTGGCCTGGAGAAATCCATTTCCAAGCGGTATGGTTCTGTAAAATACATTTCGGGAATAAATAAAACGTTAACTATACAGTTAAATAATATAGAACACAGAAAAGCTTGTAATAATGATCATTTAATTATTTGATTCTTTTTATTTTATTAAAATTATACAACCTGAAATAAAAATAAATATTATGTAACTTAAGGTGTTGAGGGGATAATAAAAATTGTTTTTTTCGACAACTATAACATACCACAAACTAATGTCATAATTCCTTGCGACATGAGCTACATTAATGAAAGAATCGTAGCCTATTGCAAAACAGTTAACATAATCTTAATTTAAACACAACATTCCAAGTTTTAAATCTTAACTAAAGTGACTAGGCTATTAAAATGGATGGATTTTTAACTGTTTTTAATGATAACAATTTGCATACCCTTCCTTAATAAATTCTTTTTTAATATATAGTTTATTCATGGTTTTTCAGTTAGTTAATTCTGGTTGACTATCGCATTAGGTGGGAACAATACAAAAGCATTGAGGTTTCATATAGTTTTACTAAAAAAACAGAAGTGCTAAAAATGGAGAAAGATTTAAATGCATTTCATAGTTAAAATAGTTTGCACAACTTCACTGTTAAAATATAAAGAAACTCGATAATGAAAGATTAAAAGAAGGAAATTGTGGCCCATGGTCTAATCTGGGCATTTCAACATTTCTATTTATGGCTCTTCGGTAATAAAGGTTGCGCATTGTGGTTTAACACACAGATGTTAACAATTGTAAATTAAACTTTTTTTCTCATTAGTCATCATCATAAATACATGAATATAAATCACTCATGATGTTTAAATCCGTGTTTGAAAATTTTTTTATTTAACATAACAAAACAGAATCATTGTTTTCAAAATCAAAAATACTTGGTAGAATGCAAATTTTTACCAAAAAAATAAAAATAAACCAAAAATAGAAGAAAAAAGTTCTAGTTTAAATGCATTACAAATATACAGGATTAACAGTACAAAATGTGCACAAATTGACCAAAGAAATATTTTTCTACGCAAAAATACACCTAGAAGTCTTACCGTCTTGGAAAACTTTCTCCATCTCCTCATTGAGTGAGATATCAGCTTGTAGGGAGGGGTACCCCGACCTACCCCTGTCATAGCCCGCATCGTACGACGCCATTCTCTGTGGACTCAGGCAACTTTTACTTAATTTGAAATATGAAACCACAAAATTGAATTGTTAATATGCATGTAGAAGTAGTTCATAATGCGGTCCTTTATATTACATACGTGAAAAGACAAGAGAAAATTTTCAAAATAAGTTAATCTTTTCGACAGAATAGGTAAGTAAAATTTTGTATTTATATAAATGCGTGTATATGACATACACAGGGACAATGAGTTTAAAGTAACAGTATTAATTTCTGCAGAAATGCAGAAAACTGTACATTGGATATGATTGGGAAAACAGGAAATTGCTCGGGAAATAAACAATTAATCACAGCGGTAAATATTCAATGATAAATGTAGTTAACCCAGTGATACTACATAACAAACTTTTTTTTGTGTTAATAACAATTTCTATGCTAAAGAGATAAATGCTACGCTTATCAATTACTATTTATACCATATATGTATATGATGGTATGTGTTTCAGCCATCATCAGTCAAAAATCAATAAACAAAACCGTGTGTTCTCACCATATGTTCGCTATCTACGGCACATATAAATTTTTTATAAAAAAGTCAATCTTTGTAATTTTATCAAATACCCAACTGATTTAATTCGTAATAAGGAGACTTTTTGTTTGGAGTAATTAACCCATTTTAACAGATTTTTAAATAACCACCAAACCACACAATGAATGACAAACACAGTTTACAAATTAATTGCTGAATAAACAAGGTGGTGCTTTATAATATGTTAGCATACTTAATAAGATTGCTGGACAACTGGATTACAAAGGCATCATAGTAACCAAGCAATGTACGATCACCTTGTTGATTTGACATTGGTAAGCGGAATGTCAAACCTATCAAACAACCATTTGACCTTTGGGTAGTTAAGTGTAGGAGAAATAATTACATTTCATTGCGAATGTTTAATATTTTAATAAATTCTTCCTTATCCTTCTTATATTTTTTTACAAAAAAGAACTCGTATCAAACCTGGAATTAATAATATATTTTTGTAATATTAATTTGCTAATTGAAGTTTTTTTTTTTTCTTCCTTTACTTTTAGTTATTTCTGTTTGTTGCCTATTGCAATAAGAGGAACATAAGTGAATTATAAACCACATTTATTTATCAGGAATTTCAGCATGGTGATTTATAGGCTTTTTGTGCTATTTATTTTAATAACTTGGTTGGAACTAGCATTTGTGGTTAATTAATGAGAAAGCTAAGTAAAGCGCTGTAGATTCAATATAGCAGGGACAATATAACAGCAGTGGGCTTATTGTCTGGCTTGTTTATTGGAGCTTAAATCTACACATTCTATTCAGTTCAAATTGCTTTGAATCTCAAATTTTATTGTGGCACAAAATTGCTGTACTAAACTTGTTTATAATTATATTAAACATTTTAACAAACGACCACTGTCAATTGAAGCATTTTTAAACTAGCCCACTGTCACTGAAATGACAAAAATTAGGTGAAAAATTTGCCACAGATTTACAGCACACTTACATATGATTAATATATGAATCAAGGGAGTTACTATTATAAGCCGTTGACAGCATATATCACATATAGTGATGAACAGTTAAGGAATATATGGTTTTAAAAGAGGAAAGCTTTTGTATTTCATTTTCAAACCTTAATAGAGCAAGAACTTTTTTTAAAGTTTTTTAAAATATATTATGTTGCATTATGTATCAAAAACATTTCATCATTTTTTTGGAATTTATAAGAAAGAACAAATTAATTCCAAAACAATGTCGACCAAGTAATAATAATCAGTAGGCCAACTCACCCTATCATCATTGGTAGGTTCATCACATTTCTGCCTCTGCATGAGGCCTGCGAAGCTAAGATGGCTATCGCTCTGTTCAATGTCGTGCGGTTTTGCTGCCTGCTTATCTAGCCCATCTGTACCACAAGTATTTATCAAAGCGCTTCTAACAGTAGTAAACAAGTAGGCTATATTTAATAAGACCAATGTTATTAGTCAGAGGAGTTGATTTTATAAAGAGAGCTGTTGTGTGATCATGTTCTTTCTTTTACAGGTATACCAGTCCTTAGATACACAACATAACTATATTATTACACCTTATATGTTGTTGTCAAATAGGAAAAATATGATGGTACCAATATAAACATACTAAACTTAAAGAGCAATCAACCATAAAAATGTTTTTTTTATTTCCAACAACTATATTAAATTATTTTATTATAAATAAATAACAGTGTTAAAATATTATGTGACAGAACCAATTTTCACACTCAAAACTTTATGCTTGTGATATATGCCTATAAAAACTCCACACATTACAACATAGCACCTACCATTTTCATGGACATCAGTTGGAATATTGGGCGTAGATGCAGCGATTGGTATCGGCGAATCAACTATCAAATCAACTTTGTTTTCACCCGATGCATTGTTGTTTTCAACTTTCAAATTTCCCAAATTCCCTGGACCTTATTATTATAATAAAAAAAAATTATAATTAGTTACCTCACCGGAGTATAGATACGACTCATATCACATATTTTCTGGCCATACAAGCTGAAACTATAGGCCTATTAACTAAGGGTTTAAATGTCTTAAAAAATCTTAGATATTAAAGTAATAATAAATTTTTGTGAGGAAAATTTACATAGGATATATAGGAAAACAAAATAAATTATTAAAACATATGTAGGAATACAAATAGTACAATCTTAAATATTAAAATATTAAAAAATGTTGTATGAAAAATTTACATAGGATAGCCTACATAGGAAAACAGTATAATTATTCGAAACATATGTGTACAAATAGTGTCATCACTTCTCATGTGATGTTTGCATAGGATAGCGAGCAAATAACCAAATCGTAGCAATATCCCTGCCAATGACATGCTATGACAGCGAGTTTATTATGCACACTTGGCACAAAAAATTATATGGTGGAATTAAGTGAAGGTGCTTTTAACTGCGCAATTATATTAAGATTACTGAATACCGCTTTTTCAATACAGATTTTGATATACTGGTACATTAAATTAGACACTAGGTAACTATCATTTAAAAAGCTTAAGAAAAAATAATTCATTGCAAAGAATAATTAACTGTGGGCTCTTTTTAACATGAATATTTTAATTGTGCAGGGATGTTACCTTGTTGGTTGGGACCAAAAGTGAAATCGAAGTCTAAACTTTACCAGTGTCCTGTATTCATTTAGGTTACAAGTTTCATTCTTAGGAAATTTAATTTTGTATCCGCCGGTAGTAATTTAGTTTTCTAAGAACTGAAATTCTGCTAATAAACAATGCAACTCTTTTCTAAGAACTGAAATTCTGCTAATAAACAATGCAACTCTTACCGTTAATTCCACTAGCCATTTTCTATGTCTTCGAAATAATGTTCGGGACCTGAGCAGCCCAGATTGCTGTAGTTGGAGAGACTAAGAAGACGAAGCAACACTGTAGCACTCCAGACAAGTTGGCAAGAATCTAAAATAGTAAACATTTTCAATATTGACAGTAAAATTTTAACATCTATTGTTAAAATGTACCTGTCGAGTACTGGTACAAAATAATTTGTTACAATATTTAGTAACAGAAATTAAAATTAAAGTTAGTTAGTAGCATAACTGTTTAATGGTATTTAAAAAAAACTCTTACAAAGGCATAAAACCTACAAACCATACAAAATTAACAAAAGACACTACACTTCATTATAACCTCATACAAATAAACATATATATATGCACGTTACATATATATTACATAAGCTGCCACTACACCCATTACCACAATCACCCACCATGTGATCATAATCACTTTAATATACTAGGGACTTACCTCTTGTTAAAAGTAAAGAGGACTCTGGTCCAAGTGAGAGCAGCATTAAGCCCTTAATATACCCGGCGCTTTTGCGTCGTCTTTGATCTTGGAAAAAAGTTCGCTTGGTAGGATAGTATTTAAGTAATGGTCAACTGGCTAATATTTGTAAAACAGTTAGCTATTAATTTAAATGTAAACACATTTTGTTGACCAAGCAGCAGCTGCGAAAGAAGGAAAGATCTGCAAATGAAGGACAATACAGGTCAAATTGCTATAACAAGGCTGGGTATGATGTAACAATAGTGGTTATTTAATCACAAATCAATACTAGGCGTATCAAACATTTGTTTGTATAAAACTCATATGTAGTGTTCCTGCGTCAGTCTACATACTCCAGAATATGAAAAAACAAACATTTATAGTTTGACAAATGCAATCAAAACCTCTATTCTTTATAATTGAACCTACAGTGCTACAATATAATTTCGGTTTACTAAAAGCAAAAATCCATGACGTATAGACTTTGGAACGAAAACATTTAAGTTACCTATCTATATGATGTATTAAACTACCAAGGTCCAAGGTTATCGTGTTTCTAAGTAGAATGACATTTAAATTTCTCACTATTAGGAAAGGAATTTAATTTAAGAACACACAGCAAACACATATAGTCTGTCGACTTACAAATAAGAAAAAAATGTTTTTAAGCTTGTTCATTTCAAATTAATTAAAATTTGTTACAAATATTGTGTCACATTATCATTGAATGATGATGAAGACTTAACCAGCATATTGTTATTTGTGTTGTGCAAGGAACTAAAAGGGCAGTGCTGGAAGTGAATTAATGGATTGAACAAAAATGAGAGCAATGTCTCTATCAAAGACGACTTTTTGCAATAAGTACCTCTGAAAAAACTGATTGCAAGACAAGAACACTTTTATTAGTAAAATACTTAAGGTGGCAACAAATAGTCCCTGGGTTAAATATTTTTGATGTTTACGCATTTGGTTTTCTTAAAAACCTACTTTTTATCTAAATGACCTGAGCTGTATTTAAACATTTAAAGTAGTAAACATTACAGCTAAGGTACTTTACTAAAATTTTGTTTATTATCAGTACCAATATAGTATAAGTAAAACCATTTCACACTTAGTTATTCCCTAATCCATATCGCCTTTTATTTAATCACTGATTTTTTACGATTTTTTAATAATGTGCTTCTTTGGGTGTCAAAGCAAGCATAAAACCCTTTGTAAGTTTTTAAAATAAGTTAAACACAAAAATAAAAGAGTTATGTTAAGTCCTGGGGTTGAGAATAGTGTTTGGGGAAGGTTTAGAGTTAACTTCCAATGTTTTAGTTAGCAATTTTCCTCTTTTACTCTTTCCTTGTTTAAGTGTTGTCTTACTTAATGGAATATCCACGGTTGCTTATGTTTAGTATGCAACAAGATTCCAAGTTAACAACCACTGATTTAAATATTCATTTAGTACCGATACAAGTCATAAGTCGGTCCATGACCCTAAATCCCTTTGAGACCAACCAGTCTATCTTACATATTTCTTACCATATTCTATTTTAAATGCATTGTAGTTTTATTCGAATAATTCTTTAAATAAATAGATGATACTTAAAAAATAGAATAAAACCACATATTTCAAGTCATGTTCAGGAAAGTACTTACTACATCTCTAATATATGCACATATTTTAATACTACGTGTTTTACCACACTGGGAATAAACACAAGTATCCATCACAGATTAGTCTGGTGGGTTAGTGCGCACCTTTCAGATGAACGGTTGTAGGTAAGAAACTAGTAGCTAGCTAGACAGTTATGTGCTTGGGCAAGGCACTTGATGGACATTGCCTGAACTCAGCAGATTAATGTGTTCCACCAAATCGAAGAAACCTGTAAATCACCAACAACACAATACAATAGCTCCGGTAACCCAACGGTGGGCAAGAGGTGATCAGACGATTGCCTGTGTGTTAACTCCCTTGGTTTTTCCACTCACATGAATATCATATCCTATCAACATAAATACAAGCACATGACTGATACAATTTGTCTGTATCACAACCTGTAGTAACGAAACCTACACTAATCATGGCTTCAACAACTGGACTGTAAACATGAGCTATTATCAAATAGATAACATTGAATAAACCCTTGACAGTTTTACATGGCTGTCATTTTAAACAGAATACAAGAGTTCCTTTTACTGATGAAATATATTACCACAGCATGTGTACAGTACAGGCATACAAGAAGGCCTATTCAGTCAAGTGTGTTAGTAAAATAAAGCACAACACGTGGAAATAATAGTACTGACTACCTTAGGCTATATAAAACAGTACACATTTGCTAGCTTCTTTAAGCTTACGTACATATAATTTATAAAATTATATTGTACAATAAGTATGTTTATTTTTCACCTTATTAACTATAACTATTTAAGGAATTTTAACACAAGTTATCATAACATCGACCGTTTTCTCAATTACACATTTTGGTTTATGACTCGTTTACTTGCCTGTGAACCAACTGATGGATTATTCCGTCTTGTTGACGCACATATACCGTAAAATTGTATTGAATGACGTCATTCGTCATTCAAGTGTAAGATAATAAATACCGTTTAAAATATATATACGAAGTGTTGTCTGTAGATTTAACTAAAACTTGGTAATATGGGTTAAATGAATGGTTGTGTATTTTTTATCCTGGTAGGTAAGGTAATCGCTATTTATGATCCACGATTACCGTCTAATAATTCGCGCCCACGGTCTACTTGCCAGAAGTATTGCACTGTTATGTACGATTGTAACCTTTTTACGGTTTTACTTTACCCAAACAATCAAATTTTTAGTATATTTCGACTTAAGAATATTTTGACTGAAATGCGACACACGAACGTACAACTTTATTCGATCTCCTAAAATAAAAATAGGTTCTTTTTGCGAGTTATATCAAAGAATAACTAAAACCGTGTTGTTTGTATACTGTAACACTAATCCTGCTGTTCTGCAAACAAATCAAGATTTTGCTACGCAAAAAATTCCAAATACTGGATAAACAGGAAGTCATTCAACTCTAGCTACACCTAGAGGATTCTTTTACGCAACATAAATTCGCGCGGTGCTGCTCCAGTCATAGATAGCGCATTCACTGAATGTCACATTTGTTGAAGTTGTAAGGTCGTGTGGCCAAATAGTTAACGCAACCGATACATATAGGGGAAGAGTGGGTAAAATGGGCCCTTTAGTTGCAAATCGGATTTTTTAATGATATAAAGCCCGCTGGACTTAAGTTTTTCATGTGGTGTCACCTAATACCAAAGTCTTTACACATAACATGTTAACTTTCTAATAATTTTTGTTAAATATATTTTATCAACAAAGAAAAATATTTCGTCAGTGGCCCATTTTAGACAAGGGTGTAGTCTAAAATGGGCCCCGGCCCGTTTTCGATATTAACATTTCGCTAGATAACAGTATCAATATTCGCTTCCCATATAAACAATGTTATTACTTTTCTTTTTATGATGTAGTTTTTTTTTAATTTAACACTTTGGATTACAGCAATTACTTTTTATTTAATACCCAGCTACTAGTATACTAATGCAATAACACCTTGCTACTTTAGTGGAAGAATAACTATCAAATTGTTATTAATAGCATTTAGAAAACCCGTTTAGTTTATTGTGAAACACATAATATGACTGTTAGTGCTAAGTCTAGCCCTTTAGTACTGTTAATGCTAAGTCTAGCCCCGTTAGTTACCAAATGAACACAGGGGGCCCATATTAGACAGGTGCCAACATACGACTTAAAATCTCTATAATAAATTCTTTAAAAAAAAGTTTTATTACTACCAGTAAAAGAAGGTCTAGGTTATATAGTTCTATTTAACTACAGTAAAAGTTATTTTAGTATTTAATCTTTTATATTATATATTAGCAGAAAACAAAAATTGCAAATTTAGATTCAGACCTTCTTAAACCGAAATAACTACAGAAAACATTGAGTTTGGTGATTTCACGCTCAAAATTGGGTTTGGAGATTCCATAATTTGATATACTGACACTGGTTCTTGTAGCAAATTTTATTCTTCAAAATATATTGAAAATTGGAGGGGGCCCATTTTACCCACTTTTCCCCTACCGACTCTTATACAAAAAAACGGTCTTGGTGACGAGCCATCTATGGTTCGAAACTTAGCTCGGTAAAAAAAACATTTGTTGAGGTAGTATATATGCTGTAGTGTGTGTTGTATTGTGTAGTTTATTGCATTACCGCCGATGATTTATAATGATTACTTCCCACGCCTTTAACATTCCTACATTCCCCACTCCAGCTAGTTTTTTATACCTCGTGTTTGTTTGCCTGTTCGAGGCAGTTGGTACTAGACAAAATCATAATACAACATGGTGTCAGAAGGGGCAAATTGAATATTTTGAAGTTTATAGAAGTATAAAAACATGGCAAATTTTCAAGTATATATGTCCGGCCCGATGGTCTAGCGGTTAAGTGCGTCGCCTTTCAATCGAAAGTTTGCAGGTGCGAAACTGGTCGCTAGCTAGTCGGTTGTGTCCTTGGGCAAGGCACTTTACGGACATTGCCTGAACCCAGCGGATTAATGGGTTCTACCAAATTGAAGGAACGTGTCTATCTGTACAACACACTGCAATAGCTCCGGTAACCCGACGATGGGCGCGAGGTGATCTGACGATTGCCCGTGTGATAACCCCCTAGGTTTTCCCATTCACGGGGATAAACATGAATATCCTGTCCTATCCATATCTACTCCAGAAGGGTTTGATTTCGAAAAAAACAGAAAGTTGGCTACAAACGCGTTTCGAACGATTTCGTGTTGCTTTGGGGCTTGTTTCCAAGTCTAATGTGCTACATGAAAACACCTTAATCTATTGTATGGAAGGAAAAGCAGAAGCAATTTTTTCAGCGCTTGAATTAACTAAAGAAGAAGCAAAACAATTTGCAGAAGTGAAAGCAAGATTTGATCAATATTTCATCGTGCGACGAAATTTAATATTCGAGAAAGCACAATTCAACAAGAGAAATCAACGTCTAGTTGAACCTATCGACCAGTATATAATGTGCTTATACTCAACTAGCGAACATTTAGAACTGGAGCTGCTTAACGCAAACAAAGAACATATTGAAGAGGAACTGGTAGGAGTAGCTAAAACGAAATACCACACAAACAAACTAAAGTGTCCCGCTCTAAATATTAAATGCTATAAGTGTTTCAAAAAAGGACATTTTGCGAAACGTTGTCGTGCGTACGAAATTATGTAGGTAAAGTATTTACATGTGAGTACGATGTTGCTAATAACTGTGAAAGTAAAATCTTCAACCCTTTGAGTAGCGCGTATGTGGGCGCTTCATTTACCTCGACGTCTCAAGGTAAGTGGATGACAGAAGTTGGAACTTTTAACCGTAAGATTTCATGTAAAATCGACACGGGAGCAGATGTTATAGTATTTGTCTTTCACTATTTATAAAACGTTAACCAAACTTCGACTAGAGCGACCGACGTCTCATAGGCCCAGACGGCAAAATCGTAGAAGTTTTGGGTATGATTCCGTCATGGCGTATTTCTATTTACAGTCATGTCAGCACACAAGCGTTGTATGTAACAAATAGTGGAATATACCCATGGCTTGGTAAACCTGCAATTGAGGCCTTATACTTACTAACGTAAGTTAGTGAGTAAAGTAAATGTAGGCCCACCATTGGCCAGTTGGAAACAGCGCTATACCCAAAGCTGTTTGGTAGTTTGGGTAAATTACCTGGTGAATATACCATTGAAGAAATGACGTAGGGAAATATAATAACAAAACAGTAAATCGACCAACAATCTGATGTGCCGGAATGGTAGTTGTACCTAAAAAGGATGGCAACATTCGCATATGATTTCACAGTTGATTTCACGCAACTTAAAACAAAAGCGTGAAGCGAGAGCGGTATCTTCTACCTTGCGTAGATGAAGACTAGGGCCAATTGGCAGGAGCAAATGTGTTCTCTAAACTTGATGCAAAATCTGATTTCTGCCAGGTAAAGCTCAATAACCAATTACAATTGTTTAAAACGTTTATGACACCATTTGGGCGATTAACAGGCTTCGATTTGGAATATCAAGCGCACCGAAATACTTCCAATCGTAAATGTCGGAGATTCTCTGTGGAGAGAAAAGAGTCGTTTGTGAAATGGACAATATTCTGGTTCACGGTGGAAATAAAAAAAGAACACGATCGGCGTCTGGAACGAGTTCTCAGAAAACTTTAAAAATGTGGTGCGATCACGTCAAATTCGTCTGACAAATCATAGATGCAAATGGTATACGAGCAGACCCCGGGAAAATTAAATCAATTGTGGAAATATAACAGCCCAGAAACGTCACCGAAATTCGTCGATTCTTGGGAATGGTAAACCAACTATAGGTAAAATCACTTCTACTCTAGTCGACTCGTCCAAAGCACTTAGAGAGCTGCTAGTAAAAAGTACAAGGTTTCGGTTTCGGGCGATCGCTACTTGGGTCTAAACTATTAAGCGATTTACCTCCACGAATATTAAGATTCCGATTGAGATTGATGCGATTCCTATTCTGTCGAAAAAAATGGCATTTTCTATATGAAAGCAGACTGGTGATCCCAACGGCTATATGCGGGACGAGGTGTTGGGGAGTCAACATGAAGGGCACATCCAAATCACAAAATGTCGAGCTAAAGCGAGTAGTCGGTTTGGTGGTAGTTGCTAAATAAACAGAAAGGTGAACTAATGGCCAAATACAAATGCTGTGCAAAATTTGTTAACCGTCGTTCTGAACCTTTACTGCCTATACCCAAACCATCAAGGCCCTGGCAAAAACTGGGGACCGATCTATTTGACCACATGGGGGAAACTTATATATTAGTCGTAGTTTACTTTTCACGATGGATTGACGTAGTATTGCTGCACAGCACAACAACAGTAAAAGTTATACAACATCTTAAATCCATATTTTCGAGGTTCGGCGCCCCAAGAGACTATAGCATCTGATAATGGGCCCCAGTATGCTTCGCAAGAAGATTTCACAAACCTCTATATAAAACTAGAGAGAGTCGATCAACCATTTGTTTAACCACTACTATTTGTAAAACACATTTTGTATGCTATATATATATATTCATACGAGCAGGGTATCTAACCACAATGTGTATTTTTATAAACGGAGTATGTATAGTTACACTTCCGGTTATATAGCACGAAATACACACAACACACAAAGAATGTTACATTCCAAAGTAAATGAATATTAAATACATGAGGACATGATTACAGGGCACAAAATAACTATCTGGAAACCTGCACGTATTACTGCAGGGTTATAAATTAACGCATAACGCAATTCCACAACACCTCCCGAACAAATATATATACAGTGGAACCCCGCTTGGAGACCACCTCGATAACACGACCACCCCGTTATCAGGACCACTTCAGTGCGGTCCCGAATAATTTACTATGGTAATGCATTGTATTCTGTTTCAATAACGCGACCACCCCGGTTTCCAGACCACGACCGCCATATTTTGGTCCAAAACTTCAAATTTAACTCCGCTTAGGTGACCAAACGTGCTAAATAATATGCCTTTGTACCCAAAATAATCAGGTTAAATTTATTTTATGATCAAAACAATAAGAAAAAAAAGAGCGCGTACACACAGACAAAGAAAATTGTGGCAAACAGAATTGACTTATACAAGATAAACTTTAGTGCTAACGGTTGTTTTAAATTTTTTCTGCAGTATCTGATAAAAATAACGGCATGGTAAAAAAATAGTAAAGGAGGAGTAGTTTTGTCTGCATATGACGACAACTTGCTCCAAAGCAAAATTCACTAACACGACCACCCCGCTAACGCGACCGCTTGATGACGGTCCCATGGGTGGTCAGGTAAGCGGGGTTCCACTGTATATATATATATATAGATATGTATGTGTGTAGGCGATCGTTGGTTTACACTGTCGTTTTGAACGTCTGGAATTCCGTGGACCTTATGGCACCTGATCGGTATCTTTCTCGGAACCTGTAGGTCCAACTCGTGCATCATCGTTCTCGACCGTTCTAATGGGTGAAACCGATATTGGCTCATCGGGTGGGTTGCTGGTAATGGAAATTGTCTCGGGCTCTTTATCTTCGCTGGTTGCATCACGTGGACGAAGTTGCTTCTACGTGCCGTTTTCATACGGGATTTCGGAGAAGAACCCCGAACGTCGAAGCTTAGGCTTCCATAATTACTGCTGAAATCCATCTTGGATCCCTGTTGCGTCTTAGGTCAAAGTATTTGACGACCCCTTGTTGGAGATGTCGGGGCGATATGACATGCCTGTCACAATCATGATTTATGATTTAATTATAAATTTTAGAATATTTCCATAGGTACATTATTTCTTTTTTTCTTATTTTTACAGCGGCGGCTACTCCACTAACAAAGGTAAGATTTTTTTTTACTTTATTCATTAGGTATGAACGGGACCTTAATTCACCTCTCCCGGCCCTAGAGTTACATTACTTTAGTGATGTGTGAATTCGAAAGGCTAGGTCTGAGCTGCGAGAATCGTATTACTCTGTAGTAGTGCGGTTAGCCAGTGCTGTCTCCAGTCTCACCACTGGAGGGCGTGGATATAGGTTTTCGGGTTACCTTAAACAATGGAAACCACCCCTCCCTACGTGGCTTGCACTCTGTGGAGAGATACCTGCGAAGGGTGTCTCTGCCAGCATCCACATACTAGGGATACTACCCCGAGTGGATTAATTTTCACATTGCACGTAGGGGTTTCGGTCTAAGACCACCAACTTAAAACATTTTTTTAACATTGGGCATATAAAAGTTTAATTACGCATTTGATATGGGGTTTGGGACTTGATTTTTATTGGGTTACAACAAAATATACACCAATACATATTCATTACACAACAGCTTTCATCTTTTAAATTGTGACCTCGATTGGATATTTTCTTCCACGTAATATGATGCGCCAAATGGCTTGCTGTAGTTGGTAATTTACGAAGAAATGGTTGATGGAGTGGTTGACTTGTTTGTATTGAAAGTTTCTATCCTATTATGCTTTACCTTAATTGACCCGCCACTTAATAAACGTCGTATTCTATATTCCTATACACTTATTATATGTCTAGTAGTTTTACAAAGAAAGTATTGGATTATGTATATTAAATGTTAAATAATGCCGACCATTATTTACAGCATGACCGAAAATACGCCCGTACCGGCGTAAAATATAATATTATCCTAGAATTTGCTCTAAATTTCCACCTCGTATGATTTACATATTAGCTGATACCCATAAGTTTTTAGTTCAGTTTCAGTTTATTATTTTTTATTTATTGGACCTTTTAAAAGAGAATGGCACGGGGTTTTATGATTACACACAGTGTATTTTACTAATATTATTACAGATTATGTATGATTCTTCAGGACGCTGTCTTCCAAATACTAGGGTTTGATACAGTTTAAGTTTTATTATAATCACGAATATCAAAAAACACATAAAAATTACATAAAAGATTTGTTATGAAAACAAGTCTTACTAGTAACAAGACCAAGAGAAAACTTATTATTTTTAACACACATTGTAAGGACAACACCAGCACGAAAAACAACACTGCACTGACGCCAGCGTTAATTCCTTAAATGCCCGGAAAGATAGAGAATAAAAACGTGTTACAATAGCAAAAACAATAACAATAGGCAATAGGTATGAACTAAATGTGAAATAAAAAGTGATCGATCTAGGTATAAACGTTGTAAAAAATGTTTGCCAAAAGTGTATAAAAGTTGTATAAAACAAGACACAACAAACGAGCTTCCATGCTCATTACATTATCACTAATATAATAATTGTAATAGTGTATTATATTACCAGGACTAATATCTTTCCTTTTTTTAGCTTTAAGAAATGGTAACAGGTCAAGTAGAAAACATCCCAAAAAACATTTAGCATTATTGGTTATTTTTATTTGTTCCAAGGAGAAAGTTATTGTGAACGAATGTTGATATGTACATTGCATCAACGGATACTTAGATGAAAAGTGAAGCCCGTTTAAATAGTATCGTTCATACGTATGTCAAGGGGTACTGACATACGTAGTCGTGTGGAATCCAACATCCCCAGTCGTGCCAAAGTCCCGGCGAAGTTGTCACGATATGAACTACACAATCCTCTATCGAGCCATCCGGCTGGCCTTTCGCCCACAAGTTGAACGAGGGGGTAAGAAGTGAGCCGTCGCTTAAATACAAAATGAATATTTATACTTATTCGGTATACAGGGAAATAGAGCGTCGGCCCAAATTTCACTTTTTACTTAAGATTAATCAATGGATTCCGATGTGTTGTGTTACAGTGAATGCAAAGGATTCTAATGTGCTTATGCACAAAAGCATTTTATGTGACAAGTTTATACATTGCAAGCATATGGATTGGATATTCATGTTTATCCCCACTCACAGTCGCATTATCGTAGCAATTTCAATTTGTTGTGTATATGATTCACACGTTCCATCAAGTTAGTACAACCCATAAATCCGCTGGGTTCAGGCATTGTCCGTTAAGTGCCTTGTCCAAGAACACAACCGACTATAGATAACAATTAACCATTTCCGAAACTGTTACTCTTTAACTGAAACCAACTCACAAACCCACTACGCTAATCCGTCGGACAAATGGATATCTTCGCAAGGAGATTACATGTGTATTTATCCCAGTGAGGCTGGTGGTATGATACAAAATTCTAATAGTCAATATATTGTTTGGCGATGATCAGTAACATTTTTACCTGTACACAAATGTTCCGGTTTTGTTTCTCTCATCAAGTCCGATAAAGAATGCTGTGTGACCAGGCTTGCTCATCTGTAATGCAGGCTAGATTAATATATCTCATTTTTATCCACAGGAGTACAATTAACGTGCCCAACAGATTAGTCTAGTCGTTTAGTGCATCGCATCTCAGCCGAAGGGTTGTAGTTTCGAAACTGGTTGCTAGCTAGTCGGTTGTGTCCTTGGGCAAAGCACTTAACGGACATTGCCCGATCCCAATAGATTAATGGATTCTACCAAAACAAAGTAACGTGTAAATCATACACAACACACTGCAATAGCTCCGGTAACCCGACGTTGGGCGCGAGGTGATCTAACAATTGTCCGTGTGTTAACCCTATTGGTTTTCCCACTCACGGTGATAAACATAAAAATCCTATTTTAACCTCGTCAATTAACTGTGCAATTGCGTGGCTTTTAACAGCGGCCAATCTCCCTCCCCTTGATCTACAGTCCAAACCTCCATTGGTGTAATTTCTTTTCGTGTACACGGCCTCGTAGCACGTATTTTCGAGTTTACGACCATACCTACACACTACAATAAGGACGTTAATCCTGGAATTCGTGCACGTTCAGGTCTGCTGGATAATACAATTCTGCACGTTGCGATATTGTTCAAACAATGGTTGTGTGCCCGGAATCAACCTCTTAGTGTGGTAGGTTTTTGCGTCATCTTTCAACCGAAAGGTTGTAGGTTCGAAACTGGTCGCCAGCTGGTCGTTGTGTCCTTGGGCAAATCACTTAACAAACATTGCCTGAATCTAGCGGTATAACGGGCTCTACTCAATTAAAGAAACGTGTGAATCATGCACACCACACTGCAATATATGTCCGGTAACCTGATGGTGGGGGCTAGGTAATCTGACGATTGCCATTTGATAACGCCGTTGCGTTTTCACTCACGGGGATAAACATAAATATTCTATCTTATTCTTAAATTCAGCTTTTAAAATGATTGTATATTCTATAAGTTACTATTTTTTTAAGACAGGCGAATGCTCGTTAAACAGTGAAAAGGATTTTTAAGTATACTTGCAATAAACCAAACAAATGTTTTAGGTAATTATACCATTAGTGTATTGCGTATGTAAATGTATGTATTTGTGTAAATTTACCAAAGTTAAATATTCAATATCTTAAGAGTTCCAAATTGATTTATTGTAATATCAAAGCCAATCGCACCTAGTATTAAAGGTCTATCGGAATATAACTAGTATTTAATCTCTATAGTTACCTGATTGTAAATACGCTGTCCAAGTAATATTCAGTTCCAAAAGTTCCCAGCCGGTATTTTGATCCGTTCGTTTCAGTTCCAGCAAAACGTGCGTCATGAAAATTTCAACCACACTTGCGTTGAAGCTGTGGTTCTTTCTTGCGGTGCTGATCGGTTCAACTTTTGCTTCAACGTGCAGCGGGGTTGAGGGAAGGCAAAGCTTGTAGGCGAGCATGCGGTGGATCGAGTTTTTATTTGACGACAGCATAGTTATTTCGTTGCCGGAGAAACTGCAATCTGCGCAATACGCATGTCAATACTTATGTCCGTCCGATTAGCTCAATGAGTTAGGGCGTTGCCTATCAGCCAAGGGTTGCAGATACGAAACTGGTCGCAAGCTAGTATAGGATGTGTCTTTGGGCAAGAAACTTAACGTACATTTTCCCAACACAATGGTAAAATAGGTTCTACCAAATTGAAGAAACGTTCGAATTATATACAAGACACTGCAATAGCTCCGGCGGGCGCGAGGGTATTATAAATTGCCAGTGTGTTGACACGCATTGCGTTTTCTTATTCTCGGGGATAAATATGACTATCCTAACCTATTGTTACAAGCATTTAACCACTATACTAAAAAATTTCTTAACTTACTTGCAAAGGCAGAACATAATAACCACAGAATAAAACCTCGCATTTTGTAAGATCCACTTAAGATAAAATACCACAAGATGTAAGCTGCAAAGAGATGGTATAGTGAAGTGCGTATGAGGAATGGCTCATTGTGGATATAAAGAAAAAAACGGGGTAAGGCAGATACTAGAATAGATCGGTGTCGAATTTCAAACTAATTTATCCACAAATCATAAATCATATTACGTCACACGTGCTACGTACATAAGGCACAAAGGTTCACTGCGTTCCGAAGTGGCCATATGGACAAAGCATTTCTTATTCAGAATTCAACCACAGAAATTAGTTCACAAAACTTGGAAGCCAAGGTTTTATGTATTTTAGACCAAACAAAGTAGGCAATAAAAATATTCTTAAAAGGAAGTTTTTCCAGTGCATATGACACTTGCAAAAACTCCACCATGGGTCTGCAACCGTTTGAATACAGTGCAACAACCAGAGAACGTGCAATCCACACAATACCGGAGAACATGTAATCCACTCAATACCAGAGAACGTGCAATCCACTCAATACCAGAGAACGTGCAATCCACACAATACCGTAGAACATGCAATCCACACAATACCGGAGAATATGTAATCCACTCAATACCAGAGAACGTGCAATCCACTCAATACCAGAGAACGTGCAATCCACTCAATACCAGAGAACGTGCAATCCACACAATACCGTAGAACATGCAATCCACACAATACCGGAGAATATGTAATCCACACAATACCGGAGAACATGCAATCCACACAATACCGGAGAATATGTAATCCACTCAATACCAGAGAACGTGCATTCCACACAATACCAGAGAACGAGTAATTCACACAATATATACCAGAAAGGGTGTAATTCAGACAATGCAATAGAACAGTTTGGCTGCACGTCAGGTTTAGCTCCACGCCGTGTGTGTACATTATGGAGTCAAAGACGTTTGTCTGTGAACTGCCTGTAAACGGCAGCGGTTCATCGAAAAATACTAGAGAACATGCAATCCAATCAATGCAAGAGAACTTACAATTTAATCAATGCCTGAACACAAGCAGAGGCGACAAGCGATAAGATTTTTAATGGAGAAATCATTACATCTTCTTGCTGTTGCGTCTATGCGGAAATCACTACCATGTTGTTTCGTCTGAAGGGAAGTCATCAAATCATTGCGCTGTCTTTGAAAAGAGTATATATCAAAGCAAATTGAATCGATTGCATATCAGAACTATCCTGAAACAAGAAGCATCACCATGGACCGCAAGATTGCAATTCTTCTCTGCTTTATACTTCTCATGGTGAATGAGATGAGCAAGGTTCAAGCAATCTACTGGCCGAGATGGACTAGATGGACTTACGACCATACGAACAGGTGAGTGTAACATTGTCTTATAATTCATTATTTTGTAAGAAATATATTTAAACTTCAAATAAAAGTTTGGTTAAAAATATTTAAATTGTACATTGCTCGGGAAAAATCACTCTGCAATAATTGTTTCTCATACCTTTGATAATAAATGATCATGTTGCTCACTTTTTCAGAAATAAAGAGCAAGCGCTTACGGAGGGAACGGTAGCGCCTATCCTTTTGCATGCATTTACAAATTTCCGTTTCTCATTTCGTTTCTAAAAGGCGATTTTCGTTTCTCATTTGCGATTTTTGTTTCTGGAAACAAAAATATTTTTTTAGAAACATGAATTTTGTTTCTTTATTTTCGTTTCTACCACTAGATGATGACGGTGCGCACAAAACATGATACCTCGGAAATTTGTTTCTGAAAACAAAATAATCGTTTCTAAAAATACTTTTTGGTTAAGTAAATATACCCGGACTATCAAAAGACATTAAGTACAGCTTAAGCACATGCACAATACTGTATTTGTTATTCATTTAAATAACTAAACAATGTATTAACCTACAATATTGAAAAAAACACTCTGGTTAGTACTTTTCACGGGAGGTAATAAAAGCAAGTGGGATTAAAGAGTGATTTAAATGTGTGAAATCAATAAATATGAAAACAACTCGCCAAAAATAATGATTTTAATTTAGATTAACATTGGAGACTAGTGTCAGGTATATTTTAATAAAAAAATGCCGTAAAACTAACCTAAAACGAAACTTTTCGCTATCGCTTCTAGAATCAAAATTGTCGTTTTCGAAAACAAAATTTTCGTTTCTAGAATGAAAATTTTTGTTTCTGGAAACAAAATTTTTGTTTCTCGGCTAAAATTTTCGTTTCTAGAAACAAAAATTTTGCTTCTTAAATGAATTTAGGGTTATTATTTTCCCAAGTTCTATGAATATATGATTAGTTAAGCTGACGCAATACCACAACGAATTCATGTGAAAGAGATTGCGTGTGCAGTGAATAAATGTAGTTGGACCATTTAAATTAACCTAATGTGTTTATTATGTCATGTCAATAAAAAATAAGAGTATAAACCCACAACATTGAAAATAACACACTGGTTAGTACTTTTCACGGACTGCAATAAAAACAAACGGGATTAAAGATTGATTTAAATATGTGCAACCGATCAATATAAAAAAAAATATGAAAACTGGTCGCAATAAATAATGAATATAATTTAGATTAACATTGGAGACAAGTGTCAGGTAAATAATAATAAACAAACTGTCGTAAAATTAACATAAAGTCGAAACTTTTCGCTATCGCGTCAAGAATCAAAATTTTCGTTTCTGGAAACAAAATTTTCGTTTCTGGAAACAAAATTTTCGTTTCTCGGCTAAAATTTTCTTTTCCAGAAACAAAAATTTTGCTTCTTTAATGAATTTAGGGTTATCATTTTCCCAAGGTCTATGATTATATGATTTGTTAAGCTGACGCAATACCATAACAATTTCGATTAACAGAGATTGTGTGTGCAGATAATAAATGTATGGACCTTTTAAACTAAAATATTTTTTTTCACATCCACAAAAAATAAAGTTATAAACCCACAACATTGAAAATAACAGACTAGTTAGTACTTTTCACGGACGGCAATACAAACAAACGGGATTAAAGATTGATTTAAATATGTGCAACGGATAAATATTAAAAACAACTAGCCATAAATATTGATTTTAATTTATATTAACATTGGAGAAATGTGTCAGGTATAGGTTAATAAACAAAATTGCGTAAAACTAACATAAAAACGAAACTTTTCGCTATCGCTTCAAGAATCACAATTTTCGTTTCTGGAAACAAAATTTTCGTTTCTCGGCTAAAATTTTCGTTTCTAGAAACAAAAATTTTGTTTCTTTAATAAATTTAGGGTTATCATTTTCCCAAGTTCTATGATTATATGATTTGTTAAGCTGACGCAATACCATAACAACCTCGAGTGAAAAGGATTGCGTGTGCAGTTAATAAATGTAATTGGACCCTTTAAACTAAGATAATGTAAATATCTTTTTCACATCCATAAAAAATAAAGGTATAAACCCACAACATTAAAAATAACACACTGTTTAGTACTTTTAACGGGCGGTAATAGAATCAAAAGGGATTAAAGAGTAATTTCAATATGTGCAACCGATAAACACTAGCCATAAATAGGATTTTAATTTAGATTAACATTAGAGAGAAGTGTCAGGCATATATTAATACACAAACGTCATAAAACTAACATAAAAACGAAACTTTTCGTTATATCTTCTATAAACAAAATTTTCGTTTCTGGAAACAAAATTTTCGTTTCTCGGCTAAAATTTTCGTTTCTAGAAACGAAAATTGTTCTTCTTAAATAAATTAAGGGTTATCCTTTTCCAAAGTTCTATGATTATATGATTAGTTAAGCTGACGCAATATCACAAGAATTTCGGCTGAAAGAGATTGCATGTGCAGTTAATAAATGTAATTGGACCTTTTAAATTAAGCTAATGATCCGAATGTTATTGTTTTATTCGTTTGAATAAAAAAATAAAAATATTAACTACAATATTAATAATAACATACTGATTAGTACTTTTTACAGGCGGTAATAGAAACAATTGTAATTCAGGAGTGATTTAAATGTGTGCAACCGATAAACATTAAAACAACTCGACATAAATATTGATTTTAGTTTAGATTAACAGTAAATAAAAGTGTCAGGTATATATTAATAAACAAAATTTCTTAAAACAAACATAAAACCGAAACTTTTCGTTATAACTTTTATAATCGAAATTTTTGTTTCTGGAAACGAAATTTTCGTTTCTGGGCTAAAAATTTTCGTTTCTAGAAACAAAAATTATATTTCTAAATAAATTTAGGGTTATCATTTTACCAAATCTTATGATTTCCAAATTCTAGTTAAAAAGATTGCGTGTGCAGTTAATAAATGTAGTTGGACCGTTTATACTAAGATAATGTTATTGTTCTATAATTATATAAACAAAATAAAAGGTATAAACCCAAAACAAAATAACACACTGGTTAGTACTTTTCTTGGGCGGTATTAAAAAACAAACGGAATTAAAGAGTGATTTAAATGTGTACAACCGATAAACATTTAAACAACTAGCCATAAATAATGATTTTAATTTAGATTAACATTAGAGAGAAGTGTCAGGCATATATTAAAAAACAAACGTCGTAAAACTAACATAAAAACAAAATTTTTCGTTATCGCTTTTTTAAACAAAATTTTCTTTTCTGGAAACACAATTTTCGTTTCTGGAAACAAAATTTTCGTTTCTCGACTAAAATTTTCGTTTCTAGAAACAAAAATTGTGTTTCTTTACTAAATTTAGGGTTATCATTTTCCCAAGTTCTATGATTATATGATTTGTTAAGCTGACGCAATACCACATTAATTTCGAATTAAAGAGATTGCGTGTGCAGTTAAAAAATGTAGTTGAACCTTTTATACTAAGATAATGTATTTGTTCTATATTTATATAAATAAAATATGGGTATAAACCCACAACATTAAAAATAACACACTGGTTAGTACTTTAACAGGCGGTATTAAAAAACAAACGGAATTAAAGATTAATTTAAATGTGTGCAACCGATAAACATTAAAACAACTAGCCATAAATATGATTTTTATTTAGATTAACTTTAAAGAAATGTGTCAGGTTTATATTAACAAACAAAATGTCGCAAAACTAACATAAAAACGAAACTCTTCTTTATAGCTTCATAGAAACAAAATTTTCGTTTCTGGAAACACAATTTTTGTTTCTCAGCTAAAATTTTTGTTTCTGGAAACAAAATTTTCGTTTCTAGAAACAAAAATTGTGGTTCTTGAAGTGAATTTTGGGTTAACACTTTTCCAAGTTTTTTATGATTATATGAGTAATTTAGCTGACGCAATACCACAACAATTTCGGTTAAAAAAGATTGCGTGTGCAGTTAAAAAATGTAGTTGAACCTTTTATACTAAGATAATGTATTTGATCCATTTATTTAAAAAATATTAAATAGCGTTTTATTTATATGAATTTAGTTAGGACGGGCATAGATCCAATTACGCATTAAGCAGCGGTGATCTGATTAATTATTTCAAAGAACAAATTCTTGTAAACAACAATAAATCAGGGATCTTTTAAATGTGGAACTTTTAGTTGCGCGACATGCGTGTGGTGTGCACACCGAAGTTTAGAAACAAGGTTTACTTTTTGGCTTGAATTGTTAGAGACCTCACGATTTATATTAAAGAAATAACAGTTTATTCTCACGTTATTATTATCGTGAGCTGACCGCGTTCGCACGAGTCCTCAAAAAGATAAGCGCGTCTCCTACTGGTGCACCAGGGCCAAAAATCTTTACATAAACGCTTAGGCCACGATTGCTTAATGTACTTAAAGAAAAAGGTTAGCTTTTCCAACTCTCACATACCACAACAATTTCGAGTCAAAGATATTGCGCGTGCAGTTAATAAATGTGGGTTGGGCCTTGTTATACTAAGATTTTTTATTTTTTATTTAAATAAATACTAAATGTATTAACCTACAATATTGTAAATAATACACTGATTAGAACTTTTCACGGGCGGTAATGGAAAGAAATGTAATTAAAGAGTGATATAAATGTGTGCAACCGATCAACATTAAAACAACTAGTCATAAAAATAATTTTAGCTTAGATTGACATTAAATTTGTTCTCAAAAAATAAACCTTATTCTTGTTTGGTTTTCAAACGCGCGCCACAAACGCACCCACACTATACGTCAAATTATCAATATGTTCGGTTTGGGTTGACATGAAACAGCTTGGATATACCTAAATCGACGATTTGTTATAGTAAGTACATGAAAATAGGTAGATGGATGGATAACACATTTATAAATTTGCTACCAAAAAATAAACCTTATAGCTTGTTTGGTTTTCAAACGCGCGCCACAAACGCACCCACACTATACGTCAAATTATCAATATGTTCGGTTTGGGTTGACATGAAACAGCTTGGATATACCTAAATCGACGATTTATTGCAGTAAGTACATGAAAATTGGTAGATAGGTGGATAACACAATTATAAATTCACTCCCAAAAATAAACCTTATATCTTGTTTGGTTTTCAAACGCACGCCATTCACGCACCCACACTACGTCAAATTATCAATATGTTCGCTTTGGGTTGAAATGAAACAGCTTGGATATAGCTAAATCGACGATTTGTTATAGTAAGTACATGAAAATTGGTAGATGGGTGGATAACACATTTATAAATTTGCTCCCAAAAAATAAACCTTATATCTTCTTTGGTTTTCAAACGCGCGCCATGAACGCACCCACACTATACGTCAAATTATCAATATGTTCGGTTTGGGTTGACATGAAACAGCCTTGATATACCTAAATCGACGGTTTATTGTAGTAAGTACATGAAAATTGGTAGATAAGTGGATAACACATTTATAAATTTACTCCCAAAAAATAAACCTTATATCTTCTTTATGTAAGATTTATCGTCGCCATTATTGTTTATATTATATCGATGTCACTAGGGAATAAGATCGGTATTGTATTCCCTTTTTTCCCACAATTTCACCGAACTATAAAACGCTCGTTTTTTTACCGCATGAGCATTATCGTGAGGTAATCGGTCTTTTGGTAGTATGTTTTGGAATTAACGGTTATAAAGAAGATGTGTATGACGTGCTTTGGCTCCTGTTCAGCCACAATTTGGTAAATATTGGTTTTATTTCTCAAACTAGTAATTTTTGTGATAATTAAATTGTACATATATTTTCCTTAGAAAACCGTCATTTCAAGACCTTTCGTTTTCGCCATCATTCAAATTCGAATAAATTCACAAGTTTTGGACAATGGCGCGTTATTTCAAACTCTGAATAAAGGACGCCGTCTATAAGCATACTGCAACCTCTCACTAAGACAGGTGTTAGGAGCCAGCACCTTGTCGGGAAGTTACATCGTTTTCAAATTTCTTGAACTCCCGTTGACGATTCCCGTTGACGATTCCCGTTGCCGATTCCCGTCGCCGATTCCCGTTGCCGATTCCCGTTGCCGATTCCCGTCGCCGATTCCCGTTGCCGATTCCCGTCGCCGATTCCCGTTGCCGATTCCCGTTGCCGATTCCCGTTGCCGATTCCCGTTGCCGATTCCCGTTGCCGATTCCCGTTGCCGATTCCCGTTGCCGATTCCCGTTGCCGATTCCCGTTGCCGATTCCCGTCGCCGATTCCCGTTGCCGATTCCCGTTGCCGATTCCCGTCGCCGATTCCCGTTGCCGATTCCCGTTGCCGATTCCCGTCGCCGATTCCCGTCGCCGATTCCCGTTGCCGATTCCCGTTGCCGATTCCCATTGCCGATTCCCGTTGACGATTCCCGTTGACGATTCCCGTCGCCGATTCCCGTTGCCGATTCCCGTTGACGAATTCCGTCGCCGATTCCCGTTGCTGATTCCCGTTGACGATTCCCGTTGACGATTCCCGTCGCCGATTCCCGTTGCCGATTCCCGTTGCCGATTCCCGTTGCCGATTCCCGTTGACGATTCCCGTCGCCGATTCCCGTTGCCGATTCCCGTTGCCGATTCCCGTTGCCGATTCCCGTTGCCGATTCCCGTTGACGATTCCCGTTGACGATTCCCGTTGCCGATTCCCGTTGCCGATTCCCGTTGCCGATTCCCGTTGCCGATTCCCGTCGCCGATTCCCGTTGCCGATTCCCGTTGCCGATTCCCGTTGCCGATTCCCGTTGCCGATTCCCGTTGACGATTCCCGTCGCCGATTCCCGTTGCCGATTCCCGTCGCCGATTCCCGTTGCCGATTCCCGTTGCCGATTCCCGTTGACGATTCCCGTCGCCGATTCCCGTTCCTGAACGTTTTCAATTCCGTTATTCCTGCATGCTGATAAGCCGCAAAATGAAGATTCCAAAGACTTTCAATTGTCTCAAACAACTTTACGTGGATGCCGAAAGGCTAATGCTTTCTTCAGTAGGTAGGACGTCACTACGTAAGCTCATGCCAATAATCGACCACGTATTTGACGAGCTAATGGACTTATGTGTAAATTTTCCAAAAGATCAACCACTTGAAGATGTTAACATATCAAGAATACAGTTGGAGAGTCAAAAACGTGAGTTCGATACGCATGTGCGTCAGTGGTTAAATAAAACTGAATTGCAATTAGCAAGGACTAACCGCTATACGTCGAGCATAATTTCTACTGCAAACTTTATCCGGAGTGAACGCCGAAAAAGCCAAATCAGGTTGAAACTCGCCGAACTTGCCTACAAGCAAGCTATGGACAGGTTGTTTGAAACACGCAAGCGTGCAAAGGAGCAAACAGATCGTGCTGCTGAAAGGACACGCGTAGCAGCGAAAAAAACCAATCAAAAAGCTCGCGAATCTATAGAAGCAGAGCGTGTCGCCAACAAAAAACAACCAGAATTTGAATACGCGAAGGCAGTTGCGAAAGCTCGGAAAGATGAAGAAATCTTGGAGGCTTTAGACTCGACCTCACCAACATTACAACCCCACGTTATTGCCGTAGTTACAACGAACAACCGCAGTACATCACGGCCTTCGCTTGCAGACGCTCGAACCAACTTAAGCGATCACAAGAAATCAGTTGCAGAATTAACGTCGCCACGACAAGTACAAAATACTTTACCGGTAAGCCGTAGACACCAACCCCCGCCCCGTGTGTACAAGCACGAACGTATCGAAATAAGCGCAGCTGTTGAAATCGATGAATGCTGCACCAGTATCAACACGGCCAAGGTTTATATAAACGTTGTTCCCGGTAAAGTTCGTTACGCAGACAAAGAGGTTGCTACCTGTGCATTTATCGATCAAAGTTCCACGACAACACGCTGTGAGGAGTCGATCGTAAGTTCACCAAATGCTGCTGGTAATTCACGTTGTATTACGTTGCAAACCCTAACATCATCTCGTGTTTTAGATACAGTGTCCCTTGCACTCTCTGCCCAGCCTGTGAAGGGTGAAGATTGGAATAACCTTCCCGACGTTGTTGCTGTCGATAAGATATATGGGAACCCTAATGTTTTACATGATTCGCAGGCGTTGCAGCGACACCATCATTTGCGAGGTGTGAAAATTCCACAGATCGAAGATGGATCGGTTGACAAGCTGCTAATCGGGCCGAACGTTCCCCAAATTTTCCGTGTCGAGTCTATGAGAAGCGGAAATGGTCGATGTCCCGACGCTGTCAAAACCCGTCTAGGATGGTCACTTCTAGGCCCCTGTGGTGACGAAAGCCGTTCCAATTGTAAGGCCAGCGTTATGTTTTTAAAGGATGAAAGCGATGCTAATCTGATGATCGACGATCTCGATGACCTCAACGACAGCTTTCCTCGGTTCCCGACCTCGATTGAAGACCGAAGAGCACACGCCCTCATGAAGGAATCAGTTAAGTTTGTTGATAATCATTATGAACCACCCCTCCCATGGCGCCACGATTACCAGATTCCCCCAGATAATGGCGCCATGGCGATGGGGCGCCTTAAAGTTTTAGCAAAGCGACTTGCGCAAAACCCAGATATTAAACAAAAATATACCTATCAAGTGAACGACATGATAACTAAGGGATATGCCAAAAAGGTGCCATCTGACGAAATCGCCACCGACCGCCGAATCTGGTACCTACCGCACCACTTCGTCACTAACCCTAACAAACCGGACAAACTACGTGTCGTTTTCGACTGTGCCGCTCAGCATCAACGCGTGTCCATTAACCAGGTTCTTATGCAGGGCCCTGATCTTGTAAATAGTCTCGTCGAGGTGCTTACACGGTTTCGCAGAGACCCGATCGCACTTGTTGCAGATATCGAAGGCATGTTTCAGCAGGAGATAGAATGGGGCAAACCAATTCCTCTTCCAGAACTTAAAAGATGGGAGAAATGGGTCGCGAGCCTGGCACGACTGCACGACATATCCATTCCCCGAAGCTTCGGTCTACGAGGCCATGAGGATATTCAGCGATGCCAACTACACTACTTTGCCGACGCATCGAAAATTGACTACGGTGTCGCATGTTACCTGCAAGTTTGTAACCGCTACAATAACGAGGTAAGCTGTACCTTTTTAATGGGCAAATCTCGTTTAGCACCGAAAGACGACGTATTCCTATCTCGATTAGAATTAGTGGATGTTGTTACTGCAGTAAAAATGGGCCAATCTCTGAAAATGGAACTCGGTTTAGAGCTATGCCTGTCCATGTTTTGGACACATTCGTCCGTCGTGTTGCAAAACATATTTAATGGTCGCAGAAGGTTCACTATTTTTGTGTCAAGGCGCTTAGCATTTGTTTCCAAGCATTCGTGTACACGCGACTGGAGACATGTTCAAACCAAACTGAACCCTGCCGACTGTGCATCAAGAGGCGCCAGCGTAGATTTCTTAATTTCCAATGTCATTTGGTTTACAGAGCCCGAATTGCTACAAGCTTCCTTCGAATACTGGCCCAACGCGCTCAAGAAAGGGGACATGTCACTTAACGACATTAAAGCGTTCGATAAGCAAGCCAGTAACTTATTTTCCGTACAGGAAACCACTCCCGCCACTGATATCCTGATAACGCACTATTCTAATTGGCATTGTTTGAAGGCCGCAGTTGCGTGGATATTAAGATTTGAAGCGCACCCCCGAGCACGTGCAATGAATGGAGTTCCAGAACCAGTTTCCTTTCGTCTAACAGTCGCCCACGCCAAGAGAATTTTGCCCACGCCAAGAGGTCACTGATAAGGTATGTTCAATCTCAACATTTTATTGATTGGAGAGCGGCCACCAATAACAAACTTGATACAAACTCAACTAACGCACTGATTAATGCGATTTATTGCTCGACAAGGAAACCCGTCTCACATTTACTCCGACAATAGAACAAACCTGGTTGGGGCCGAACGGTTGCTCCGTGAGTCCATCCAGGAATGGAACCAAAATCAAATACATGACTTTGTTCTACAACGCGAAATTCAATGGAATTTCAACCCTCCCTGCGCTTCACACATGGGTGGAGCCTGGGAAAGAATGATTAGATCCGTTCGCCGGATTTTACTTTCCATTTCAGGTGAAAGACATTGAACGATGATCAACTGACAACCCTGCTGCTGGAGTCCGAGGCAATACTGAGTTGTCGACCTCTCACTCTCGTTTCACTGAATATCGATGGCGAGACACCATTAAAACCGAACCTCCTGCTCAAGGTGAACCCGTCAAGTGAGCTGCCTCCAACTTTAACCAATGAACGGCAATGTTACGCTCGACGCCGCTGGTGCTACGTTCTACATCTAGCCAACCGAATTTGGGCCAGATGGTCGGGAAAGTACCTCCGAACTATCATCGCACGCCAGAAATGGCACAACAGAAAAGAAAACGTGAAGATAGGAGACGTTGTGTTTCTGGTGGACAACACAACACCACGATCACAATGGTCCATTGGAAGAATCACCTCCGTGTACCCGGACAGCCACGGTGTAGTTCGAAATGTGCTAGTCAAAGCACGTTACACCGAATTAAAGAGACCGATACACAAACTATGTATCATAGTACCCGCTATGGACGTGCGCAATAAGACTGTCGGCCCTGCTACAGCTCTCAACGAGATTGCAGGCATTAGCCCGGTCATTGAACGAATTTTAACACGCGACGTAAATCAATTAAATTGTAAATTGCTCAATTGTACGATCTCGCAATTTGGGGGGGGAGTGTAAGATTTATCGTCGCCATTATTGTTTATATTATATCGATGTCACTAGGGAATAAGATCGGTATTGTATTCCCTTTTTTCCCACAATTTCACCGAACTATAAAACGCTCGTTTTTTTACCGCATGAGCATTATCGTGAGGTAATCGGTCTTTTGGTAGTATGTTTTGGAATTAACGGTTATAAAGAAGATGTGTATGACGTGCTTTGGCTCCTGTTCAGCCACAATTTGGTAAATATTGGTTTTATTTCTCAAACTAGTAATTTTTGTGATAATTAAATTGTACATATATTTTCCTTAGAAAACCGTCATTTCAAGACCTTTCGTTTTCGCCATCATTCAAATTCGAATAAATTCACAAGTTTTGGACAATGGCGCGTTATTTCAAACTCTGAATAAAGGACGCCGTCTATAAGCATACTGCAACCTCTCACTAAGACAGGTGTTAGGAGCCAGCACCTTGTCGGGAAGTTACATTTAGTTTTCAAACGCGCGCCATGAACGCACTCACACTAAACGTCATATTATCAATATGTTTGGTTTGGGTTGACGTGAAACAGCTTGGATATACCCAAATCGACGATTTCTTATAGTTAGTAGATGAAAATTGGTAGATGGGTAGATTACATACTCGTAAATTTGCTTACAAAATATAAACCTTATATCTCGTTTGGTTTTTAAACGCGCGCCACAAACGCACCTACACTACGTCAAATTATCAATATGTTCGCTTTGGATTGAAATGAAACAGCTTGGACATACCTAAATCGACGATTTGTTATAGTAGATTACATACTCGTAAATTTATGGTAGATTACATACTCGTAAATTTGCTCACAAAATATAAACCTTATATCTCGTTTGGTTTTTAAACGCGCGCCACAAACGCACCTACACTACGTCAAATTATCAATATGTTCGCTTTGAATTGAAATGAAACAGCTTGGACATACCTAAATCGACGATTTGTTATAGTAAGTACATAAAAATCGGTAGATGGGTGGATAACACATTTATAAATTTGGTCCCAAAAAATAAACCTTATATCTTGTTTGGTTTTCAAACGCGCGCCATGAACGCACCCACACCACGTCAAATTATCAATATGTTCGCTTTGGGTTGACATGAAACAGCTTGGATATACCTAAATCGACGATTTGTTATAGTAAATACATAAAAATCGGTAGATGGGTGGATAACACATTTATAAAATTGCTCCCAAAAAATAAACCTTATATCCCGTTTGGTTTTCAAACGCGCGCCACGAACGCACCCACTCTACGTCATATTATCAGTATTTTCTCTTTGGGTTGAAATGAAACAGATTGGATATACCTAAATCGACGATTTCTTATAGTAAGTACATAAAAATTGGTAGATGGGTGGATAACACATTTATAAAATTGCTTCCAAAAAATAAACCTTATATCTTGTTTGGTTTTCAAACGCGCGCCATTCACGCACCCACACTATACGTCAAATTATCAATATGTTCGGTTTGGGTTGACATGAAACAGCTTGGATATATCTAAATCGACGATTTATTTTAGTAAGTACATGAACATTGGTAGATAGGTGGATAACACATTTATAAATTTGCTCCCAAAAATAAACCTTTTATCTTGTTTGGTTTTTAAACGCGCGCCATGAACGCACCCACACTATACGTCAAATTATCAATATGTTCGGTTTGGGTTGAAATGAAACAGCTTGGATATGGCTAAATCGACGATTTGTTACAGTAAGTACATGAAAATTGGTAGATGGGTGGATAACACATTTATAAACTTGCTCCTAAAAAATAAATCTTATATCTCGTTTGGTTTTCAAACGCGCGCCATTCACGCACCCACACTATACGTCAAATTATCAATATGATCGGTTTGGGTTGAAATGAAACAGCTTGGATATACCTAAATCGACGATTTATTGTAGTAAGTACATGAAAATTGGTAGATGGGTGGATAACACATTTATAAACTTGCTCCCAAAAAATAAACCTTATATCTTGTTTGGTTTTCAAACGCACGCCATTCACGCACGCACACTACGTCAAATTATCAATATGTTCGCTTTGGGTTGAAATAAAACAGCTTGGATATACCTAAATCGACGATTTGTTATAGTAAGTACATAAAAATCGGTAGATGAGTGGATAACACATTTATAAATTTGGTCCCACAAAATAAACCTTATATCTTATTTGGTTTTCACACACGCGCCCTGAACGCACCCACACTATACGTCAAATTATCAATATGTTCGCTTTGGGTTGAAATGAAACAGCTTGGATATAACTATATCGACGGTTTGATGTATTAAGTACATGAAAATAGGTAGATGGGTGGATAACACATTTATAAATTTGATCCCAAAAATAAACCTTTTATCTTGTTTGGTTTTTAAACGCGCGCCATGAACGCACCTACACTATACGTCAAACTATCAATATGTTCGGTTTGGGTTGACATGAAACAGCTTGGATACCCCTAAATCGACGATTTGTTATAGTAAGTACATGAACATCGTTAGATGGGTGGATAACACATTTATAAAATTGCTCCCAAAAAATAAACCTTATATCCCGTTTGGTTTTCAAACGCGCGCCACGAACGCACCCACTCTACGTCATATTATCAGTACTTTCTCTTTGGGTTGAAATGAAACAGATTGGATATACCTAAATCGACGATTTGTTATAGTAAGTACATGAAAATTGGTAGATGGGTGGATGACACATTTATAAATTTGCTTCCAAAAAATAAACCTTATATCTTGTTTGGTTTTCAAACGCGCGCCATTCACGCACCCACACTATACGTCAAATTATCAATATGTTCGGTTTGGGTTGACATGAAACAGCTTGGATATATCTAAATCGACGATTTATTTTAGTAAGTACATGAAAATTGGTAGATAGGTGGATAACACATTTATAAATTTGGTCCCAAAAAATAAACCTTATATCTCGTTTGGTTTTCAAACGCGCGCCATGAACGCACCCACACCACGTCAAATTATCAATATGTTCGCTTTCGGTTGACATGAAACAGCTTGGATATACCTAAATCGACGACTTCTTTTAGTTTGTAGATGAAAATTGGTAGATGGGTAGATAACATACTCGTAAATCTGTCACAAAATGTAAACCTTACATCTCGTTTGGTTATTAAACGCGCGCCACAAACGCACCCACACTACGTCAAATTATCAATATGTTCGCTTTGGGTTAAAATGAAACAGCTTGGATATACCTAAATCGACGATTTGTTATAGTAAATACATGAAAATCGGTAGATGGGTGGATAACACATTATTTATAAATTTACTTTCAAAAAATAAACCTTATATCTTCTTTAGTTTTCAAACGCGCGCCATGAACGCACCGACACTAAACGTCATATTATCAATATGTTCGGTTTGGGTTGACGTGAAACAGCTTGGATATACCTAAATCGACGATTTCTAATAGTTAGTAGATGAAAATTGGTAGATGGGTAGATTACATACTCGTAAATTTGCTCACAAAATATAAACCTTATATCTCGTTTGGTTTTTAAGCGCGCGCCACAAACGCACCTACACTACGTCAAATTATCAATATGTTCGCTTTGGATTGAAATAAAACAGCTTGGACATACCTAAATCGACGATTTGTTATAGTTAGTAGATGAAAATTGGTAGATGGGTAGATTACATACTCCTAAATTTGCTTACAAAATATAAACCTTATATCTCGTTTGGTTTTTAAACGCGCGCCACAAACGCACCCACGCTACGTCAAATTATCAATATGTTCGGTTT
>CH001039.1:836319-864285 GCA_000149265.1 Ciona savignyi | reverse complement strand
GCTTGGATATACCTAAATCGACGATTTATTGTAGTAAGTACATGGAAATTGGTAGATAGGTGGATAACACAATTATAAATTCACTCCCAAAAATAAACCTTATATCTTGTTTGGTTTTCAAACGCACGCCATGAACGCACCAACACTATACGTCAAATTATCAATATGTTCGGTTTGGGTTGAAATGAAACAGCTTGGATATAGCTAAATAAACGATTTGTTATAGTAAGTACTTGGAAATAGGTAGATGGGTGAATAACACATTTATAAATTTGCTCCGAAAAAATAAACCTTATATCTTCTTTGGTTTTCAAACGCGCGCCATGAACGCTCACACACTATACGTCAAATTATCAATATGTTCGGTTTGGGTTGAAATGAAACAGCTTGGATATAGCTAAATAAACGATTTGTTATAGTAAGTACTTGGAAATAGGTAGATGGGTGAATAACACATTTATAAATTTGCTCCGAAAAAATAAACCTTATATCTCGTTTGGTTTTCAAACGCGCGCCATTCACTCACCCACACTACGTCAAATTATCAATATGTTCGCTTTGGGTTGAAATGAAACAGCTTGGATATAGCTAAATCGACGATTTGTTATAGTAAGTACATGAAAATTGGTAGATGGGTGGATAACACATTTATAAATTTGCTCCCAAAAAATAAACCTTATATCTTCTTTGGTTTTCAAACGCGCGCCATGAACGCAGCCACACTATACGTCAAATTATCAATATGTTCGGTTTGGGTTGACATGAAACAGCCTTGATATACCTAAATCGACGATTTATTGTAGTAAGTACATGAAAATTGGTAGATGGGTAGATAACACATTTATAAACATGCTCCCAAAAAATAAACCTTACATCTTCTTTAGTTTTCAAACGCGCGCCATTCACGCACCCACACTACGTCAATTATCAATATGTTCGCTTTGGATTGAAATGAAACAGCTTGGATATACCTAAATCGACGATTTGTTATAGTAAGTACATAAAAATCGGTAGATGGGCGGATAACACATTTATAAACTTGCTCCCATAAAATAAACCTTTTTATCTTGTTTGGTTTTCATACGCGCGCCATGAACGCACCCACACCACGTCAAATTATCAATGTGTTCGCTTTGGGTTGACATGAAACAGCTTGGATATACCTAAATCGACGATTTCTTATAGTTAGTAGATGAAAATTGGTAGATGGGTAGATTACATACTCGTAAATTTGCTCACAAAATATAAACCTTATATCTCGTTTGGTTTTAAAACGCGCGCCACAAACGCACCCACACTACGTCAAATTATCAATATGTTCGCTTTGGGTTGAAATGAAACAGCTTGGATATACCTAAATCGACGATTTGTTATAGTAAATACATGAAAATCGGTAGATGGGTGGATAACACATTTATAAAATTGCTCCCAAAAAATAAACCTTATATCCCATTTGGTTTTCAAACGCGCGCCACGAACGCACCCACTCTACGTCATATTATCAGTATTTCGCTTTGGGTTGAAATGAAACAGATTGGATATACCTAAATCGACGATTTCTTATAGTAAGTACATGAAAATTGGTAGATGGGTGGATAACACATTTATAAATTTGCTTCCAAAAAATAAACCTTATATCTTGTTTGGTTTTCAAACGCGCGCCATTCACGCACCCACACTATACGTCAAATTATCAATATGTTCGGTTTGGGTTGACATGAAACAGCTTGGATATATCTAAATCGACGATTTATTTTAGTAAGTACATGAAAATTGGTAGATAGGTGGATAACACATTTATAAGTTTGGTCCCAAAAAATAAACCTTACATCTTGTTTGGTTTTCAAACGCACGCCATGAACGCACCCACACTATACGTCAAATTATCAATATGATCGGTTTGGGTTGACATGAAACAGCTTGGATATATCTAAATCGACGATTTGTTATAGTAAGTACATGAAAATTGGTAGATGGGTGGATAACACATTTATAAACTTGCTCCCAAAAAATATACCTTATATCTTATTTGGTTTTCACAGATGCGCCATGAACGCACCCACACTATACGTCAAATTATCAATATGTTCGGTTTGGGTTGACATGAAACAGCTTGGATACACCTAAATCGACGATTTGTTATAGTAAGTACATGAAAATCGTTAGATGGTTGAATACCACATTTATAAACATGCTCCCAAAAAATAAACCTTATATCTTGTTTGGTTTTCACACACGCGCCATGAACGCACCCACACTATACGTCAAATTATCAATATGTTCGGTTTGGGTTGACATAAAACAGCTTGGATATGGCTAAATCGACGATTTGTTACAGTAAGTACATGAAAATTGGTAGATTGGTGGATAACACATTTATAAACATGCTCCCAAAAAATAAACCTTATATCTCGTTTGGTTTTCAAACGCGCGCCATTCACGCACCCACACTATACGTCAAATTATCAATATGATCGGTTTGGGTTGAAATGAAACAGCTTGGATATACCTAAATCGACGATTTATTGTAGTAAGTACATGGAAATTGGTAGATGGGTGGATAACACATTTATAAACTTGCTCCCAAAAAATAAACCTTATATCTTGTTTGGTTTTCAAACGCGCGCCATTCACGCACCCACACTATACGTCAAATTATCAATATGTTCGCTTTGGGTTGAAATAAAACAGCTTGGATATACCTAAATCGACGATTTGTCATAGTAAGTACATGAAAATTGGTAGATGGGTAGATAACATACTTGTAAATTTGCTTTCAAAAAATAAACCTTATATCTCGTTTGGTTTTCAAACGCGCGCCATTCACGCAGCCACACTAAACGTCATATTATCAATATGTTCGCTTTGGGTTGAAATGAAACAGCTTGGATATGCCTAAATCGACGATTTGTTATATAGTAAGTACATGAAAATCGTTAGATGGGTAAATAACATACTCGTAAACTTGCTCACAAACTATACCTTATATCTCGTTTGGTTTTCAAACGCGCGCCACAAACGCACCCTCACTACGTCCAATGATCAATATGTTCGCTTTGGGTTGAAATGAAACAGCCTTGATATTCCTAAATCGACGATTTGTTATAGTAAGTACATGAAAATCGGTAGATGGATGGATAACACATTTATAAAATTGCTCCCAAAAAATAAACCTTATATCCCGTTTTGTTTTCAAACGCGCGCCATTCACGCACCCACACTACGTCAAATTATCAGTATTTTCGCTTTGGGTTGAAATGAAACAACTTGGACATACCTAAATCGACGGTTTGTTGTGGTAAGTACATAAAAATTGGTAGATGGGTAGATAACGTACCTTTAAATTTGTTCCCCCCAAAAAACTTATATCTTGTTTGGTTTGCAAACGCGCGCCACAAACGCACCCACACAGGGTCAAATTATCAAAATGTTCGCTATATCGATCTTATTTACTTCCATAATACTACAATATATGAAAACATTAATCCCTTGTTCAGATTAACATGCAATTCTCAATACAGGCATGAATATTAAACTATTTAGGACATTGGTTCAACTGTCATTCAATCACAATCATTAAAAAGTGGACCTCTTAGATTTAATATAATATGTTAGAAAATATGATTATCGTTTATAGGAAAGAAAAATGACAATCGTTTTTAAAAGACAATTTTCAAACATATTACGGAAACACCTTAAGTCATTTTCTTATATACGTCATTGACGTGATATCAGCCCGCTTTCATATATAAATGTCGACAAATTTTCGCAGTATATTAATGAACTTAGATGTGATGCTGCAATTAACACACATCAATTTTTTACAATATAATTAAATATGTTCTTTATTGCGAACCAAGTTCTCATTTTCCGTTCTGAATTAACCATCATTGAGTAAAGTCGATAATCTTGCCACTTAGTTTAACTACGTATTGCAAAAATTGTTGTTTATTATGGATAAACACAATGATTGCAGAAAAAGTATGTTGTAGCAGAACTAACCAAATGACACACCACAAAGGCGAGTTTCGGAAAGCAAAAAATCTAAAAATCATTAACGTAATCACTTTTGGAGTAATTATCATCATCCATTTTATCTTTAGTCACGTAATTTTCGTTTTTTTGTTATTTTTACGACAGTTTGTTCATGTATATCTACCTAAAAATCTCTCTAATGTTATTCTAAATTAAAATCATTATTTATGACGAGTTTTTTTAATGTTTATCGGTTACACGAATTTAAATCACTCTTTTAACCCCGTTTGTTTCTATTACCGCCCGTAAAAAGTACTAATCAGTGTATTATTTTTAATATTGTGGGTTCATACATTTATGTTTCATTTAAATGAATACAACAAATACATTATCTTATTTTAAAAGGTCCAACTACATTTATTAACATCACATGCAATCATTTTTACTCGAAATTGTTGATATTGTGTCAGCTTAACGAATTATGTAATCATAGAACTTGGGAAATAATAATCCTAAACTCATTTAAGAAACACAATTTTCGTTTCTAAGAAACGAAAATTTTACCCGAGAAACGAAAATTTTGTTTCCAGAAACAATAACGAAAAGTTGTTATGTTAGTGTTATGACAGTAAAATGTGATATCGCATGCTTCGTGGTTTAAGAGTTTTAAATCTTTCTAAGAGGTGAATCGGTCGAAACATGGGCAAGTACAATTTGTCTCCAAAACTTTGAGGACAAATTAAGTAACCGCTTTCTGCTATAGATCATTTAGCTTATGTGCTACTTTTTTTTTTTTTTTTTTTGTGGTTAGCCAAAAAAAAGCAAAATTGTGCACTTTCGTTTCTGCCTTTTCGCTTTGCAAAAATTTCGTTTCTCACCGTTACATAGGGAAATAATTCATCGACTGAAATGTCGAAAGCAGGAAATTAATCGCGACTTCCCATGCACAAAATATGGACACATGGCATGGCGCGACCTAGTTGTTAAAATATATAATAATACAATTATAAACGTGTGGGATTCCCACACACTTCCTTTTGTCCATTTTGAAAAGAATAAATGTTCGGACGGTCCATTGGTTTGTTGGTCACCGTAGGTTGAATCTCCTGAAGCAGTCTTTTGTTGATTCGCCGATTGGTCTTCGGTTGAAATCCTTGGGTCAAACGGTCACGACGCATATTGACGCATATACGATTCGAACACACACACTTGTAGAAAGACGTTGCTGGAATTTTGGGATGAGAGGCTTAAGATGTCGTTTGGTCTTGACACGAGACCAGCTCGATCCAAACGTACAAAATATAAACTTCCGTGGTAAATATACCACACTATCGAAGCTGCCCTTTTCGCCTGAGCGAGGTCCTCATCCCATGCTGAAAGTAGAAAATCCTATTGCGGCATTGATGGCCGGGCAATAGTTAGGCTTCCGTGACTTTGACTCATCACGCTGCTGAGAGGCCTTTATATCGCTGTTCATCCCGAACACGATTGTGATATAGCACATAGACTAGTGCAAAACGGCACACCTGATAAATTGTCCGTCGTGAACCAGGTGAAAACTTGAAAACTTGATCGACATGGCTTGACCAATTTGCTCTGATGAAGGATCTGTAGCGGCTGCTTATTTAATATTATAATTAAATTAGACTTTACAAGGTAGACGGATAGCGGTTTTGCTTTTTTATTAATATTTGTTTGACTCCGATAACGCAACGGTACAATTACAATAATGGATAAGCATATCTTTTGAAGTTCGGCCTTCCCGATAAAGAGTCAACAGTTCGTTTCGAGCACCCAGGTGTAATATTCGTCCATCGTTCCTCGGACGACGAAAATAGTCGGTCTCCATCGTGGTCGGATGGAGACAAATTCCTGTTGGATTTTATGCTTATTGAAGCACCAACAGTTGCGCCTCGGAGAGCTTTAATGTAGCTCGGGTAGCAGAGGACGCCGTGGATCCAGGCCTTCGATAATTGGCCCAGGCATAATAAAACAGACTTGTAGACATAGGCGCACCTGGGTGTATATAGACAGTCCTGTTGTACTCTTATCGGTTGATCCGCCCTACTTTCGTCCGACCAGCAGTGAACTTCCGGGAGTTGTTCTTGTAGAAATTTCAGAGAGTTGTTGAGATTGATGTTCCGTTCAATTTGTGCCTGCCAGCCATCCGCGAATACCAGGTTAAATTGGACCTCCCTCCAGTGACATGAGTGGGGGATGTAAATATGTTGGTTGTTTATGCGTAGTTCGCTCCAACAGTTGTTAGCGCCTTTTCTTGCTAAGGTCGCGTTAAGGTGACCGTGGTACGACGGTACTTTTAAAATAGGCACACCTGGTTTGGTTGACGCGGATTTTGGCTTGGCTTTGACGGACATGACGCTGGTGTTTATTTCCGTCGTTGACGTAGAGGATCGTGAAGCTGTTTCTTATGGAGATAAATACTGAAAACAAATAATATTAAGGTGTCCGAGTAAGCAGGACATAGGTAACGTTAGGCATCGGAAGGTTGCTGAGTTTAATCACGTCGGGGTCACCAATTGTAGCGGCTGCAATATAATAACTAATTAAACTTTACAAGGTAGACGGGTAGCAGTTTAGCTTTATTATTAATTTGTTTGACTCCGATAACGCAACGGTACAAATACAAGAATACATAAGCATAACCGGCTACGTAGTTTTATAAGTGGGGACGGGCTGTAGGGTACGTTAAGCGTATTCCCGCCCTCGAGAGCACCAGAGCCTAGGCTATACAGACTGTGGATTTGGAAACACAGTTCTGTAGGCCTAGACATCTCTGTCTGTTTTTCTCTAATGAAATGAGGTCTTTTATATGTGATTTGGCACAAGGAAAAAAGTGGGACGAACAATATCTAAAACACACTTAATAGATTAAGTAGCGCTCCGTACAATGCAATATCTCCGCACGTTGAATTTAGAAGTTTTCTCGGTCGCGTTAATTGCCTCGTGAATTTAGACAACAGTTCGTCCTTTAGCGATTCCTTTGTTTCTTGAATTTTCTTAGAACGATGTCGCAAGCAGCCAATTATGTCGGTGCGACACACCCCTGCTTTTTCTTTTATTTATCTTGGTCGGGTTTGCTGTTAAAGGGACAGGCGCATTTGGCTGCTGCTTGTCGCTTTGCCGAAAGTTCACCTTAGGCTGTCTTCCTCGTCGCAATCGTCGGTGGCTGATACTGAGTTCTCATAATAACTATATATATACATAGATCACACTGCAACTTCTTGTTTTTATTCGGCATTTATGTACGTTAGTTCATACTGCTGGTGGTTGTTTTTTTGTTCATAAAATCACAACAATATATATATACCAAATAAATATAGGTCACAGGGACAGATAAGGTGTGGACGAACATTTTAACGATCTGTACAAATTTTATTTTCAACATATTGTGTACGATGTGATTTTAAATTATTTTCAATAGCAACATAACTTGCGTCTCCGTGTAGGTGAGTGGTTTAACGTATATATACAGGTAGCGATAAAAGTTTGATTACTTTTATTTTCCACACAACATCATGGCATTTAACCTATACAGTTAAAAAAGAGTGTATTGGTTTCGAAATAAAGAAAAAAAGTCTGTCGTCATTAAAAGAAGGCTGATACAGAACATATTATAGTAGCGGGTAATGTCCTTAAAACAGTAAGAAGTTTTTTCGAAAATACCACACTCGATACCACAACTTCTACCAGGAAAGTATACATGTGGTTGGATATAAACGTACACATGTGACTATAAAAGATACAGGATACTATAAACTATGCAATAATATTGTCATAAACACTGATAATGCTGTTAGCGAAACTAGCCTCAAAAATACAAAGCACTGCTGGTTCTTTCTTATTTTTTAGATACTGTTAACTACTAGAATCAATACCGCAGTATTACATTGCAAGCTCGCCTAATAATGACTAACAAGTTATCGGCCTATTGGTTGAGGTTATAAGAACACAGTAGGGAACTTGTCCCAAGTTTTTGACTAGGAGCTGCATTATACAAACCGGTAACAACATTTGCCAATTTGGACCAAAGAAAGACCATACCAGTTTTTTCGTTTTTCAACTGAGGAAATCCTCTAAACCATGGGGTGTTGGATACTGGAAAACCCGCAGGTTCACCGTTGGTTTGTGTCAAAAGCCCGCTCTGTATAAAGTTTTTGCCGTTACTATAGTTTAACTTCTAAAGTATAGAACATAAATTAGTATAGTGTAGCTTAGCTTGGCCGAGTTGTGAGTTAGTACGTCCTAGTTTATAAGCTTGTTGGGTGAGTGCGTCGCCTATAATCCGAAGGGTTGCAGTTACGAAACTATTCTCTAGCTAGTATGCCCTTGTTCAAGCCGCTTAGCGGATAATGTCCTTTACCAAATTTACAAGAACTTCCCAACCACACACACCACACTGCAATATCTTTGGTAACCCGAATATGTTTGAGGAATACTCCATAACTCTGTTTGATTTTCACATCTACAGCGACAAAACACAAATAAAATATAACCGTGACTTATTTTCGATTCGGTGTAGCCGGACAAATGAGAGTGTAGCTGGACTAGTAGGATTGAATCTACATTTGCAATTACAAACCGTAGCATTGTATGTTATTCCAATCCACATATCCACGTAATCATTGGCTTTATAAGTGGCTTTCATGAAGTTTGAAACTTCCTCAAACATTTTCTGGTTCACAACATCCAGGAGCTGTCCACCAGCAGTGATGCACTGTTGCTCAGCATTTAATTTGTTCAGCGAAAACCATCTAGGATCGGGCATCCAAATAAACTGTCCATCAGACACCATGCCGTTATCGACTCCTGAAAAGATATGTTAAATCATTTAGCATATGGTCAATTTTTAAAGCGCACGAGGTTGATAAGTGTTATTTATGTATTTGGGAGAGCATGTGCTATTTAAAATTACTCGTCTTTCTACCTAGAAATAAGATAATGACATATCTCTCTCTTTGTATCTCTTTGTAGGCTGTATTATTTTATATCAAATCTTTAAAATCTCTATATATAACAAGTATACAAATTAATCAACCTAGACAACTGTATCGCACAAAATGGCAATTCTGTCAGATGCGGCTGGGTTGTTTTTATGTTTAATTGCAAATAATGATTATAGACATATGTTTCTGATACAAAGTCCACGAAAAACATATTTCTTGACATTCATCCCTTCACCTTATTATGGGAATTAAAAAGAAGCAACACAACTTACCTAACGCAATAATCCAATCTACAGTTATATTGATATTCTCCCATCCTGTAGGCCCATCTGTTCGTTCCAGTATAACTACAGCGTTTGGCTTCATAATTTGAAGCACAGTCACATTGAACTTATGTGGAAAAGAGAGGTCGCTGGGTCGTGCAGTTGCTGTGAAGAAATCTGGAGCGGACTTTAAACATAATTGGTAGATGACATGTTCCTTTTTGGTTGATTGCAAAGACGCGGAATTAAATTCGTAGCTTCCTTTGTGTGCTGTGAGCTTCGCTGCAAAATTAAGAAAGATAAAAAATATACGCCAAAGTATAATTCTTCCAATTAGATTTAATATGAAACAAAACATCAGTGATAAAGCGGATTAAACTAAAAAAATAGTTTGCTAAGATCATTTTATCAAAATAAATGAAATGTTAGAAAAAATGTTACCGTGTGAACAACCATGTTTTAACTCTGTATATAGGAAAACGCAAGAGGAGTTTCTGTGCCGGGTTAGGTTTCTAACTTCCTGATAAGTTGTCAGCATGATTGTTTATGTGTAGATGTTATATATATATATATGACTACAGATAATATGACCAGCCGCATATTATGACCAGTTTGATACGGTTCGAAATTTCTAAATTTAAAATTCTCCGTTTAATATGACCAAATTTCGGATAATGTGACCAACATTTTAATCATCGCCCTTATTACAGTACAGTATTTTTTCCCACCACTTACTTATAATTCCTCTTAACATGCGTGTTTTCTGTACGCATTTATCCAAATGGATTTATATACCAAGTTTAACTTAAAACAAGCTTAAGAGCCCATAATGGGTTCGAAACCTAGTCTGGTAAATTTGTAACGCGAAGGTACCAGAACGCGCAATGCAAAAACGCGGTTGCGCTCTGTAAAAAAATATTTAAAAATTTAAAAAAAGGAATTGTATTTTCGCATACTTCGCTTGTCAAACGAGACTGATGACTCCTACGTTTGTTACGAAAAGCTTTGATTTATGTTACCTTAGTTTTTCCATCAACGCGTACTATAGCCTATGTTCATGCGATCTCAGGGTCAAACCGGAATAATTAGTTGCGCTCTTAGGCATTTGCGAATAATTCGTACGATTACGCTAGTATCCCTTAATGAACATTAAGGAACACTAGATTACGCGCTTTGTGCCCAGCAGATTTTACCCCGATTTAAAGTTATTCTACAAAAATCTACTTACCAGAAACAGCAATGCTTAAAACGGAGGCTGTGATTATTAGTAACAACAATTTCATTATTTTAATACTTTTCAGTGAAAATTACAATGCTTGTTCTGGGGAGAAATATTGATTAAAATAAAATATACACAGGCCGGACACTCTTTCGAAACAATATATTCACTATCATAAAGTCTTTTAATAATAATATTTTATTATAGAATATTGGTACTAATATATTTGCGAATACAACTTGTTATAGTTTGACATTCTGGGTTATTTTTGTTCTGAACTTCTATTTAATATTTCTTTCACTGAAGAAGACCACAGTTTTACACAGTGACCTCGCATGCAAAGAAGAGTTCATTAATCGAACTATACTGATACGTTTCTACCAGTGATGGGATTTCTAAGAACAGGTTTTTGTATCGTACTAACTAACAACAGATTCCCTAAAAGGTATAATGTCTGTAAAAAAGCAAGAATCGGATCGGTGATTATTTCGACGTTCCAAGAACGGGTTCGACTGAACCTATGCGAACCTCTTGAATCCCATCACTGGTTACAACTTGTGTGACACGCAATTTTTTGGGCTATCTATTTTAATATTTTTTTGGAAAACTTTTTTCTCTTACTTAAAACCTAAGACCCAAATACGGTAATCTTTGTTTCTAACTAAACACCGCATAGCTTCTACCATCAGCAAAACTACGCTGATCTATGTAAATTAACCTAAGTTTTGTGACAAACAAAAATTCTAACCAATACAATTTATGTCAGCAAAGCACGTCACAATAAAATAATTTGACTTCTCGCACATTTCCGTGTAATTTAAATGCAATTATTGCAGAAACTCAAACTATTTTCGTAGAACGTATACGTAAATAAACATTTAGGTTACTGTAATTTTTTATGACAGGATCAACATATAATGTTATACAAAAACTATTTAGCTTTTAAGCGAAAGGTGGTATGTTCCACACTATATATTGGCTATTTGCTTAGCTTTGTCCTTAGGTAGGGTACTTATCCGATGTCGCCTTTTACCACAATTTGGTAAATATTGGCTTTATTTCTCAAACTAGTAATTTTTGTGATAATTAAATTGTACATATATTTTTCCTTAGAAAACCGTCATTTCAAGACCTTTCGTTTCCGCCATTATTCAATTTCGAATAAATTCACAAGTTTTGGACAATGACGCGTTATTTCAAACTCTGAATAAAGGACGCCGTCTATAAGCATACTGCAACCTCTCACTAAGACAGGTGTTAGGAGCCAACACCTTGTCGGGAAGTTACATAAAGTATAGAACATAAATTAGTATAGTGTAGCTTGGCTTGGCCGAGTTGTCAGTTAGTAAGTCCTAGTTTATAAGCTTGCTAGGTGAGTGCGTCGCCTATTATCCTAAAGGTTACAGTTTCAAAACTACTCTCTAGATAGTATGCCCTTGTTCAAGCCGCTTAGCGGATAATGTCCTTTACTAAATTTACAAGAACTTCGCAATCACACACAACACAATGCAATATCTTTGGTAAACCCGTGTTTGACGAATACTCCATAACTCTGTTTGATTTTTCACATCCACAGCGACAAAACACAAATTAAATATACCCATGACTTATTTTCGATTTGGTACACAAATGAGAGTGTAGCCGGACTTGTAGGATTCAATCTACATTTGCAATTACAAACCGTAGCATTGTATGTTATTCCAATCCACATATCCACGTAATCATTGGCTTTATAAGTGGCTTTCATGAAGTTTGAAACTTCCTCAAACATTTTCTGGTTCACAACATCCAGGAGCTGTCCACCAGCAGTGGTGCATTGTTGCTCAGCATTTAATTTGTTCAGCGAAAACCAACGAGGATCGGGCATCCAAATAAACTGTCCATCAGACACCATGCCGTTATCGACTCCTGAAAAGATATGTTTAATCATTTAGCATATGATCAATTTTTAAAGCGCACGAGGTTGGCAAGTGTTATTTATGTATTTGAGAGAACAGGTGCTATTTAAAATTATTCGTCTTTCTACCTCGAAATAAAAGAATGACATATCTCTCTCTCTTTGTGGGTTGTATTATTTTAAATCAAATCTTTAAAATCTCTGTATATAACAAGTATACAAATTAATCAACCTAGACAACTGTATCGCACAAAATGGCAATTCTGTCAGATGCGGCTGGGTTGTTTTTATGTTTAATTGCAAAGGATGATTATAGACATATGTTTCTGATACAAAGTCCACTAAAAACATATTTCTTGACAGTTATCCGTTCACCTTATTATGGAAATTAAAAAGAAGCAACACAACTTACCTAACGCAATAATCCAATCCACAGTTATATTGATATTCTCCCATCCTGTAGGTCCATCTGTTCGTTCCAGTTTAACTACAGCGTTTGGCTTCATAACTTGAAGCACAGTCAAATTGAACTTATGTGGAAGAGAGGGATTGCTGGGTCGTGCAGTTGCTGTGAAGAATTCTGGGGCGGACTTCAAACATAATTGGTAGATGACATGTTCCTTTTTGGTTGATTGCAAAGACGCGGAATTAAATTCGTAACTTCCTTTGTGTGCTGTGAGCTTCGCTGCAAAATTAAGAAAGATAAAAATATACGTCAAAGCAGAATTCTTCGAATTAGATTTAAAATGAAACAAAACGTCAGTGATGAAGCGAATTAAACTAAAAATATAGTTTGCTAAGATCATTTTATTAAAATAAATAAATTGTTAGACCCAAGTGTGTGGAATGTTACATTGTCATGTTTTAACTCTATAGGAAACGCAAGAGGAGTTTTTGTGCCGTGCTAGGTTTCGAATTTTCTGATAGGCTAGTCACTAAGACCGTTTTGTGAAGATTTCATATATATATATATACTTCTTCTTTTCAACATGAGAGTTTTCTGTACGCTTGCATGCCGCGTGTGTGCTCGTGGTCAAACCGGCATAATTGTATATCCGCTTCTAGGCATTTGCGAATAAATCGTACGATTACCCGTTTTGTGTCTAGAGAATGATACCCCGATTTAACATGATTCTACTTACCAGAAACAGCAATGCTTAAAACGGAGGCTGTGATTATTAGTAACAATAATTTCATTATGTTAACGCTTTTCAGTGAAAATTACAAGACTTGTTCTGGAGAGAAATAGTGATTAAAATAAAACATACACAGGCCGGACACTGTTTCAAAACAATATACTCACTATCTTAAAGTCTTATAATAACAATAATATTTTATTACAGGATATTGGTAATAATATTTTTAAGAATACAACTTATTATAGTTTGACATTTTGGGCTATTTTTTACTCTGAACTCCTATTTATTACTCCTTTCCTTCTGATAAAAAAAACACAGTTCTGCGCACTGACCTCGTCGCATGCCGAAAAAACTAATATGTTAAAACTTGTGTGATATCCAATTTTGGGATGCGTATTTTGATCCTTTTTTGGGTACCAATTTTATTTCATTTTATCGACTGATATGTGTACTAAAGATTTGTTGCAAAATTAACTGAAACCCTACGGTATTCGTTGTTCCGAATTAGACACCACATATAGCTTCTATACCAGGCATGGGCAACCCCTGGCACGCGTGCCCAACTTGGCACGCGAGCTCGTATTTCTGGCACGCTAGTTCAAGAAAATTAGATTCCTTTCTCTTAAAGATGATAACTTAAAAGTTGTTGTATTATTTGAGCTTTGGCAACGTGCATAAATGTTTATTACCGTAAGTTGTGAAGATTTGATTATTTATTACCGAGTTATTGTTACTGAACAAACACCAAAGAGTACAACAATCGGCTTGCAAATTTCGCAACCTGCTGCCACAGACGAATCGGACGTGAGAGAAATTTGTACGTTTGTGCAGCCAACCAGATGTAGTTAATATCAGTTACCCTTAGCATCCTAACTTACTTTTGTTAGCAATTTGAGATACAAAATATTATAGGGCTAAACATGATGTACCATCCATGTACCGGTAAGGTCATTCGGCATCGGTAAAGGTCATAAATGCATATTTCGGCAAGTAAAAAAAGACCGGTAACTTATTTCACATAAGCTCATCGTTACGTTTATCAAATTGCGTTATTGAGAGTAAAAAATTCATCGTTAAACACACTTTTCCACCTGCCTAAGGTTTGCTCTATCAGTAATAGTACAGCGCTTATTTTGCAGTAAAGATAAAAATTAAAAGCCATTACTGTAAAACAGCGGTTCTCAAACTGGGGTCCGCGGTCTTTTGGGGACCGCGAGACAATTTTCTGGGACCGCTAGACACCTTCCAAAAAATTTAAACGACGCTTTTGAAAAAAAAACTGTGTAAAATTAAATTTTTCCGCAATTTTTCTTCCAATCAACTTAACAAACAATTTGTCATGTAAGCTTACAGGCTATAGGCATTTATGACATCACAAGAAGCTATGTGATGTCACATTAGTGCAATTCAAAAGTACAGAACTCCCACTATAGTAGGAAATAGTACAACTCCTATTATAGTAGGTTCCATGACAACTGAACCCCTTACAACTGAACCCCTTACAACTGAACCCTTACAACTGAACCCTTTACAACTGAACCCCTACAATTAAGCCCCTTACAACTGAACTCCTTTTAACTGAACCCCTTTAAAATGAACCCCTTTACAACTGAACCCATTTCAATTGAATCTCTTTACAACTGAACCCCCTTTTCAGTTAAAAGCGTTCGGTTAAAAGGGGTTCAGTTGTAAAGGGGTTCAGTTGTAGGGGCTCAGTTGTAAGGGGTTCAGTTGTAAGGGGTTCAGTTGACTGGTCACCTTATAGTAGGAGTAAACATTCAAAAACAGAAATATGTTCTCACGAATTGTTAGTTGGCACGCGAAAGAATTTTTCCATTAATTTTAGCCGATTTTGGCACGCAGGCCGAGAAAGGTTGCCCACCCCTGTTCTATACCACAAGTAAAACTGCTCTGACCTATGTTAACCGAAGTTTTGCGACAAACAAAAATTCTAACCAATACAATTTATGTCAGAAAAGCACGTCACAATAAAATAATATGGCTTCCCGCCTATTTCCGAGTAACGAAATCTCGAATTATCTTCGTAGAACGTTTACGTAAATAAACATTTAGGTGACTGTACTTTTTTATGAAAGAATCAACACATATAATTTTATACAAAACGATTTAGCTTTTAAGCGAAAGGTGGTATATAGGTTCCACACTATATATTGGCTGTCTACTCAGCTTTGTCCTTAGGTAGGGAACTTATCCGATGTCGCCTTAACGAGGTGGATTAAAGAGTCTAAAACAATATAAACGTTTTATTTTTGATTATACTGACATTTGCACGGTATCGTATAACAACAATAAAGAGCCGAGCTGCCATTTACCTGCATGATAACTTTTACCGTGTTTCGCATTCACAGCGTTAAAACATGAAATTTTATTTGCTAACTTTTGATTGTACGTTTAAATTAAAAATAACGTATAAAACAAATTAAATAAAACTATATTCAATAGATTTAAACAATGCTATTTGAAGAAATTCTAGTTTCCAAATATATATTGCATAAACAGTTCAAACGATACTTTATATTTTAAAATATCCATTCAGCCGCACTTCCTGAAATTTATTTTCGGCATTTATTAAATTACATTTGTTTTATGCTATGGCGACTATATTTATATATATATATATATATATATATATACACTACGTTGCCATAAAGGGATTATTAAATAAATCTTAAGACACTTTATAAAACTATTTTCCAAGCGAATGGTAAAGGTTACAATTTCGTATTCGTTTCTATTTACAGAAAGAACTCTGGGTGTTAAAATATATTTATTTTGTCCTATTTGCAAGAAGCAAGAATAAAAACCATAACAATAGAACAATGCACACAATATTCGATTGTTCATCACATTAAAATATAACTGGAGGCAAATGTTAAAAAAAACTGGTCGCTGGCTAGTCGGTTGTGTCCTTGGAGAAGGCAGTTAAAAGACATTGCCTGATCCACAATCGGATTAATGGGTTCTACCAAATTGAAGGAACGAGTCTATCATATACACCACACTGCAATAGCTCCGGTAACCCGACGTTGGGCGAGAGGTGATCTGACGATTGTCCGTATTTATTAACCCCATTGGTTTTCCCACTCACGGGGATAAACATGAATATCCTATCCTATAGGCTGCATATTTTGATACAATATAGAATAAAAAATATATATTTTTTACAATCCATATCCTCATAAACAGTCGCAAAGAAATAAAACAGAATATTGAAACTCGTCGAAACATTGCTGGATTGTGCGGGGCCGTCATATTTGTAGCAGCGCTCTGGCTCTAACGGGTTTTAAGCAGAGTAAGACAAGGGGTAAACACAGGTTAGGCGTTTCATTAGGTTATCACGCAAGGTGCAGCCAGAAAGAGCGCTGTACACAGGGCATAGCTTAAGTAGGAAGAGTTAAAGCTTGAGAGAGCGGCTAGTCCAAGCGAGGACCGCAAGCAAAATGCTCTCTGATATTATAGAATTATACGCAGTTTATATAACACACGTAACAGGAAACACATGTTTGTATACACAAGGCTTTGACGGCGTTAAACAAAACGCGGGAAACAATTCATCTACTGATCTGTCGTAAACAGAAAATTAATCGTAACTCCCCATGCACAAAATATGGACACATGGCATGGCGACCCCATTGTTAAAATATACAGAAATACAATTATAAACGTGTGGGATTCCCACATATTACTTCAGGTTAAAACTACACAATGGCGAACTTGTGGGGCTAACAAACGTCGAAGGATTCTTATTATACAACCCAATTCCAACATGTACGAGGGCAGAAGTGTCAGATACCAGAATGAGTACACCAGTACGGTCGATTTGAATTACAGGGTATCCTGTATACCAGTTGGAGTCGGGAGTTGGGTCATAAGCTGGTTGGCCGTTGCTTTGTGTTAGTTTGTTCGTCTGCATAAAGTCATGATCATATAACCAACCATGTAGTGAGTAAATTTATACTTAAAGTTATTTAAAATGTGAAATATTATAACCCAGATCAGACATGGGAAAACTACGGCCCGCGGGCCAAATCCGGCCCGCCGGGTCTTTTATTCTGGCCCGCCAGATAATATAGACATATTACACGATTTACAACTTATTTTGCAGCTACATTTGTGCGTTTAATTATTGTACTGAATTCTTAGTTTATTGTTTTTTTTTATCAACAGTGACAAACTATATATGAATGGCGGCTCAAACACTTGGCCCGCCAGTCTAAGTATAAAATAACTTTGCCCTCTAAATCAAAAAGTGTGTCCACCCCAGGTCTAGATTCAGTTTGATAATGGCCCTTCGGGTCAAATACATGTCTAAAGTTACAAACATTGCTTGACTGATTTCTGTGTCATAATGGATTTGAATCTTTAAATTATATATGTATTACATTTTTTTATTTGTTTTAAATAAGCTATAAGATAGCTCTGAACTCAGATTTGACCAAACCCATGCATAAAGTACAACCGGTTTGGATAGGATACTTAGTGGGCGTCAACTTTACTCATGGAGTTAATGGGCTACACCGAAACAAGGTCTTAGTCATAGGCTATTAAAACCCTGCAAAGAAAAATCATGAACATCCCATCCACTATACTATTTTGCGACCATTTATCGCACTTGTATATAAATCCCTGTTTCTGGCCATCGGCTCATACATATGCAATTACAAACCGCTGCGTTCGGCCTAAACGTCATTCCAGTCCAAATGTCCACGAAGGCACCGCCTGTATATGTGGCTATCACGTAGTTAGTAACGGCGTTAAACATCTTCTTATCCACAATATCCACCAGCCTTCCACCCACAAGTGTGCATTGTTGCTCTGCTTGTAATTTGTTCAAACTCAACTTTCGAGGATCGGGCATCCAAATATACTGTCCACCATACATCATGCCATTACCGATCTCTGAATAAATCAATTAGATGTCTTCAGTATATGATCAATTTAGGATAGGATATTCATATTTAACCCCGTGGATGGGAAAATCACGGGAGTTAACACACGGGCAATTGTTCATTTTCCTGACGCTTTGTTCATAGAGACATTATAAAATAGTTTGTTATCTTTATAATCAATCGTTGGTACCACTATGGAATAATAATATTCAGAATGGACACTCATCGGTGTAACTGACGGCGATGTTTTTTAAAATGCCAAATTAATTACTTGGAATAACGGTCAAAGCCCTAATATACCGCCATTCACAAACATTCTGTCCTGCTATTGCTATCATTTGCATTGTTAACATGAGCAATTATGACCACGTGATCAAATGTACATCAAGCGTGACGCGTCTGAACCAATTGCGCGAGTATCCACTCTATATATTATAGTGATTTATGGTACCACCCACATTAAGGTGGTTTGCCCATAGTTATAATGAGACGAAATGATATATAATCCTCGACGTTAACTAACAATACATAGACTAAGTTCAGGCATATATAGTTTTAGGATAGTTAAAATAAAGCAACACAAGTTACCTAACACAATGTGCCAATCCACAGTTATACTGATATTCTCCCATCCTGTAGGTCCATCTGTTCGTTCCAGTTTAACTACAGCGTTTGGCTTCATAATTTGAAGCACAGTCAAATTGAACTTATGTGGAAGAGAGGGATTACTGGGTCGTGCAGTTGCAGTGAAGAATTCTGGGGCGGACTTCAAACATAGTTTATAGATGACATGTTCTTTTTTGGTTGGTTTAAATGAAGCGGAGTTAAATTCGTAACTTCCACTATGCGTTCGAGATTGTACTGCAAAAATGAAAACCTATATTCAGTTATTTTTTAATAAATGATTATTTTGTATTTGCCAAAAGTTAACGACACAAAAAAGTATTATATCAATGGCCTAAATATAACCTAGATATGTCTACAATATCGCAATCATATTCAACATACCGGAAAAGAGCTAATGGCTTTACTGAATACGAATGTACGATTTCTTACTGGTTCGGAATTAAGTCAGGTAAAAATAGAACAAAAAATCAATTTAAGCAGCTAGCTATTTCGCCCAAACAAAATCAAACGAATTATTTTAATTTAAACTGATTCTTTAAAATACAATTGATTTACCAGCAATTGCAAATTTCAAAACGCAGAAGATGATTATTGGACCAAGCAATTTCATGTTTTTAATAACAATCAGTTGAAAATGCTAAACACGCTAGAAAAGTTGTAATTATTTAAGACATAGGCAAGCAATCTATATACTACGTAAAAATAGTTAATTTTTAAAGAATATTTTAACTGTCTCTGCTTTAAAATATATTGAACTAAAAATATGACGTAAGTTAATAACATTATTTTGCGGTAACACAATATTTGCCTTCTGGATTGTTTGTTAATTGCTCAAAATATCATAAGTAAACAACTATTTCAGATTGGTGAAACGTTACCGAGCTATTTCAAGTTACTGTAGTAAAAATTCAAGAAATTTTGTTTCGTATAATTGAGCGGAAGTTTTGTGACAAGCATAACTAGTAACGTACAAGTTACGTCAGCAAACACGACATATTCGTAGCTTATTTCTTCCGGCTAATTTCCCCGTATTTTGAGAGTAAAAATGTTTTAAACGGCTCTCTTGCATAGAACTAAATAAATGTACAACTAAATGTGAAATTTGTCTCTCACTATTTGTGTTTAAAAAAATTTCACTTACGAGAACTTTACTTACAAATGGCAAACTTATTATAAAGACTTATCACAGAGCAATTATCATGTGTTGTACGATTGTGTGGCCGAATGGTTAACGCGACCGATACAAATAACCACTTCCATACAAAAACGGCCCTAATGACTATCCCATCATGGGTTCGAAACTTGGCTTGGTAAAAAATTATCATGTGTCCTTGTGTCCACTGTATCTAACGCAGTAAGTTGTACAGAACTAAGACTGTCTTTTTATTTTATCTCATTAAACATATTGTTTGGGACAAATTCGACCAAGTGCTTAAACAACAAAAAAGGAATATAGCTGGAGTCTGACTGTGGTTTTGAACCTACAACCATTCGGCTGCCTGCAAATGACTCTTCCGACAGCTAAACGGGTGGAAATAGATAGATTGTATTTCTTATAAAGTACAACAAAGTTCTCCGAAAAATCGAAACGAAACTATGCAAAATACTGTATTTTAAATTTTAAACAAAATCGCTTTAACTTTTAAACACGGAATGGTGTTTGCGAACGTCAGGAGTAAAGAGCAACAAATTAGTTGGGATTTCTTGGAGACTTGGTCGATCGTGCGAAACTTCGAAATCAGCCAAAAGATTGTCTTGTTGAATTCCGCAAGGTGGTGGTGGTGAGGCATTTTCACGCGGTGAATCGATCAGCGGGTCGATTAGATTTCCCGTTGGGACGGATGGTTTGGTCTTGGTTTCTGTAGAAGAAGATTAAAAGTACTTATAGATAAATCGGTAAATTTTAAAGAATACTTCATTTAAGATAAATTGAAAAAAGGGTAAATTGGTAAGTTTAAAAAGCTACTTTTAGGTAGAATGCTTAATTTAAACGAACTACATTTTAGGTAAATTTAAGATGATACTTTAAGAAATTGAAAATTTTGTAAATTTAAAAACTACTAAATTTTAAATAAATTCGTAAAGTATTTTTAAGTAATTAAATAGGTTAAGCTTTTTAAAATTAGTCAAGTAGAAATCTTTAGGTCAGGCTCTTAAGATAAATATAAGAACACAACTGACTAGTGAGAGTAGCAGGTTTTATAGAGGCTCATTTTAAAAATGATTGAAATTGAAGATCACATTGGTTTTAGTTTTAAAAGTCTTGAAAGATATTAATAATATAACTGGCTATTACCTTTCCACTGCGAAAAGACCGAATAATTAGTAATTCGGTAAAATTCGTTGCAAAAAACGATTAATTCAAAAAATTCATAGAAAAAATATAAAAACCAAATAATTCGGAAAAATCGTTACAAAAAGAAAACATCGTAACCTGGTTCTTCATCGAAAACAATCAGATCGCAAGCTTCATTTTGTTCGGTTGGTTGGTCATCTGATTCGTCAGACTCATCAAGATCGGCTAACGACAAGTTGCTGACATCCAATATGGTGGCTCCTCCTTGCGTTTCCCATTTCGACACCATCTCCAATTCCACTAGGATAATTGAAAAATTGTTTTCTTTGAAAATTGTGAAATTTTTTTTAAAAAATTTAAAAAAAAATTTAAAAAAATCTCCAATTCCACTAGATATTTAAAAACATACATTTGTTTGGAAATTTTGATGTGTTTGATTATTTTGTACAATAGGATATAGGATATCCCGGCCGGTAAGCATAATTTATAAGAGTCGAAAGAATGTGTAGTCTAAACCATCTGCTTACTAGAGGATTATTAGGGCTATAATAGGATAGAGTATTCATGTTTATCCCCCTTAAAGGGAAAACCAAGGGGGTTAACACACAGGAAATCGTCAGATCACCTCGCGCACACCGTTGGGTTACCGGAGCTAGTGTAGTGTGTTGTGTATTGCTTATGCGCAGGAAAACAACCTGCAGGAAAATTGCAGATCATAATCAGGTTACATAGTCTGGTTACAAGACCTGATGCAGTGAATTGAATAAAGACAAAAGACATTGCCAATTTTTGTTCAAGACATTAAATCACTGGGTTCAAGCAATGTTCGTTAAACGAACAAGTAGCTGGTTTTGTTTCCAAAACAAAAATTTAGTTCTCAGATTTTTGTTGTTATCAGTTTGCACCCTAAGCAATAGTTGTAGAAAAATGACTGGGAAATATGTATCCTATTTTATTATAGTGATTATTAATAAATAAGAATAAATTATTTATAAAAGAAGAACCGTTTAGGAATAAAAATTCTCTAACTTCCTACCTTGTTGTCTGGTTGGCATTACATCAGCCAATTCACTACCGGGAGTGCCCTGGATCAGATTATCAAACTCCGGCAGAATATTCATGTTAAATTCCACCCTGCAAGAATATGGGGGTCAGAAATGTCGTATTCTTGTGGTAATACCACCCTTACATTTTCGAAACCGCTGGTGCCGATTCCGCTGACTGTGGCGAATGACTTGTGGAGTCGGTTTCTTCATCTAATGAATCTGAAAAACGATCTTAACTATAATAATAAAGAGATCCAACAATCTTAAAAAAAGAACTATTATTACACAATGAGATCTTTAAAAAGAGCTGAATTACAAAATCAGAACTTAAAAAACTACATTACCAAAACAGATCCATATCGATCTTAACAAAACGTTTTTAGAAAATATTTGCAACAATGCGAATGGGGGAAATGACATGGACAAAAGTGTTTTTTGCCAAAAAAACTTTTTTTTTATCAAAAAACGATTTTTTTTCAAGCACTGCCCAACAAAAAAAACAACGAAAAACCAAAGAAATTTACCAAAGAAAACTGTCTTCTCAGAAACTGGCTCTTCAACCAATATTCCACTGCTTTCGAGAGCTGAAACGCTGGGAAGGTTGTCGTCAAATTCGATGATTTCTGGAGTTTTGTCTCGCTTGCTTGAAATCGAACTTTCTGAGCTCTGCTGGTTTATATCGTCATCTTTGTCTGGAAAATATATGAATTTAGGATGGGATATTCATGTTTATCCCCGTAAATGGGAAAACCAAGGGGGTTAACACACAGGTAATCGTCAGATCACCTCGCGCCCATCGACGGGTTACCGGAGCTATTTCAGTGTGTTGTGTATGATAGAAACGTTCCTTCAATTTGGTCATTTAATCCGATGGGTTCAGGCAATGTCCATTAGGTGCCTTGCCCAAGAACACAACCGACTACATAGTGACCAGCTTCAAACCTGCAACCTTTTGGTGAAAAAAAATTGTAATTTCCTCATGTGATGTAAAAATAGAAAAAAATACTTTTACAAAAATATATCGCCATACACACAGTTATAAATTAAAGAAATTATTTAAAAAATTTGATTTAAATCTTTATTTCACCTGAATTAGATTGGGAATCGGTAATCAGTGCTGGTGGTGTTGGGTTGTCAGGCTGGATGGCAGTGGAGAATTCAAATGGAGCTAGAAGGGATGCACAGATAAAAGTAACATAATGCTAAGAGGTATTGTATACTAAAGGACGCATGGGCAACATACAGCCCTCAGGCAGTGTCAAGGCTGTGAAGGGATTTTGACCGGCCTGCAGACTGTATCTAACCATACCCTGTGATTAAGATACTAAATACTATTCATGTACTAATCCGGCCCACCAAGAACTTCATTTTCCTTTATCTGGCCCGCCGACTAGAGAAGTTGCCCACCCCTGTACTAAATCTTCCATATATATACAACCAATGGTTCGACACGCTGCTAGTTAAACAATGAGCTAACCGACCAGTAATCCATCCCCATGTATGTTTATAATGTACTGATGACTACTAATGATGTTTTTTCACATTCATAAACATTGTATTAAGGCAATCGAGACATTATAAGGATCTGGTTGTCCATTAAGGCTGTTCTATTTTATGAGAATCTAAAAAATTCCTAAATTTATTAATGTATAATTATGTCCAATAATACCACTCTGTCATTAATTAAATTCAACATCAACTTTTACAACTAGTTAGTATTGCGGTAAATTGAAATTCTTTACACACTTCAATCTTTGTCGAAATGATTAAAAACTAGGAATTACATTTACCATTTCTTTTGGATTTCTGGTGATTTTTGTCAAGGTCACTGTCAGATGTAACATCAGAACTTTCTGTGAAAGACAATATATTTGAGAATGTAAAAGAACTAACAATTGAAGTTAGACTAATTTGGAAAAAAGATCGCCCTTGATTTTACTGGCTTGTTCTAGAGATAAGACAGGACCAAATTTAATTTAGGTTTGGTTTGTTTTTTGCTTTTTGGTTGTAGGTTTGCTTACGTTTTATAGGTTTGATTTAGTTTCATATTGGACGACTTGGATTATAATACTTCGGGTATTATCTACAAATCAACATTCCTGGTTTAAGCTCAGTCTCAACAAATACTTTTGTGTATGGTCTGTGGCCAAATGGTTATCACATTTTTGCCCCACATTGTCTTATACTAATTTTGGGGCAAATATTAAAAATGAAATTAATAACAAACATACCGTTTGAGCAGGTATCGGTTGAAATAACTGGAGGGGTTCGAGCCACTTTATCAGCACTCACAAATGCAGATCGATCTGGAATGAAAGGATGAGGGGTTCAAATATAACCCTGGACACTAAACATACGTTGACACTGGGCACTGGGATTTTGCCAAATCACAACACTTAAAATTGGTAAAAGAAAACTTTCAAATTGTAAGTAAACAATGAAATAATTTGCAATTACACCAAACTCCATGTTGCCACTTACCCAGTTGATTGAAGTTGTAAACAAAACACGGCGATATCAAGGTGTCATTAATGGTTTCATTCACAATCTAAAAGCACCAAATAAAGCATTATTCACACTCATTGGCGCCAAGTACGGGGGTTCGGGGAGTGCCGCGCACTCCCGGCGCAAATTCGTTTTTATAAAGAAATAAATAATTAAAAAAATAATAATTGTGGATTTCGAAATGTTTCGTACGAATAGTGATAGGACGGACCGGAGCCTGATAGCGACCTTATTTTACTATTTGGTTACGTCCGAATATTGAATTATTATCCGGTCGATTATTGGTTATAAGCCCAAATGCGAGCAGATAAAGCGACGCGGTATTTGTGATTCGCGTTACATTTGTGATAGCGCAATGCGAGATCAAGAACACAGATGCTTTTTGTGATTATTTTTTGTGATAGTGTGATTCACACTATTTTAGATATTATATGAACTGATCATAGCCTTGCACAGCTTAGTAAAATAATTAATAAAATAAAAAATCTTCCTCTGACGGAATATTCATTTACTTTCCGGTAGAAATACAACATTTAAAGAGGATATGTATTGAACACTACAGCAGCCTATCCAAGTACGACTATTGGTACGCTTCAACCTGACGAAATCATAAACACAACAATATAATACAGGTTTTCTCGTCAGAATACCAATGGGTTACCGGGCATTCAGCATATTTTTACATTTAGGTTATGGTTATATCATGGATAGCTTAACCCCCCCTAATTACCTTGTCATCACAAATATCAAGTCAGAGGGCAGCAAATTTACAAAACCTCAGCATTCTTGTAATGCATGTGCTGTTATATTTTGGGTACGGCCATCGGAATATACAGATAGATTCCCTCCCTACCCCTTCCCCCCAATAACCTGGTGGGTTAACTTCATCTCAGTCACAAGACAGCGAATTTACAACACCTCAGGAATTATGTAATGCATGTGCTGTTATATTGTGGAAAAATATATATATTATATTTTTAATATTCACCGATAGATGGACCCCACCAATTACCTGGTCAATTAACTTCATCTCACAGTCAGGAGTGCGTGAGGCAGGCTCATAAATAGTGGAGACGTCATGTGGGGCAGCAGATCGTCGTATCAGGGGTGAGGAGGGCAGAGACATTGATTTTCTGCCTTTCGGCTTGGTTGATTTTGATTTTGTTGATGTACGTGGTGAGCTGTATCGACCTGTTGAATATAGGAGTTGATTTTGATATTTTTTAGTTTTCTTCATGGCTTTTGTATTTACAAAATATAGTAAGCGCTCCAAGCGATCCTGTAATAATTAGACATACAGGATTTATTCAGCTAAACTGACTTTATGTTATTTTGTCATGACTATCTTACACTTTCATGAATTATGCTTGATTGTGTTTGAAGCAGATTATGTGCGGAGTATGAATAAGGTGGATAAATGCTATATGTTTACCTGGAGTGTTGGATCCTCTCATGCTTAAGCTTGCGCTGTGGAAATATTACTTTTACAAAAGAATAGTTAAATAGGACATACAAGTCATGCTTGTATAACTGTACTAATACTAAGGGATGGGAAAATGCATGAGCAAGTGAAAAATGGTATTTAATGAAATCATAAGCATAAATTGATTATTTTGTGCAAAACAGTATGCACCGTTGAAAACCCTTAATTTTAGCATTTAACTAAAATACCATGTGCCCACTGTCGGGTTACCCAAGCTATTACAGTGTGTTTAAAATGATAAAGACACTGCTTTACACTAATTGATCCATTGATGATAAGAGTTCGATATACAATTGAATATGTACCTTTCCCAAGTAGTCTAGTACTGTAATGGCTGCTATCTAAATACAAAAACCTTAACTAAGCATTCAGTGCAACTAAGTACCAATGCCACCACATTAAATATATCCTTAATACAGGACCAGATTGAACTAGGTTGGGAATAATGCGAATGTATTTGTCAGTGGATGTGTGGGATTAACAACAACATGGACAACGACCACTCAAAATAAAAACAACTCAAAAATGTATATAAAAGTATGATAAGTAATATAGTGTTAGGATTATAATATTATGATAACTACTAGTCTGCTGTCATTTTATTTAATGCCAGATGTTTTAACATCACACTGTTAGAGTTATAATGAAATCATCTACCCTAGGAACAGAACTACTTATCCATATGCATTGAAATCAGTATTTTACGCTGCTTACCTGAGTCTATCATGCAACTGTTGGTGTGTGTGGCCTTGAACAGTTAAATTTGAAAATTTGCTGCTGGAAGGTTTGTTTTTGCTTCGCGTTTTGGTTTGTTTAGGTTTTAGTTGTGTGGCAGCGTGTGTGGTCACAATTGGTGTTGTATTCTGTGATGATTGCTCTTCTGGTTCAAACACATAGTGCGAGAGAAAGCTGCTTACATCGTGTCCTGGAAAATAAGAAATGGGAGTCAAAACTTAAGCCTTTTATGGTCACTTATCGCTTGACATTGCTTGCTGTGCAAAATGTTTGGATTTACCCAACAAATTTAGAAAATGTTAAGACATAAATATGGGATTTGTAAAACTTTTTTATTTAAAAAAATAATGAAATTTTAAGAAATTAATTACTGATACAGAAACATTTTCCTTAATTGTCTTACTCTACTTTTTAAAACCAAATTGAAGAGTTTGTGTATAATACGAATGCAGCACACTGCAATAGCTCCTGTAACCCGAAGGTGGGCGCGAGGTGACCTGACTATTGCCCGTGTGTTAACCCCCTTGGTTTTTCATTCACGGGTATAAACATGAATATCCTATCGTAATATAAAAATATACAACCACTTTTTCCACAAACCTGCTAGTAGGAGATACTTCAGCGGCAATGAGTTTCCAGATTCATCAGAAGTATCCAATAAAATAGTCTGGTTGGACATTGTTGAAGTGTCATTATTGAGAGCGTATGATAATTCACCAGATTCTGTATATGGGAGTATGATTTATTAAGAAATTGACAATATAAATCGTAATTTATGTCCATAGTCAATTAGTGTTAGTTTACCGACTTTTTTATTTTAATTTTCCCATATAAACTTACAGCAGATATAATAAGAAATGACACATAGGAACGCAAACATATGTCTCTAGTCAATCTGCCCTTTATA
>CH001039.1:816330-830043 GCA_000149265.1 Ciona savignyi | reverse complement strand
GCTGTTGTAGGCTGAAAACGAACACAGTCGGTTAACCATTTATTGACTTCATTGACAGTTAACTGACGTCCACGTTAACTTCGCACATCCCTACTTACGTAACGTAATTCCGACGTCCGTAATTTCGTAATTACGCCGAGCTCTAATCGGTTAACCGTTTACCGATTTTATTAACGGTTAACTGACGTCCCGTCGGTTAACCGGTTAACCGTTAACCGATGCACAGCCCTAGTGTACAATTGTGCAAGGTACTCCGAATATGTCTAAAATTGTGCAAGTAATTCCGAATATGTGAAAAATTGTGCAAGTTATCCTGAATATGTTTAAAATTGTGCACATAAGTTGATATATATCTAAAAGTGTGCAAGTAATCCTTAATATATCTAAAATTGTGCAGATAAGATGGAATGTGTCTAAAATTGTGCAGGTAATCCTGAATATGTTTAAAATTGTGCACATAAGTTGATATATATCTAAAAGTGTGCAAGTAATCCTAAATATATCTAAAATTGTAAAAGTAATCCTGAATATGTGAAAAATTGTTATTGTGATTTCAACTCACTGAAAATGAAGGTGAATGTCTCGGTCTGTTTTGTCGATGAGTTGAAGATCTCGGACATGTTCTTTATGGCACTTGGAGGCAAGTGCTTGTAGACTAGTCTGCTGGACACTTGCTAGTCGCCTGTTCTTGGAGAGGATGGGTCGGTGCAACGCATGTGAAGATGGCAACTTGGCTTCTACAGAAAAAATCAATTAGTCTCTGCAGGGGTTAAAAAAATTTAAACAAGTCTATGTATATAGAGAATTATGAAAATTTAAAAAAACGTTTCATGCCTGTGGTTGTGAATTTTAGTTTTAGTTTGCAACACAATAATTTATTTAAGCCTTCATAGATTTCTGCAGGATATATGTCATTCTAAAATTCTTGGATTTAAAGTGCTTCTGTACACAAACAAAAATTATATTTTAATTTTGAACACTTTATACTTCCAGAATTAAGCAATTATAATTTTCCAGCTTTTAAAGGTTAGTTAGCATGGTTGAGACATGAATAGCCTTTTAATTTTATGGGATTGAAAGAAAAGGCTTTATAGCAGGCATGGGCAACATACAGCCAGCAAGCCAGCCCGTGAAAGGGATTTTGACCGGCCCGCAGACTGTATCTAACCATAGCTTGTAATGGGTCCGCCTGCAGACTATATCTAACCATACCCTGTAATCAAGATATTGAATATTATTTATAAAATAATCTGGCCCACCAAGGACTTCATTTTCCCATATCTGGCCTGCCGACTTCGACTACAAAATTTCCTGTCTCACACTATTATTCGGATGAAATTCACAATAGTTATCGCCAGGTTACTTCGCAGTATTGGAGCTATTGCAGTGTGTTTTGTATAATTCAGACCTACTTCAATTTTAAAGAGCAATTATTAAACCACTGGTTTCAGGCAATATCTGCTAAATGTGAAATTGATAGTGAATTTTATTAATCCTGCTTTATAGCATGCTGCGCAACTTACGGCATAACTTCAACAAAACGAACTGAGTGAAGGCAAACACCAGATAAATAAAGTCCCTTCCACCAGGTGACATGAAAAGGGTTGGAGAGAACTTGGAAAGCCCAGAATGCACATTTTCCTGTGAAGTTATTTTTCAATATTTAGTAGACAGCTTTGATATAGGAAGTTATATATTATTCAACTAGGCCTATTTAATATATGCTTTAAGCTGCAGTTTTGTGCTTTCTCCATTGCTTGACAACAATGGAAACCTTAATGGTGAAAAAACAAATGCCTTAACGCTCTACTATTTTATTTTAAAAGCCACATATAACTCAACAAAGACTTATTGCAACTTAAAAATAATAATTTAAGCAAAAACTCTAGTAAACATGCATATTTTACAGAATAATGCACTTTTTTATGCAAGGCATATAAAAAGGTTAACTGCAATGAAATAGCCAACCTCTGCTATGCGTTTTAGCCATGTGTAAGTTCTTTTTCGGAATTCTTGTGTACTTTGTTTGTCCGTGCCAGGAAAACACAATCTAAAAATTTAAATCACTTTTATAGTCAAGCATTCATACAGTACTGGAAAAAGAAGAGAGCTGGGCAGTGCCATACAAACACATATGTGGGGCAACACCGAAAGGAGGGAAGGAGGAAACTGCACAATAAAATTAGGGAAACTAATATAAACCTATCCTAAACACTAATCTCAACCCCAGAACTATACGTAACTTCAACCACATTAAAACTAACTCTAAATGTCATAATATTTATTTTAGTGTGCAGTTTTCCCTCCTTCCCACCTTTTCTCCTTTTAGTGTTGCCCAACAAATGTGGTAAATTACACAAAACAAAAAGTTAACTGTGCAGTGAAAACAATGGCTTAAGTTTAACGCTAAAAAGCATTTGTGGGATTTAGTCAAAACAACCACCATTTTTAAGCAATGTGGACAAACTGACGTCGCTACCCTTATGTTTTCCATTAATGTAGTTGTAAATGTGTTACAATATACACATATTTATGGACACCAAAAATATAATATTTACATATTACTCGATCACCCATACATCTACCAATAACAATCAAATCACCGGAAAAGTTGTTCTGCTTGAGGACGGTCGAGCTGGCAGAAAAGAAAGTGGAAAACGACCTCAAAAGCCCTTTTGTTTGGCTTGTCAAACATGTGGTCGTCAAGACGACAACTGGATTTGAAAACAAATGCATTATTTTTATAATGATGTAAATAAAAAATATATATTTTTATAAATTCAGTTATATTACACCATTTTTTTACAACATTTATAATGTCAATTTGAATTAACTGAAGTTCGTTAAAACAATATTTCGAAGCAAATTGACACTCATGTAGTACTTTTTATATTCAATTAAAATGTCATTCTGAAATGTCTCAGTATGAAAGGAACAAAATAGGCTTCAAATTATGGATTACTGTTTTAAACAACAACAACAATGACTATGAACTTAGCTTTATATAAAAATATTAAATACCTGTATTTGTTCTCCAAATGCTGTGAATCAAAACCAAGAGCAAGAAGATTTAGCATAATTCTGCGTTTCACTTGGGAAAAACGACTGTCCCTGCTTGAATGTGAAGCAGCTGCCTGCATTTTGGTTGCTACCGTTCCAACGGGATTTTAATGAAACAATATCTCAGCGAATTTTTTGGGGGATATTTAAAAAAAACCTGAAATAAAAAATATCCATATTCAATACGGATAATGGTTAATCTCAATGCCAATTTGAAATTGCAAGGCACAACCGCACTACTTACATGTATAAATGTTTAACTGATTACAGCACCCATAGTATGGGGTAATATGGCAGATAAAATAATTTAGGAATAGAAATCTACCTTTGCAAATACAAAATCAAGAAGATTAATAGTTTGAAATGACAATCTGCTACCACTTTTATTAAAATTTAGGCAAACATTTACAACCAAATAGGCAGTTGATTAAAAGTTTAAATGTTTTAAACAGCAGTTCAGATATGCACCATAATCGTTCAGCTGGTCTACAATTTTCAAAAACAGTATATTTAAACTATATAGAATTTATATAGAATTTGGGAAGGTATATATACTTCTAAAATCACAGGTACCAAAACAGGTCACATGGTAATATTATCTTGCAGAGATTCAGCTAAGTTCAATCTAAGATTATTGTGTCATCATTGTCTACATTGATAACATTATTTTCCGATTGTTTTAACCGCTTGGATGAGTTTTGCGAATTACTGTGGCTAGGGGAAGACAGTTTTCTTTTTCGAGATTCTTCACTGTCAACGTTAAGTTCATCAATATCCTCAATAACTTCAATATTGTTATTAGTGTTGGCATCTGGTTTTTTAACATCCTCGGGTTTTTCGGAAGACTTTTCCTCTGTTACACTGGCTCCGATGACTCCTTTTGTTTCCGCGACTTTAAAGAGTTGATCGACAGGAAGATTTTCTTCTTGAAGAATGTTCAGCACAATGTCGTAATTTTGTAGGAAATCGTCGGCACGCAATCGAGTGCCGTGAGTGATGTTGAAGTAATCCAACGTTTTGTCCATGTTCACATTTTCCTCATCTTCATCACTGGAGATGAGGATCGTTCCTCTGCCATCCAGGATCTCAACATCAGGAGCTAGCATCCCGAGATGGGATTTTAAGATTTTATCGCGGAGTAGTTCGCATGTGAGTTTTGTGGTATCGAGTTGAAGCGTTATCTCTGGCTTTTCTGCACAGACGTAACATCCATGTTTAGGAGGGTCAAGCGAACACGGAATCAACAGCTTTTTTGCATGATTCGCGGCTTTCCAGACATAAACACTCCTGCAACCACTCATCTGCTTGCGAATGAGGAATAACGCCTGCATCACAATGAGACCAGCAACAACTGCATTTGTGGTAGCAATCGCAGGGATAATATTTCCAGCCATCGACTTGACTTCAAAACGACTTTTGTTTTGGATGTGGAATATATGGGCTCTTATATTGGCCACAGAAGCAGTAAAGTTCATTGCAGCTAAGTCATCTTTATCCCAAACCAACATCCCACCTTCCCCCTGTTCTTTAAACTGCTCTTTGAGAGTGGTGATACTCTCAGCAAATACTTTGGTGTTCTCCTGCAATGTGAGAACAGTTTGCTGATCCGAACTTCTGCTCTGGACATCTTGACAGTCAGACCATAGTACAGGTTCTGGCGGGGTTCTCTTCTGCCATAGTTTGTCCATGGTAAGAAGGTAGTTGATATCCGAGTGAAATAATTTGTTAAAGATTTTTTCAGCATCATAATCGCACTCTCTAGCCCATTCTCTTGTGCTCCTTCTCTGAATATCTGCTAGAGATGGTGTGGTACCGTTGTCTCCTGAAGATGTCCCACTTTCCTCTTTTTCTTGTGCTGCCTCTGGATCCGCTGTGTCCGGAGACACATCCTGATCTGCATCCTCTTCTCCGAAGAGCTGGTTAAAAAGATACTTCGCCCAAACGATGCAGTGGATCAGCTCAGATGGAGTGTTCCTGATTGTGCAACCTGGGAACGTCTTCTGTCTCGGAGCAGGTTGACATTCGTAGCACTCTGTGAGACCTTTTTTTATCACTGTAACTTGGCCAAGGTACCCTGCAGAACCACTTTCAATTAGTGGAATATCAGCAGCAAGGCACATCCTGTTTACATGATTTCGTGCGGCTCTGTTATCAAGGGCGTTCATGACCAGATCGAATTGCTTAAAATACTGCATGTTGTAATGTGGATTGAATATTGAGTCATGTCTAGCCACAATATTGGCCGAGGGGCACAATTTAAGCACACTTTCCTTTGCAACTGTTGCCTTCGCTTTTCCAACATGTTTCTTTTGAAATAGAAACTGCCGGTTAAGGTTACTGACATCAATCGTGTCCAGGTCGATTACTTCAATGTTCCGAAATCCGGTTAGAACCAGATTTTTCAGCAGCTCGCATCCCACACCACCTGCACCCACCACGAGGATACTGGCATTGTTTACATCGGAGAGAAGACTCTTGTACAGAGGATTATTTACTTCTGTAGACATGTCCCGGAGAATTTTATACAACAATTATAATTAACACACAACCTGGATATATCATTGATTAGCACAAAGCTAAGAATCATTGATTAACACAAGTTTCAAGATAAATGGTCGTTTAGCACAAATTTAAGACTGTTCGATTAGCAAAATTTCAAAGCATATTTATTCAGTTGTTATTACATATAAAAGGTCCATAATACATGCTTTAGATCTACACATATAAATCAGTTTGTTTATTTATCACTAATATCAAAACATACCATAAGACTTGTTCTTAGTAGCAATGAATTTTCAACTTTGTAAGAGATAAAATATAAATGCTCATCATTGAACGTAAAGGTAACAGATACTATCTGTAACTAGCAGCTAAATAAGCTTCAGTATATGTTGTATACAGTATACGTGGGATTTGCACAAAAAACTGAAACAAAAACCATACTATTGTAATAGTGTTAACTGAGCATGTAATAACAACCTTCCTTCTGGAAAAAAAGATAAATATCCAATATGCATTTACAGTACCGGTACATTGTGAATCAATGATTGTAAAACAAACTATTTAAACTAAACAAATATACTAAATAAGCACCACCCATGTTTGCGAACAGTAAAACAACGCTCCAACAATTCATATTTACATTGGATAATTACATTTTATTAGATCAGTTAATTTTTGTTGTTTTGGTCAATTTAATAATGTGTTTTGGGTTATACATAAATTCCAACCCACAGTAGCAAGAATAAGATGCCGAAACCATTGAAAACAGAACCAACAATGGCCATGAGAACTTCTTTATAAAAATCCCGGGTATATTTTGTGGAAGTCACCTCGTATACGAAGAACCAAGCCGTGAAAAAAAGGCCAATTCCCATCAAAATCAGGGTCAAATGAGGATAAATAGCGGGGTTGACCGGTGACACATATCTTCTCATGTCTGCAAGATCCAATGCGAGGTCCATTTTTGGTTTTTAAGTTGTTCTTTGTCGCAAAGCGTGATATAATCCAACTTCAAACCAGATATTCAAATATAACTATTAGAAACAATTTTTTTTACACACAATCGAATTTAACTACAGCGCGCGCGGAGTTGCGATACCGGGTTTTCATAGAGGTATATTTGTCAACAACTAATTTTAGGATTTTGTTGTAGTACTAGTTTATTAATGGAAGATTACTCTGTAGATACCAAAAGTTGCTTTTTGGGATAATTTTGCAAATATAGCGAGTAATAAATTCTAATAGTGACGTAACAATCAGTGCACTTTTTAGATTAGATTTATCTTGAATTATTTTTTTGAAGCATAGTTGTAAATGTTATACACGCCTTTAAGAGTATCATTTCACTCTTTATAGGCTACAAATTGAATACAAGGTCAAGATTTCGAACAATGTATGTTCAATGTATATCCTATCCTATCCTATCCTAAATGTATCCACCGAGCGCTAGACGTCGCCCGCACTCCACTGATTTATCGTGGTTCACTCACTGGAACCGTGTGGTACTTGTTGTTTTGTAATGCCTCCGAGAAAGTTAGTACCACAGAGCCTTAGTTTTCGCGCTGTACGTGCGAAGCAGCGGACTTAAGAATTTAAATGTGTTCCTTATTACAGGCGTAATAAATTATATTACAGCATAATATAAAATCTCAAGCAATATTACACACAGCATTTATATACAAACTTAATGAAGTTTTGACTAGTTTATCCTTTGTATCTTTCACTGCATTAAGTGCAAATGTATGGTATAGGTATTATCATCAGTGCATTTGGTCGGATTTAATTATTGTCGGTTTTGTTGATTGTTAAATAATTATCGCCAAATGTATGTTTTTATTTGAGATAAATTGAATTGAATTATTACAGGCGTTCCCTATTTTAACTTAAAACATGATGCGAAAAAACAAGAAACTGGTCGAAGGCGACCAGACAAACGAATGGAGAAAATCTGGTAGTTTTGTGAACAAACCACAAAGAGGTTGGCTTCACCCAGATTCTTCTGTTATGGGGCCGGGTGTCGTTTATTCTGTCCAGGTATCAACCTATAGACATTTATTTTAAATGGTGTTGCTTTTTATATAGGGGCTGTTCGCTGTTTGACCAATTGGCCATCATCATATGTTTTCTTTACACTGTAAGCTATAGGTGATGAATACTATATATCCTAGGGAAGAATAAAATTTATATTTGTCTGAGTGTTAGTGACTAAGCGTATCGTCAGATACTGGGGGTAATACTAAAAGAAGGGAAAGAGGGAAGCAGGGAAACTGCTCACTAAAACTATGGAAACTAATTTTAACCCTGCCCTTTACACTAATCTCAACCCCAGAACTAACCCCAACTTTAACCCCATGTTTAAAACTGACTCTAATTCCCCAATCTTCATTTTAGTGTGCGGTTTCCCTCCTTCCCACTTTCCATCCTTTTAGTTTTCCGCGATACCGGTAATCTACCAATATTCTCTTTGCCAAAGCAATTTTCTTTCTTTGTGCATATATTTGTACCTAAAAGTCCAAAAATAAAATTTATTAAATTGAATTACAGTTAGAAGACATAGAGTGTTAGTTGTTTAGGTGTAAATACCAACCTTGTGGGGTGACTCTAAATACCCAGTGTGGGCAATGTGGGCACACTTAAAACCCTAACTTTGGCACACCCTTCACACTGCCTACACTGGGTATTTAGAGGAACCGGACTCGTACTATAAATTGTGCAAATGATACCGTTTTTTAAACTGAATTTGCAACTCTACCCATGAAAAAATGTTTCTGCCTGTTTGTCAATAGATATACTTGTAATTAAATACTTACACACTTATGTATATATGACATTGTGAAGTGTTTACCACGTAAACTTGTTTTTTTATCGCAAATACATATTATTATTGCTAAATATGTAATTTGATATCAGTACTGGTCTATGAATTAAGAAGAATTTCATTTTACATTAAATAAGAGGTTATAAATCAAGAATGTAACTGGCACCCTTTAACTTCGCACCTAACACATGAAAGATATTCTTGTTCTTATTACATAACCCTGTTTTGCAGTATCTTGGCTGTGTTGAAGTCAGACAAAGCATGAGAACTTTGGACTTTGACATGAGAACATTGGCAACCAAGTATGTTCTTGTTATAGTTTAATGATGATGATTTGTTTTCAATTTCACAACTGCCAAGTCGATTAAAAATCGATGACTATAAACGTTAACAATAAAAGTGGCAAATAATATCAAGGTTGAATCTTTACTTAAAATTTATAAAGACAAATTGGTTATTTTTATTTCTGCAATAACTTGGTGGCAACTTGTGTTTTTGTGCTAAATGTTAATCCAACTCGGTGCCAGAACGTCTGCAGGGACCTATATCATTCCTTACTATGTATTGCTAACTTGACTATTTTTTAAAGAATGTGTGTACTGTATTTGTTTAACTGAATTAATTTGATTTTAATACTGTACATAAAGGTTATTTTACGATATTTAATGGTACTCTTGGGTACAAGATAACTTAATTAATATTTAGGAGTAAGGGTACACCTAAAAATAATACCTAAATCATTTTTTTATAGTTAAAATCTAATATTTTATCAACTTTTTCTATATTTTTATAATGTTTTCTTATACTGCTAAAATAATATATATATTGTATACATTGTATTAATATTTTTTGTAAAACCCCTAGCTTTGGTTGTGTTCTTTTTACTTTCTGACTATATTTTGCATTTATATGTATTTTTTAAATCTAAGATTAAAGATCTAGCTAGCGTAGTTAAATATTATTGGGGTTTTTATTGGTGCCTTCTAAATTTATTACATGCTTTGCTTTACCATAGCCGATGTTAATTTAAAAGTTAAATAAAACAACAAACTTAACCTTTTTTCCAGCTTCTCTTTACTATAATTTTTTCAATCGTAATTAAAAAATACAACAAACTAAACTCTCCACAGAAAGGCAATTTAGTAAGTTTTTTTTGGCGAGAGGCAATTTGGCGAAATCTGAGCCAAGTTTCTTTTTACTATAATTTTTTAATCCTAATTTAAAAATACAACAAACTTAACTCTCCACAGAGAGGCAATTTGGCAAGTTTTTTTTTGGCGAGAGGCAATTTTGGCGAGATCTTAGCCAAGATTCTTTTTACCATAATTTTTCCAATCAATAAAAATACAACAAACTGAACTCTCCACAGAGAGGCAATTTGTCAATTTTTTTGGCGAGATCTTTTTTTGGCGAAACAATTTTGGCGAAATCTGAGCCAACTTTCTCTTTACTATAATAATTTTAATAAAAATATACAATAAACTGAACTCTCCACAGAGAGGCAATTTGGCGAGTTCTCGCTTCAACTGGAATGTCTCCTCTTCCTCCAGCAGCTAACAGGAGCGGAAGAAAAAAGCCTCCAAAGGATGTAACAAGGATATTGGGCGAGCGACCCAACCTCAAATTCTCCCAATCCTTTATCAATCTCACAATATCCACAGCAAGTCTCACGCTGGTAGTGTCTAACACTGGACAGGTAAATGATTTGTTTCAATGTACTTTGTATAGATATGGCTATGTTTATGAGATATGGCTATGTTTATGTCCAACACTGGACAGGTAAATGATTTGTTTTAATGTACTTTGTATAGATATGGCTAGGCCTATGTTTATTATGGCTATGTTCACGAGATATGGCTATGATTATGTCTAACACTGGACAGGTAAATGATTTGTTTCAATGTACTTTGTATAGATATGGCTATGTTTATGAGATATGGCTATGTTTATGTCCAACACTGGACAGGTAAATGATTTGTTTTAATGTACTTTGTATAGATATGGCTAGGCCTATGTTTATTATGGCTATGTTCACGAGATATGGCTATGATTATGTCCAACACTGGACAGGTAAATGATTTGTTTCAATGTACTTTGTATAGATATGGCTTGGCCTATGTTTATTATGGCTATGTTTACGAGATATGGCTATGATTATGTCCAACACTGGACAGGTAAATGATTTGTTTCAATGTACTTTGTATAGATATGACTATGTTTATTATGGCTATGTTTAAAGTTAGTTCTGGAGTTGAGATTAGTGTTTGGGACAGGGTTAGAATTACTTTCCATAGCAATCTAAGTGATTCAAGCGATCCAAGCGGTCCTGTAGTATTTAGAGGCACCCTGTTTATTTCCTGTGTTAGGAAAACGAAAGGGGTAGTATGGCAACTGCCAGTTGAAATTGCACTTGAATCACCATAAAATCTTTGTAAAGATTTGCTTTGCTGAATACTATGAGAGCATTTCTAAGTTTTTTCTTTATTATTCCACTTGATTCAAACATGCCACTAAAGGACACAATCACTACTAGATACAAATCATTTTGAAAACCTAGTAATAGTTAACATTTGCACTGGTTTTAAAAACTTTATCGCCTAATGCACAACCAATGAGATTACTAGCCACAGTAAAATAGGATTCTCCCAGGTGGTTATTTTTTTTAAATGTTTAAATTAGAATTTAGTCAATAGTAGAATTATATTTATCTATCTCAATAAAAATCACAAAACTGTAAATATGTTGCTTTGGTACAAAAAAACGACAATAGCTTAAATCGTGTTACAATTTTAAAGTATTCTAAGCTTTTAAGCAGTGTTGTTTGGCATCTCATTCCTTTTCTCAATGAGTTTAATCTAATCCCCACATCATAAATTATTTAACCAAACACTACAAATAATTTTAGATTAAACAATCACCTAAATAGTACTATTTATCAATAACAATCCAAATTCAATCGCTGTGGAGCCTTAAAACCAGTGGTTTCCAACTAGTTTAAAGAAACACTCTGGGGTTTTATTTGCATTACTAAGTTTTGTAGCAAAATTTTACAACACTTCGGCGCGTTTTACCGGTAATTCAAGTTACTGAGAACATTATGGTGCTGTAATGTAGTAATTTTGTATTGTACACCTCGGTTTGTATTCCATTGTAACTTTTTACCAAAAAGTAGCAAAAATGGAACATCACGTGCTGTAAAATTGCCTAATTTTAGTTCGCAATAAGCGATAACAGGGATGAAATTTGGGAGGCAAGGTTGCAGTTTGAAACCTTGGCGCCTTTAATATTTTAAAGTTTTAATAAAAGTGTCCAGTTTTCCTTCATTGACTTCAACTGTTATGGTGTTGTAATGCCGTTATATTGTATTGTACACCCCGGTTTAGATTTAACTGTAACTTTTTACCAAAAAGTACTTCAGGTTCACTTGGATACCGCAACTCTAAATCTTGTTGGTAGGGTGCCTTAAAAACATAAAGTCTAACCACTGCTTTAAATTCCACCAGGCTCAATTCATTAGATAATGTACAAATTCTGACGGTTCATTTGCATTTTAGTTCATAGCCAACCATCAAATGCAATCAATATCCTTTGCTTCTGGTGGAGACCCGGATACTATTGATTATGTGGCTTATGTCGCAAAGGATCCAATAAACAGCAGAGGTTGGTTAAAGTTGACTTTTTTTAGTGTTAGTTTTCTGGTAGAAATCTGCTTTGTGTTAATAATTTGTGTGTGTGTTGTTGGAGTTTATAATATACACTTGCACTTACAGTACAAAGTAAGATTTTTAGAATACACGCTTTACTAAATATATATGTACAATTGTGCATAAATTTTTTTTTTCTTTTTTGTTTCATTTTTCATATTAAATCTTTTTTGTCCCATTTTTCATATTAAATCTTTTTTGTCCCATTTTTCATATTGAATATTTTTTGTCTCATTTTTCATATTAAATCTTTTTTGTCCCATTTTTCATATTTAATCTTTTTTGTCTCATTTTTCATATTAAATATTTTAGTCTCATTTTTCATATTGAAGCTTTTTTCACAATAAATACTTTTTTTTTCTCATTTTTCGCATTAGAGTCCAGTTTTCTTATTAAAGCCCATTTTTCATATTACATCTTTTTTGTCCCATTTTTCGTATTAAAGCATTTGGCTCTCTTAGATTGTTTATAGGCCGTTCCTAATCTAAACCTGAGGTTTCAAAATGCTTTTAAGCTTTAGCCTCACTATTTGTGTCACCAACACAAGCGTGGGCGTCGGAATAGGGGTGCCTTAGGCACAGAACCTTTTAGATCCAAAGGTTCTGTGAATATTAAGACAAATAGAAATGCATGAAAAGTGGTTTTCTATGTTTAATTGATGTTTGCACAATGGACGCCGCAAATAGATAGCTAAACCCCAATTGTGCCTGTTTTTTACATTTTCCGACGCCTATGACCACAAGACTTTATTACATACAGCATGCCACGTGTTAAAGTGCACCGATGGTTTGGCGCAAGACGTCATCAACACCATAGGTCAAGCATTTGAACTCCGGTTCAAGGAGTATCTGAAACATCCACCGAAAGCTGTCACTCCACCTGATAGAACTGAACCCATTGTTCCATGATGGAAAATCAAGGTTAGATTATTTTTTAAATTATTACATTTATTACTTTGAAATCAAGGTTAGATTATTTTTCAAATTATTACATTTTTTTACTTTGAAATCAAAGTTAGATTATTTTTTTCCAATTATTGCATTTTTTGCTTTAAAATCAAGGTTAGATTATTTTTTTCCAATTATTACATCTTTTACTTTGAAATCAAGGTTGAAATAAAAAGTAAGGTTAGATTATTTTTCAAATTATTACATTTTTTACGTATTTTTTGATTTATTACATTTTCTTATATATATTTTTGGATGATTTTCAAAAATTAAAATGTTATGGATTTTTTTGGGAAAACTATACTTTATCATTGTAAATACACAATGTTCTGTGTAAAACTAGGGTGCAAACTATACCGATACTTTCAAAATTGCACCTTAAATCTTCACTCAAGCGATGTTTATTCAGCTTATATAATAATAATAATATATAACTTTACTTAAATCAAAGCTATTGACTATATGGACATGTATATTTTGCCATTACCACAATGATTCATTAGTGATAAAACAACTAGAAAAACAAAAAATCCAAGTAATTTATTGACAATACAGCCTATATGTACAGCCCTGTAGTTGATTCCAGCAGATTTGTATGGCGTATGTTTATTTCCTGTGTTAGAAAAATGCAGAGGGCGGTATAACATGGGCAACTGTCATTGCACTTGAATCACCATGGACC
>CH001039.1:777177-811557 GCA_000149265.1 Ciona savignyi | reverse complement strand
TCAATGGGATTCAATTACTTCTATGTTTGTCCATTTTTTAAAACATTCCACTTCAGTAATTCCATGATTGGAACACATAAAAAATATAAAACTGTATGCCCAGAAAATATAATACCAACATATTTTATTTAGTTTCTGGTCTAATGCTTAACAATTTCATGTGAACTTTAATTACTTCCGTGTAATATATCTTGAAGTGAAATCAGAGCCATTGTCTAAGAATAAAGAGGAAGTAATATTAAGTTTCATTCAAGAATATCAATTCTATGAGTCACTATCACGTTAAGCCACAAAAAAACACCAGGCTAAACATCAAAATAAAGAACAAAGCCTCTTTTGTTGTGTTGTTTAATCAATACCAATATTACCGCCCACTCATTTGTCATGCATGGGGTGGAATGTATTGTGCCTGTCAGTTAATTTATATATAATTACCTCATTCGTGACAAGTTTTATAAATAGAAAGTCGTTTTTTTTAAATAACCAAAAAACTGTGATCAAACGAACAGAATGATGGATTGTTTGTTTCGAATGAAATTATTAGAACTTTTATATACATGGACCAACATTTATACATTTACAGTGAGCAAATAAACTGGTTAGATAACACTGTAGGTATATGTTTGTAGAAGAAAAATACTCAATAAAGGAGATGTAGAAGTGAAAACGTTAAAACATGTATGCTTTATTTTAGGGTCGGTTTCAATCCAATTATAGCTCTGTCACTTATCATTTTGACAAAGAATGTTGTATACATATTGCGCAATCTGTCACAATTTTAGCAATTTGAAATTAAGTGCCCATGGTAAAAACAATATTAGTTTTATTAATAATTTTCATTCAAAATTTACAACAAGCTGTTGTTTTTTCGTAAACAGTGACAAGGATTTTATTTATAAAACTACAAACTTTTCATAAAAAATACATGTAATTATATTTTTCTAAATTAATTATTATAACAAATGTTTTTGCTTGCTATATAAATCTATATAAAGCAGTTCAAATTTGTAGACTCAAAATTATTAAATTAAGAATAATTGTAGACCCAAACTGATTGGTATAAAGATATCTATATCAGAGTAGCATCCATGCAATAGAATTCCCTGTGACAAAAATAGATCGGTCTCTTGGTTCAACCACTGTTAGTTCAGCGATGTACAGGGTACCTAACCTCCTTGTATCCTTCTGAAGTTTACATTGTACGATATAAAGTGCATCTGTTTTATACTACATCCATGTGTGTTCTTAGTCATTCCGTATTTGTGTGGACGTCACATCTGCTATTTACTCTACATACTTACATTTTTACTGCCTGAAACCGAATAAATATTAGAACAATGAATTGTTTCTAAAAAATTTAATCCTCTTTACAATATAATATATTCATTATGCTTGTTATTTTAATAGTAGGTTTATAATTTAGTGTGTGTAATTATCTTTAGTTTTATTAGATAAACATGATTTCAATTTTTTTTCTCAAATTTTTTAAATGATTATAAAACGTTATATCAATATTTGTGTTTATTGAACCAAAAACATAAATCAGTTATTATGATATCGGTCGATTTTTTTTTAAAGTATCATTTGCACTTTCCCAATGCAGGTAAAAATGATAACATTCCGAATTTAGTCATTCTTTTTTATATTCGTTGTGTAGTAAAAAAATTGATTGCATTGCGATGTATTATTTAATATTTGAAAATATGTATTATTTGATATAAATTGTAAAATGAAAGGAGAAATTGATTGGTATGACTGTCACATTAAACGCATTATGTTGTGTAATCAAAACTAATAATACATAATACTTTTTCACAACCATTTTATTTTCTAATGTTATATAGTGTAATCGTAACCAACTAATAAGGTATCCTATTTCACAACCATTTTTTTATTGAGTAAGTTATTCCTTTTCCTTCATAGAGTGAAAAAGTAGTATTAGGTTCTACATTTCAATAGGAAATTTGTTTGGTTAATAGTGTTTATAGAAAAGAAAAATCAATAATTTTTTTTAAAAGGCTTACTCTGACTCTAAACTTCTTTGCAATTTATTACAATCGAATATATATTAATGCGTAATAATATTTCACAATCATTTTATTTTTCAATGAGTATAACTAATTAATACGTAATACTTTTTCACAACCATTTTATTTTCCAATGTTATATAGTGTAATCGTAACCAACTAATAAGGTGTACTATTTCACAAAGATTTTTTTTTAACGAGTAAGTTATTCCCTTTTCTTCGTAACACAATATCACAACCATTTTATTTTTTAATGAGTAATTTATGACGTTTCCTTTGTAGAGTGAATGTTCCACACCGTCCGCCATCAGCCACAACACCCCGACCCCTCGCCGAACCCCAAGGAACTTTGAGGATCATAATTATGTGAACACAAGCGTCATGCCACACGGCAAAGAGGTACCTATATCCGGCACAACAATGCCTTCGAACATGGGCTAAAATTACGAGTGATAATTGTATCCTAGCATCGAAAATCGAACCCTGGAACCTAAAATAAAACCTAATATAGCTGATATTACAGGTTAGAACTGAGAACCCTATAATTACCAAGGACACAACGGCGAAAGTTTATATAATCATTGCGAAATAATGATGTCTTTTGTCCTTTTGATAGAGATACCAATGTTTGAAAAAAAACGCAGTTTATAGTATTTTTATTTTTGTTTCAAATCTGCTCAGTTTGCGACAAAGAAAGAAACATTAGACAGTCGTTCTGTAATATCATTTGTAGATATATAGCTTCTAATCAAATTGTGGTTTAAAAAAGGCTATCGGCCAGTTTATAGTAATAGGTTTACCTATTCTACTGTTAAAAATTGAAACACACATAATTTAAGTGATGAGCAGTTTAACTATTCGGCCAAAAAGATTGAAAATGATTAGCCTTTTTTTGTCTTAGAATTTGCAATTCCCCCATTTGACTAGGGTTAAGATCCTTACCGCTGTGTCGCACAATGTCTGCTTTAAAGTCTCAAATTAAAAGTTTTAACAACCTAGTAACTGCCAATGAGGGAAAAATATCTTTAAAAAAATTAATTTAATAATTACTGCACCATCATATACAATTTATTCACATTTGGTTGCCATAAGACACAATAAATACAAAGTAAGATTATATCACGTCCTTGAAATAAATAAGATATTTATCATTATTTTTGTTGCTGCACTGTATCACATAGCATTTATGTATATCACAGTTAGTCAGGTAATCCACATTAATGCATTTTACCAAGATAAAGTTTTCAAAAACACAGTTGGTAAATATGGTTAAACAGATAAAAGTGTGAATTGAAAAAAACAAATGACAGATAAAATAACTGTTTAAAAGGATAATTGCTAAAAAAACGGGTTTATGGTTAGAATTTGAAATGGTTGTATAAAATCAACCGTTAACTTTTTGTACTCTACTTTGTATACAATTGCGGAATTGAAAGTTCGCTCTTTTAAGCTCCTGCAGTAGAACGGAATGTCTGTTGTAAACATACAAGATTATTACACGGTACAGGAGGAATCTTTAATCGAATCGATTGCTACAATTTACCATAGAACCATGCTGCAGCAATAGCAAGGAATTTCATTCATATACACTGATGCCGAAAATTGATATTTTTAAGTTTTAAATATGGGATACCGCGGTGGCTGAAAGCTTGCTTCAACGCTAAAATAATAAACGCATTGTCCATGTAACCGTCGTTTTTTCTTATCTGCAATCTAGCTTGTTGTCCAAATAAATGCCAGTGTTGCCACATCCGGTTACATTCTCATTTACAACTCACTTTTTATTGATTTAGGCATCACCTGCAGCAAGGGGAATGCCAATGCAACAAAATCAAGTTTTGAGTCACGGTAAGAATGCAATGCTGATTATTTTAAATTGATAGAAATTCCATACCTATCTAGGTGGGTAGGAAATGAAATTAGGTTGGTAAAACATGGCCTTCCTCATAGGCGTTGATTCCCTGGGTGGCAGGGGTGACATATCACCCCCACAGGCGGGGTGACTCACCCCTGTATAAAAATATAATATACTTGCCACCCCACTTTTTAACCATTACGCAGCCTGTAGATTTAAATGACAGCAGTACAAAACTGGAGTACCAAAAATATAACTTATTTTAGCATCGTTGATAAGTCCACTAATTTTTGCCTTAATTTAAACTGGTTGCAATTAAGTAATGTCACACTGCGACCCCATTTTTCGTTTACAAAAAAAATCGATGCCTATGGCCTTCCTTACCCACTGATGGGTTACCAAAGCTTTTGCAATGTGTTTTATATCCTGATATTGATTTGTGGATGGTCCATGTAAAATGCTGAATCAAGAAAATGTCTGTTAATTGCAATTTCCGAGGGACTTAAACCACTCTAAATAGTGGCTTAGGTGGGGCTTGAAATTTGTACCTGTGATACAAGATTAACCTTCACACTATATGATATGTTAAGGCAGTGGTTCTCAACCTTTTTTGTTGCATGCCTCCTTTTGCCTATTTTGAATCTTTTTATTCACGCAATTTAGAAAAAAAAGTCTCGGGTAGAAAAACTGATCAAACGAACGGAATGATGGACTTTTACCACTGACTTACAGTGGTAAAGGTTCAATGAGACCTGAAACAGAATATCAAAGAAAAAAAACATTGTTCCATCTTACAATTTGAGATGATTTAACAAAACTTCAACAAAATACATTATCTGTAATCTAGATGGTGAAATTAACCTTTTAAAAATCAAAAATTAAAAAAATTAGAACAAACAAGAAAGCTAAACAGCTGCTTCAAGTTAGTTTTTTCGCATATTACCTAAAAATTGGTTGTTACCTACTTAAAAATTAAAAAAAATCTAAAAAGTCACAGTAACATGCCGGTATTTTGTGATCCAGAACTTTCCTCTGGAGGGGGTGGAGCTCTTGCCATTGCTGCTGCTATCGGCGTGTCACGTGACCACACGCCAACCAATCAGAAGCGACCATCTATTGACGTCTTCGATATGCGTGAGTAATATTTTTGTAGCGCCAAGCGATTTTATGTAGAAAACTTAGTTGTTGTTGTTGTTGTTAAAACCTGTGTTTTCTACCTTAAACAGTTTAAAGAGTGCTATTGTTTTTCCTCTGGCTCGGATATTTGTCTACATATGTATCCAACCAATACTTAGTTCTAGTTAGGGTTTCTAAAGATTCTGGGTTCCTATATGCATCCTTGAATCCTATATGCATATGGATCTAATTAAATAATAACTGTACTTTACATTACACCTTTATAGGCCCCTTTGCCAACACGGTGAACCCCCCAGCCACCCCAACAACTGCGAGCAACGCCCTCCAATCGAAGCCCTGGTTCCACGGCCGAGTAACGCGCAGAGAGGCCGAACAGCTCCTGTCGCACGACGGCGACTTCCTCGTGCGCGAATCCACCAGCACCAAGGGGCAGTTCGTGTTGAGTGGGGTCCAGGCCGGCCAGTACAAACATCTTCTGCTTGTTGATCCAAACGGAGTGGTAAGACCGGATTTTTTTGCTTGCGCTTCAATTAAAAAAGAGATCTACTTCTATCTCGCTTGCATCTGTCTTCGCTGCGCATTCTCTTCTTCTTCAATCTGCGCATTCTCTTTCTTTTTCACTTTCCTAACATCGTTAACTAATAAAGTTTACGAAACGTTTTGGGGGCGATTACACAGGATGAAAATATCCCTTGCATTCTCAACGTCGCCAAATCCGAAAAAAATTGTCAATAAAAAAAAGTCGTAAACATTGGATGATTAGCTGGGTCTGAGTAATCATTTGTTTGTACATTTTTCTTTTGTCACCTCTGACATGACTTAAAATATAAAAAAGGGAAAAATAGGAAACTGCATCAAAAAAATCACAGTTAGTGTTGGTTTTAAAGTTATGATTAGGTTTGGGGTAACTTTATAATCAAGTTTAACAGTGAAGTTGTTCTCTTACTGTGAACTTCTTTTTCTCCCTTTTTTAGTGTTCTAATCTGCTAGTATAAATGCATGAATAGCTCCGTAACTTATCCCCCTTGTCCAATTACCAAAAAATCAGCTAAAATATATTGGATTCATTAGTCTATTGTAGCCGCTAAGATGTGTGTTGTCATGCCCACCCCCAAAACGTTCACGGTTTCATCTTGAGAAATTCATGTAATGGAAGTTTTCTTAATCCAGTGCATAGAGACCAAGTTGGTTCCTTAAAAATTAAGTAATATTAATAAGAAGAGACAAACATACACTGCAATATCTATGTGGACCCAAGGCAGTCTAATAATTCTGTATAATAATAACGAATATCGTTGCCTTGGCTAAACTTGCTATTAAAGCCAATATAGCCAGTTTATAACCGTAAAACGTCCATTCTAATGTAATAACCCACCCCATATATACATCATATATCTCTTGAATAGCCTATACCTCTTAAAATATTCTATACCTCTTAAACACCCTATACCACTGTACTTCCCACAGGTACGCACAAAAGATCGCCAGTTTGACAGCGTGAGTCATCTCATCTCCTTCCACAGAGACAATACTCTTCCTATTGTTTCCTCTGGCTCCGTTTTGTTGCTTCGGCAACCTGTAACCCGCCAAATCGAGAGATAAAATGCGGCCGGAATCATTTTAATTCTTTATTATTATCCTTTTTTTGCTGTTCCATTTACTAACGACGGGTAGAAACTTGTTTTGGCCGTGCGTGTGGTACTGCGTCGTTTCTGGGTTGGTGTAAAGTAAGGGGTGCAAAATGCACCTTACGTTTAAATTAGCGCCCTGAAACGAGAGGTCCGATTTGAACGTTTTTGAACATAATAAAACCTACCTACCAGCTATGGTTGGTAGTGCACTTATGCGACAAGATTGCCCATGGTTTGTAAATACCTTTCCCAGAATTAGGGATGCACAATATAGGATAGTTAGGTATTCTAGAATATTCTAGAATAATATATTTCGAATCTAGAATTTCGAATCCTATTCTAGAATGTTTTACCATGTATTTAAATTTGCTATGCTGTGCATATATTTTCTCATTTATAGTGAATTAGCCATATGCTTTTAAACTGTGATGAGAGCAATTTACAACAATATTTTACCATTACATATTTTTTTAATCATATGTAACATCTCTAAACACTATCTGCCATGAGGGAGGATAATAGTCTAGTAGGTTGTTGTTGAAATGAATGGCTGAGAAAAATGCTCCCAAACACCAGACAATTTTTATTTCACCAGTTTGGTATCAAGACTAGCTATTAATGCCCTTGCACAATTAAACATTAATTTACTATTTAACACAGTTATACCTGGTAAAAGTATAATAAATTAATCACCTAACTAAATAACACATAGGATATCATTCATTGTGTTAATTGAAAACATAGTTGTTTAAGTGAAATATATATTGCAAATACTAACGTGTTCAGTCTGTAAATAACTCTTCCGCCATTGGAATAATTGCGTCATATTTAAAGGTGCGATAAACCACGTGATTAAAGCCTGGCGAACGTGACCTACTTTCGTTGTGCGTGCGTTTGTTTTAAGCGCGTCTGTCCACGATGCACGTGTATGGCACAACTGATAAGATAATGTTGTTGTGGTTTTATGCAAGTTGTATTTGCGAGCTACCGCTTTAGAAAATGTTCGGACGCACGATAGATGCACTTTCGGTATGGAGAAACGCATTACGGGTATTACATACGAATGAAGAAGCCGTTTTATAATTTTGAGATTACGAATTTACTTCAATGACGATTCACCAAAAGTTTCTTATCATAGTTATTCACTGTCGCACGCTTGCTGAAACGATACGCTGACGTCTGCATAATCGGCATCTCGTGTGTTGTTGCGCGTTGGATCGCAGCCAATATTTTACGTTTTTAATTTCGAATCCTAACTATTCTTATTAAATTGCTTGTAAAGATTCGAATCCCTAGAGATTCGAATCTCAAAGATTCGAAATTCTATATTGTGCATCCCTACCCAGAATATTTCCTTTAGTGAAATCAGGTCATAAACAGCTGCTGCGCTTCCAATTACGTTAACTTCTCGTTTTAGATCCATTTCCAGTGTTGCCATAATGTGGAGAGTTAGTTTTACAACTTGTTTTTTTTTTCTTCCATTTCCAGTAAAATCTCGTTTCGAATTAGCAAGTTTAATTTGGCTGTTTTCATAAGTTTTCTCCGTCTAAAATGCCCCTGGAATTGTATTTTTTGCAATGAACTGTTTAAAACTATATTTTCACTTTTCCTTATTTAATATCGCGCTTCTTTTGAACTAGTAGCCCCTGGCCTGAATTTTTTTTTTCTCTTTATGCTTTACGACGTTATTAATCGTTGCACTATTTTCAATCGACGCTTTTAAATGAGTTTCACGAATTTTTCCGTTTTTTTTTTTAAATACCATCTGGCGCAGAGTATTATGGGGAATACTCTTCATTAAATCTTCGTATCATCCGACCGGTTAGTCTGGCGGTTTCGTGCGAAGCCTTTCAACCAAAAGGTTGTAGGTTCTGAACTGGTCGTTGGCTAGTCGGTTGTGTCCTTGGTCAATGCACCTAACGGACATTGCCTGAGCCCAGCGGATTAATGGGTTCTATCAAATTAAGGAACGTGTGAATCATACAGCACAACACGCTATAAAAGCTCCGGTAACCCGACGGTAGGCGCGAGGTGATCTGACGATTGACCTTGTGTTAACCCCTTTGGTTTTCCCATTCACGGGGATAAATATGAATATGCTATTCTATCTTAAATTTAACAAATATTGTGTTCAGAATTTTTATAATGGACTGGCTATATTTTACGGACCTTTGCAAAATATAGGCTAAAATATAAATTTCGCTGCTACACGCTGAAACAATATCCAATTGCTGTTTATTATATTTAAAGCTATATTTAATCCCCGTTCTACTGATATAAAATAGTTCCGTATAACCCCACTGGAAACATTTGGCGAATACCGTGTAATAACAATTGGTTATAGACCCAAGGCTTTTATCCATTTTTTTTCTTCCAAATGGCCTGCTTTGGCGTCCGTATTTATTGTGATTTCATATACCGGGAGATGTTCCACTTGAGATTGCTTGGCTTGTTGTATTACGTGCAGTGTGTCAATTTCCATGTAAATAAACCCGAGGGCAATGCTGCTGCGGCATTGTTGTGAGATGTCGTGTAGTAAATCGCATTTGGGGTAGGATGGGATATTCATGTTTATCCCCGTGAATAGGATAACCAAGGGGGTTAACACACGGGCAATTGACAGATCGCCTCGCGCCCACCGTCGGGTTATCGTATCTATTGCAGTGTGATGTGTATGATTCACACGTTCCTTCAATTTATTTGAACCATTAATCCGCTGGGTTGAGGCAATGTCTGTTAAGTTGCTTTGCCCAAGGACACAACCGACTAGCTAGCAAACAGTTTCGAACCTGCAATCCTGCCTGTTAAATCTTGAGATATTTTATAGTCAAATGATAGCTAGCCGGTTGTATATTTACTTCGCCATTAGATTACATAGTCTAAACTAGTGGCAAGAGGTAATATAATGATTTCCCGTGCAATGACTCTCCTGCGTTTTCTCGCCACTGTTTTCTAGGGGACCCTGTAGCAATTAGAGGGACCCTCGTCACAAGGTCCGTTTTTGTATTATAGGTCGGTATATGTATCAGCCGCGTTAACCATTCGGTCACCCGACCAAGTCAATGTTTTTTTTTACCGAGATAAGTTTCGAATTACGGATGGGCTCGTCACTAGGCCTGTTTTTGTATAGTAGTCGGTATATATATATCGGTCGCGCTAACCATTCGGCCACACGACAGTACAGGTCAATGGGTTTATACAATGTGCCCTGCCTTGAACAGTGGTGGCATTATAACGGTGGTAGTCGACACACGTATCATGCCAACAGTGTGATCTCCGGAGCAAAGGATAGAATAGGATATTCATGTTTTATCCCCGTGAATGGAAAAACCAAGGGGTTAACACGCGGGTAATTGTTAGATCACATCGCGACCACTGTCGGGTTACCGGAGCTATTGCAGTGTGTTGTATGTGATAGACACGTTCCTTCAATTTGGTAGAACCTAATAATCTGCTGGGTTCAGGCAATGTTCGTAAAGTGCCTTGCCCAAGGAAGCATAACCGACTAGCTAGCGACCAGTTTCGCCTCTGCAACCTTTCGATTAAAGGCGACGCACTTAGCCTCCAGACTAACGGGCCGGACAAGCTATTGCTGATTTTAGTATGTTATGTAAGTTAAAGGCATGGACTTAAGTTAGTGTTGAAGTAAATCATCAACTGGATGTGACTAACTATTATTAATATGCCACGTTTACTTTAGCTTTATTATAATAATATCCCGAAAGGTTTTAAACTATCACGAATGGCTCTTTAAACAACCCTTTAATAGAGTTAGCATGAATGAATACGAATCCGAAAACTGCTGGCAACAATTCGTCGCCTGCTCTTCTTTCTCTTTAAATACCCACTTCTTTGTCTGGATATAATAGAAAGCCAGCCCGAACGTGCGCATACGTCAGAAAATAAAGAAACGGTTTGTTTACAGTCTCGCGCAAGAGAGAAGACGCATGGCAACGAGATAGCTTCCTAGTTACAGCGAACGCGCGGTAAACTAGCATGGCTTCCAGGTTAGACACAATAAAGCTGTTCTTCTTTCTTTATTTCGTCACTAATGCTCACAAATGCTGTTATGTGTCAAAGCTTAAGGGTAACCAGTACAGTAGCATACTTGTACAGTTGCACAAAGCTTAATTATTTCTTTTAACGTGTGGTCAGACAGCAACATGTATCAAAGCAGTCGTGTGTGCCTTTTGTTTTACGAGTCTGAAATGTTAGGTAGTAAAAGTACACGAATTTGGTTGTTTTCTCTAACCTTTTCAAATCATCTAATAATAAAGCGTCTAGAAATTAAATTCGGCATTAGACTAGTAATAAAGTAGCAAGCCTATGTATCTTTATTAAAATGCTCAAATATTTTTAAATCTATAGATCTTAGAACCATTTGAAACCTGAGAAGTAGTGAGCTGCAGGACCGCATTTGCACAAAACTGAACGAAGTGAAAATGAATGCACAAAAATGGTAAGATTGTTTTTCCCCATGATACTATGAGCCTTGATTGGAAAGGGTTTAAATTATACTTGTTACCTAAATAATAGTTGATTACCTAACTGGTTACCTAAAATAAAACTTTTTGAGTCTTAGTCATCAGTCAAACTTCACTTAAATGTATATATAGTTTACTTTTGTACCGTTGGAATTGTATTACAGGCTAAAAAGTTACGTCTATATGCCAGTTAAGTATTTCGCAAAGCCCCTCTTTATCACACTTATTCAAGTACCGGCCTTGACTGGTAACCAAACGCTCCTCAGTCATTTTGTCAACGTTGGTTATTTTATATTTATGGCGAAAAACCTGGATTGTAGCCGCATTTTGGACACCCAATTAATGTAGGCCTGCATGTGCTGGTGTATTCAGTAAGCAAAAAGCCCCCTTTCTTTAGAAAAAAAACGGCTTAACAATTCTAGCTTTTTAAGCAATGTTTAATGTTATAAAATTACGTCCCGCTATATGTGTTTTAAGTATATTATGTTCCTTCGTTTTATATATATGTACGATTTAGTTGGCCATAATGCCCTTGCCCGACCTTACAATACATTTTATACAAGCGTCTTATTTGTCGTGTAGCGACCTCTTTATTGCCTATTACCCCGTCTTTTATAATGTTGCAATTGTAAACAACTTTAAAGGTGCTAACAAAAGAACCAGTCGAATAACGATACTACCTCGACGACGCTCTAACAACATAATATCGTGTTCAGGGCTTTAATTTCAAACTAACCGCTTTGTGCATCGTACTTGATGTGAATTACCAACCAACGTTTGCTTTATTGTCCATAAAATCAAAACCTATGTAGTTATTTTCGTAACAGCAAAGCACAGCGCTTTGGATATGGGATACAAAGGGGTTCATATAACCAAGCATAATATTCCATGTTTTCACTTTAGTTATTAATAATATTTTCCGCCAGTTTATTCTTGAAAAGTCTTAGGACACCCCCTGGGTTTTGAGTTTTAATTTAAACGCCCATTAGACACCATTGAACGGAAGACATGCCCGTAAAGTGGCCGGTTCAAGATACTTATAGTCATATCTTTGTCCGTGTGGTTGATTTATAGAGGTACTTTAAGCCATATAATTATTTCCATCGCCGGTTTCTTTCAGGTTTTACTCCAATTATAAAACGGTACCTTTCTTTTGCGGCAAATTTTAAGTGTTTAAAATGAATATTTTAAACGTGTACGGTTCAGCGACAGATTGCGGGACCTAGTTTTTCGAAGTAGACCATCAATTATTCACCGTCTTTGCATTTAAAGAGCAATCAATGAATAAAACCTAATTATACAAATTACAACAGGTGGCACAGACCTAGGCCAACCGGGTTTCTTAATTTTGGCCACCAAGCCGGGACCGGTACGGAATACGTGGACGAGTACGTTCGTTACCGCGTGCCGCCAACCGAGTCGTTTAAGCCATCCGAAGAATTACGAAAGTCTGACGCGAAAGTTTCCGAAGAAACGACATTCAGGTGACTATTTGTTCCGCAGTTGTGTCAGGATTATATTGTAGCACATGGGCTGCCAATCAAATCGAAAGGTTGTGGGAATCAGCTGGTAGATAATTGGTTCTGACCTTAGCACGGCACTCTCCATACTTTTCTCGTTCACAGAGAATTAATGGGTGGAACAAAAACTACAAAACTGTTTGTGATGTTTACAACACACTAACCGATTGTGGGCACGATTTAACTGACAGTTTTACATATTATAGTACAACATTTCCCCATTAACCCGCCTTTGCCCTATATACCGGGATAAACATCCTATCGTCCGGCCGTGTAACCCAGTCGGTCATACCGGTGCTATTTTATCCAAAAGGTTGCGAAATCATTTTCCTATTCATGAAAATAAAACATATATATCCTATATCTATCATGTCCTGTCAATGGACAAAGGATATGGTGTATTTGAAAGAAAAACAGTACCTTACAAACAAAAGTTTTTGGTTTAACCGCCAGGTCATTGCGCAATCGAAACATTATACTAAGATTCAGAAGGGATGTTGCGACAGTTGATAATCGTTCCCATCGCCGTGGTTAAAAACATTTAACATGAGAGTACTACAATACCTAAATCAACCTAAATAAGCAATGTAGTATATTTTACCTCGCTAAGTTTCGTAACCATGGTAGACTCGTCATTAAAACCGTTTTTCAGTCGTGTTTACCATTCTGCCACTAAGCCGGTAGATCGTGCGTTAGAAATACACACTCGTTTGGTTGGATAGCTTGGTAAGAGCATCGCTGAACGGTTGTGTCTTTGGGTAAGGCACTTAGAGCTAGAATTTAAAGAATAAAAATAAATGAAGAAAAATCTTAATTACATGCAACTTACGATTGCTCGCCTGATCACGCCCATTACGCGAACATGATAATTTACGGTCGTGTGACTGCTTAGTTAACGCGACCGATACATACACCAATTCAATAAAAAAAAGTTGTAAGCCACCAAATCAACCATGAGTTAGAAATTTACTACGGTAAAAAACAAACATGATGATCCTATTCTGGTATATGTTCTAATTTTTCTATAGCTCTCATATAAGACAAATTCGCGAGGCTTTGCTTGTACACCGCGATTACATTAACATTTTAACTATAAGTCTTATATCTGCAGACTTGATTACATCCCCCACCCCCTCACCAAGCACGAGCCGCACCCAAAGGAGGTGTACCAGCCCCCTGGTACCCCAATGGAGGGAAGAAGCATGTACAAACTAGATTACCCTGGCCACAACACCGGGCCGGCGCAGATCGCTAAACGGTCGGAAACGAGAAGTGTACCGCTGGTAAAGTTCGAGGCACATCCTACTTACACCAGTAAGTTGCTGGTTTAGTCGGGCAATACTAAAAGGAGGGAAAGAGGAAAACTGCTTACTAAAACTATGGAAACTAATCGTAACCCTGCCCTAAACACTAATCTCAACCCCAGAACTAAACCTAACACCAACCCCAACTTTAAAAATAATTTAAAATACCCTAATCTTTATTTTAGTGTGCAGTTTCCCGCCTTTCCTCTTTTCCTCCTTTTAGTTTTCCACGGTTTGATCGCGTTTTACGAGACTTGCGTACGGCGGCCATATAGCGCACAGGTTTTGGGTTTGATACACGTCGCGTTTGTGCTTTTGACAGTTGACTTAATTTGGCTTGCCACATACATAATATATGGGCCCCTTTCAATCTAGCGACCAGACCATGGTAACGCGTTTTTCATAAGATTGTCTGTGTTTTAACACTTATTTCTGCAATTGAACAAACAGTTTTTTTTCTTTGACTTCAAATTTATGAAAATAAAACGCTTTTTCGGCCAACAAATAGAAATTTAAAAGAATGTATAAGCAAACCAGAAGTTCCATTCGCCTTTCAATAGCGTTTCTAAAAATAGCAAAAATGGCAAAGTATAATAGTTACGCCTAAAATAAACACTCAGTCGAGGTATATCGTAATCGGAATGTTGAAATTTCAAGTACACCCAAAATAGCGATTCGCAGATTTAAAAAATATAGCTAAGTGTCCGCCGCTGGGGCAAACCTACAGAGAAAGTATGAATAAAGTTAATGTTTTCGGTATCTTTTCTGTAAATTTTCTCCTAGAGTATTGGCATGCCTAATATGTTTTTTCGGTATCTTTTCTTTAAAAGTCCTAAAGTATTAACATGCTTGATATGCCCTTTTTTAGTATCTTTTCTGTAAAAGTCCTTAATTATTGACATACTTAATACGCGTTTTTTAGTATCTTTTCTGTAAAAGTCCTTAATTATTGACGTACTTAATACGCGTTTTTTGGTATCTTTTCTGTAAAAGTCCTAAAGTATTGACATACTTAATATGCGTTTTTCGGTATCTTTTCTGTAAAAGTCCTAGAGTATTAACATACTTAATATGCGCGTTTTCGGTATCTTTTCTGTAAAAGTCATAGGGGTATCGACATGATTAATATTCGAGGAATGTGCCCAGGTGATTATAAACGTCTCCTAAAAAAATGTCTCCTAGAGTATTGGCATGCCTAATATGCGTTTTTTCAGTATCTTTTCTTTAAAAGTCCTAAAGTATTAACACGCTTGATAAGAGTCATAGGAGACATACTTAATATTCGAGGAATGTGCCCAGGTGATTATAAACGATGGACGCTCCCACCTCGTGTACGGTTCGGACCAGAGAACGACTACAAAAAGCCGTCAGTGAAAATGGAGAACTCCTCCACCTTCCAACAGGTACATTTGTAGACATTTGCGTGCTTTATATTTATAGCGAAATATAAAGAAAGGTGGGCATAGTGGACACACGTAATTTGATCTCGGGGATGTTGTTTTATTGCTCGAAGTCACCTAATAACGATTGTTGCCTTATTCCAACGGATTTAAATTGCTTTTTCAAATTGGAAATACGTAATAACAAATATTTAATACACCGCACAAACTTCGGCTTCACGATTGTGGGCACGTTGTGATCAAATATGTCGTTGGAAGTTTGCAACCCAGTGGGTATAATTAAGTACCCTATACTAGAGAGTTGTATAACCAATGGATAAACTTCAGTATAAACTTTAGTAGTATACATGATTTTTTTAAGGTGCTAAGTTTTGAACCCGTGATGGTGTCGTTACTAATGTCGTGTTTGTATAGAATTTGTACGAACATGGCACGCTACCCATTCTGCCACACATTGTATAATTAGGCCTGTTTTACAGGATTACATTCGCCGAGTTGCCGCTCCTCGCGAGTCGGCTAAACCGCCGGACAAGGCCTTCCAATCCGACGTACCACTGGAAAGCCACACCGTGCACCGCGTGAGCTACGTTCCGCACCAGGTTCAACCGAGAACCCAGCGGGAGAGGGAACGATACGCACCCCCTACCGTCCCGATGCACTCCGAGACCACGTTCAAGCAGGATTTTACCGGTCCGCGGTCGCTTCCTGCTGAAAGCATGCGTCCGTCACAAGCTCCGTTCTCTTCCACCGATCCGTTGGCATCATCCTCCGAGTTTAGGGACAGTTTCGTCCCCTGGCCGGTCGTGCAGCCGTGGCGCAAGCAGCCGCAGCCTTACTTGGGTCCACAGGGCGAAATGGAGCTGCTTTCGACGAACCGATTGGATTTCCGCTCACAGTACGGGAGGCCAGCGTCGCCAAAACGACCGGCGGTCAAACGAGGCAAAGTTATGCCGTTCGAGGGGGTCACGAACTACAGCAGTGACTTCAAGAAGTGGAACGTGCCTAGAACGCTCGGAAAACCACGCCCCGAAGCTATTCAACAATCAGGTAAACTAATCTTTGAACCTAAACTCCACATTTTTACAAAGTGTACTGTGATATTTTTGTGGACGCTCCTCGGCCAGTTTTTGTGTTAAATTATATACAATTGCACGATGCAGTATTGTTAATGCGAGTGAAGAACTAGAAAAGGCGACAAAAGAACGGGCGTTAAAACACGACAATTCAATAATTAGGCTACAAAATCATATTGGCATATGCCAGAAGCGGCTCCAATATCTATCATTAATTTAATCGATTAAAATTAATAAGATAATACTCAGAAAAAAAGTGTACTATTGACGAGCCATACAGGCGTACTAAACTGTATGACATCTTTAGCATATCACCTTCATATAAACACAAACATAAATTCTGCAGGTAAATTTGAAGGCCTCTCGACTGCTAAGCAGCACTTCATAACCCATAGCGGCGCTCACCCGGCAAAATCATGCAAGCCCGACAACCGGGCGTTCCTTAGCGACTCCATGCTCGACGACAAGACGACGTACAGAGTGAGCTATATTCCGAAGTCGATGCGTTACGTGGAGAGGTATCCGACACCCGACTGGCTCAAGCAGCAAGAGGAAATATGGCGGAAGACGGGCATGATGCCAAAACCACCGAGAGGCATGACTCCCGAAGCAACTTCATGCGTCCGGGCTGCAGCTTAAAAGCCGCCATGTTGTTTCTTTTCTACACTTAGTAATTCCTAATTTCGCATAAACTGCAAACGTACTCGTCCTTTATATACGCAAGTAACACATACTATGATTTTGCCAGGGATTTTATATCTAGCCCTATACTCCACATACCTGATGCAGTAGAAGTCACTGTAAGCTTATCTGCACAGCGTTTTCTACCGGGATTCTCGGAGTAGGCTGCAACGTTTGACGTTTTTGCGGTAAGTTAACTGCAACGTTCGACGTTAGTCGGGGTAAGTTAACTGCAACGTTCGACGTTAGTCGGGGGGGTTTTCACCCTCCGTGTACGCACCTTGGTGCTTTAGCGTGGCTCGAATATATGCTGACTCCGATATCCGACTTCCAAAGATCGAGTCCACGCTGGTTGAAAGTTAGTTAGTTTATTGTCAAACGTTGTCAATTGAAACACACGAATAAATCAATGCACTTTACTCGGGAATCGATTCGCGGGCCCGACTGGCGTCGGAATAACTGCGCGATGCGTTTAATAGACAGTTCGTTTTCCTTTGCGGCTTGTCAACTCGTTCTTTGTTAATTCCGGCAGAAGCGACTTTTGTCTTGTTTCCTTCTGTCAACTATGCCACAAAGTCTCAATAACCTAGCGCTTAACGCGCCAGGTGGCAATCACCTCGGTCTCAGCCTCGTTCACTCTCCCTCTGTGCGCCCCCTTCTGACGTTCAAACATCCGTATTTATCTGGTGCTCCAATCCCGTAAGAGAAAACTGCATGATGCCCGTTTTTGGTCTTATTCATGTAATCTTTTCTCTCCAAAACCACTTATAGATTCTCTGCTTCTCACTCTTGCGACAACATCTCGTGTGATTGTTCGCCCAAAATAGACCCATTAGCTGGTCTTTCCCACGGGAACCCCATCAAAATCCAGCAAACTCCGAGCAATAACTGACGTCATAATGATTTCCAGAGATCAAACAACACTGACCGGCAATAGCTGGCGCCATAATGCAGTTTTAAGTGGATGACGTCCATCTTATCGCGGATGTTTGAATTGAAGTGAAAACAAGGCGAACCGCTGCATAGGCTATTCCGGCTGCTTGCTTTTCGCCGAAGAGTGCTTCTAAATGTGCTTCTAGTTAACTATTTGTACAAATCGTATATACTTGTGGGCACACTGTGGTCAACTGCCGTATTTTTAGCTTGAAATGAGGCCTAATCTAAATCGCCTCGCACTCCCGTACTTGGAAAACCATCAAACCGCGGTTGTAATCTTCTCCATCGTAGCCACTTATTTAACTAGCTCATCTTTATACAATAAATTGTTCATTCTTTAATTCTGTAAAATACTCTAATAAATTTATATCAATTATGCCGTGGTTTCCTTTCAAAAATCAGATCAATACGTCATAGAATCCCGTCCTGAAAATAAAAGGTTTGGATTAGATTTCTATTTAGCGCGTAATATCGCGCTTCCAAATTGTTACGGAACAGTTGGACTCATTTTGCGGGAAAATAGGCAAGTTAGAATATAATCATTTTGTTTTCAGGATAAAGTGTATTTTATTTGTTTATTTAAATGTAACTTTACCATCAATATCTTTAGTTTAGTTGTGTTGGCTGTGTATGCCTGTGTGAGCAAAGATTAATGAAAAGTATAGCAGCAGACGTATAAAAGTTTAAAACACAAAAAAATGCATAGTCTAGCATACACAATGTTCAAGTAAGGTGTCAAGTTAAAGCAGGGGTCTCAAACACGCGGCCCGCGGCCCGCCGACCAATAATTTATGGCCCTCAAGCAACCTGACACATGTTTACTAAATAGTCCTACAAATATTATACCTTTATGTTAATAGTACATGCCGAGTTGAAAAACACTGCATAGCCATAGGGCCATAGGACTAATGCAGCTAAAGCTATATCAAGCCTATAAAGTGCGTGTATTCTATACATACATGTATATGTATACTTACGTTAATCTGTAAGTGTAAGGTCCTGGCTATCTCAGCACAGTGTCTGGTTGTGTCTATTTATAGCACAGACTCCGACTTTGTCACAAACTTATTACGTAATAAGCTTCTATTAATATTAATCTTTAGGTAAGAAGCTGCTACTCAAGCAGTTTCTGTTTATATTAGTATTAGCGCAGTCTTGCATGTTAGAAAATACCACTGTTTAAGCTTGTGCTTCAAGCCAAATTTTAATTTTTTGTAAGGCCGTGTAACATTGAAAATGTCGTTGTCAAAGCCAAAGAAAAGAAAAGTTGAGAAAGAGAACAGAAATTTTCAAGAAAAGTGGCAAAATAAGTATTTTGTAACAGAAGCGAGAGACAAAGTACAATGCTTGATTTGCCTAGAAACTGTGGCAGTACGAAAGGAGTATAACATTAAGAGGCATTACGAGACGAAACACAAAAAATCAATATGATGTTTTTAGTGGGAAAATGCGAGAGGAAAAAATTACACAACTGAAGTCGGCCCTGTTAAAGCAACAAAATGTTTTTTCTAACTTGAACGAAACAAGTAAAAATGCTGTACGGGCCAGTTTTGCTCTGAGTGAAAAGATTGCACAATCCTCACGACCATTTACTGAAGGTACTTTTATAAAGGAGTGTCTTCTAACAGCTAGTGATATTCTTTGTCCTGAGAAAAAGAAACTTTTTGAGAGTATTAGCTTGTCAGCAAATACTGTTGCCAGTCGAATCACAGAGTTAGCAAGTAATTCATATCAGCAACTTACTGCTGCTGCTAAAAATTTTGAAACATTTTCACTTGCCCTTGATGAAAGCACAGGTGTTACAGACGTTTCTTACTGTGCTGTATTTATTCGAGGTGTTGACAAAGATTTTAATATTACTGAGGAATTGTTGGACTTGCTACCACTGAAAGGAACTTGTACTGGACAAAACGTGTTTAATGAACTGGAAATGTGCATTGAACGTGCAGGGTTAGATTGGTCAAAGCTTGTGGCAGTAGCTACAGATGGGGCCCCTGCAATGTGTTCTGAAAGGGTGGGCTTAGTTGGCCTTCTAAAAAACAAAGTAAAAAAACTTGGAGAATATATCTCTGCTATACATTGTATTATTCATCAGGAGGCACTTTGTGGAAAAAAGATCCAGATGAAAAATGTTATGGATGTAGTTGTGAAGACTGTGAACTTCATACGTGCAAGGGCTCTGAATCACAGGCAGTTTACCTCTTTTTTGTCTAGCATGGAGAGTGAATATGGAGAGTTGCTTTATCATACAGAAGTGAGGTGGCTGAGTCGTGGAAATGTTCTGAAGAGGTTCTTTGCTTTGAGAGAAGAAATTGGGTTATTCATGGCAATGAAAGAAAATGATATTCCTGAACTCAGCAATCCCACTTTCATATCCAACCTTGCATTTCTCACTGATTTGGCAGACCATTTAAATACGCTGAACCGCAGTCTGCAGGGTCCAAAACAAGTTATCACTATCATGTATGACTGTGTTAAAGCTTTCAAGTGCAAGCTTTTATTGTGGAGAAAGCAGCTTGAAAATGGAAACTTTGCACACTTCAAGACTTTGCAGTCACTGGGCAGGGTTGATGCTGAATGTCTGACTGAGTATGTGAAAATAATTGGAAATTTACATACAGAATTTGAGCGCCGATTTCAAGACTTTCTGGCTTTGGAAAAACAATTTGTGCTTTTTGCTACTCCCCTAGTAGTGGATGTTGAAAGTGTGAGGGAGGACCTTCAGATGGAGTTAATGGAGCTTCAGTGTGACACCCTGCTAAAGCAGAAATATGCGGAGGTTGGGATTCCGGGATTCTACAAGTTCCTACCATTCGACAAGTTTCCCAAATTGTGTGCCTTTGCTATGCGAATTCTGGCAATGTTTGGCAGTACATATGTATGTGAACAGTTCTTCTCCACCATGAAGGTAAACAAGTCTGCCATCAGATCAAGGCTGACTGATGAACACTTGCAGTCTGTATTAAGACTTGCTACTATCAAAGACGCAAGCCTGAAGCCAGATATAGTCTCATTAGTAAATTCTAAGCGTATCCAGAAGTCTTCCGTCTGACTCTCAAAGTTCAAAGAAACCTCATAAAGACTTTCATTATAAATTGCCTATCAACTTAAAATTGAAATAAACTTAAAAAAGGGAATTTAATTAAAAGTTATGATGAATATGATTTATTTTTTTAAATTTTACTCTTCTAAAGAGGACCGAATTTTGTGTGGCCCCTGGATCGCCTATTTATCACATATTGGCCCCTTTCTTGCCTTGAGTTTGAGACCCCTGAGTTAAAGTCAATACCCTTACCTCAACAGTATCCAGTGATTTAACAAATCTCTTTGTGACGTATATAGACTACCACCCAGAAAATTCGCAGCCTCGCCTATCTCGCATAAACGTACATCGAGACAATGAATCAGTTCCGTCCGCCCATTTGCGATCTATTTTAAATGGTACAACACTAAACGGAAGGAAATATCAGAGGAAAACTGCCCAATGAAACTATGGGAACTAATTCTAACCCTGCCCCCCTACTGGAAAGTTCGTATGATGCGCCGGATATATCTGGCGTGGCGCACGGACTACTTTTTCAGGTATTGGCGCAGAAAACTCTAAAAATCATGCTGGCGTGGCGTGATTACACCGCCTTTTATTTATGTCAGTATTTTTGACATTTTAAGCTTTATATTTCACAGTTTTAATTAAAAATTATGCAACTTTGTTTATGGTGGCGCAAATTAGTATTGCTGGCGTGGCGCAAAATTTAGGTTAAAAAATGTTGGCGCAAAAATCCGGCGCACAGAAAACGAACTTTCCAATAGGGCCCTGCCCTAAACATTAATTTCAACTCCATAACTAACCGTAACGCTTCACAATCAGTCAAACAATCATTATTTTAGTGTGTAGTTTCCCTACTTCCTCATTTCCCTTTTAGTGTAAAATGGCTAAAATAATAAACAACCAAAAGAAAATTCATTGAGTTTAAATTTACTTTAATATGATAAGATATTCATGGTTATCCCCGTGAATAGGAAAATGCAAGGGGTGTTAACACACTTCAGATTACCTCTAGCCCACTGGACTGGGTAGCCAGAGCTATTGCAGTGTGTTTTGTATGATTGAGATGTTCCTTTAATTTGGTAGAATCCATCATTCCACTAGGTTTAGGCAATGTCCGTTAAGTGCCTTACCCAAGGACACAACCGACTCTCTAACGACTAGTTTCGAACCTTCAACCTTTCGGCTGAAATGCGATTCACTAAACCACTAAGCTAATCGGCTTTTTTATTTTCTCCCTTTTTATAGCATTAGCTACAATGGTGTCTATGCAAAGTTCTATTGTTGTAGTGTTGTGATTAATATACATAAAAATTATAGCAAAGCATAGACCAAATTACCTGTGTGCCAAAGGCAATTGATTATGAGCTGTAAATTAAGCTTCTTGTAGCGGAGGACATGCACACTTATTAGTTTAATGATTGTTTTTATTTTTAACCAGATTTATGCAGTGTATGTGTTTTAGCAATTGCTTTTCTGTTTCTTAGAAAATTACTGAGGACTGAACATAACATGGGTCAAATAAAAGGGGTTCGTATTGAACTGGGGGCCATCACCCAGCACAACATCAAGCAGCTGAAGCGACTAAACCAGTACATTTTCCCTGTTTCGTATAACGACAAATTCTACAAAGACGTGTTGGAAGTTGGTGAACTCGCGAAATTGGCGTATTTTAATGATGTCGTTGTGGGCGCCGTGTGCTGTAGAGTGGACGTGCATGACGGGGTACGGCGGCTTTACATCATGACCCTTGGGTGTTTGGCGATGTACCGACGGCACGGGATCGGGTCTGTGCTCCTCGAGCACGTTTTCAAGATCGCAAAGATGCAAGGCAACTTCAACAGCATTTTCCTCCACGTGCAGATCAACAATGACTCTGCGATTAACTTTTACAAGCACTTCGGTTTCGAGATTGTTGAGACAAAGGAGCATTATTACAAAAGAATCGAACCTTCCGACGCGTTTGTCTTAGAGAAAAAATTAATTTCCGAAAAGAATGCATGATGCAAAATTTCATACTCGTATTTATTTGCATGGGTTTTAGCCTGGCTTGGGCTAATCAGGGCAAATTTTTAAGATTAAGTCTATTGATTGAACTAAACAAGATTTTTAAGCATGTAATTTAAAAAAATTAAATACAATTATGGTAAACAATTTTCCTATTGTTATCCCGCAATATTGCTATATAATTCGTAAATGTGCTTGCTCAAAGGCGACAAAAACTAAGTATACTAGCCCATTCAAATGTAGAAATGTTTCAAAAAAATTGTCTAATATAACATGCCACATCACAACAAAATGATCTCTTTCCAAATTATACTGTCTCTCCTTTTCCAAAATATTATAAAATGCACGAAGAAATTTTACAGACCATTTCCTGGACAGGTGGGGCAATAAGTGCAAATGTAATGCCGCCGAAAAAAGGTAAAAAACCTCCCGTCCATAAACTATGTGCTGCGCTGGATCCTGGATTTGTTTTAAAAGATCTCAAGAAGAAAGAATGGATGATTGGAAACGCAATAGGATCGGGCGGCTTTGGTCTTCTTTATCTTGGTAATGTTTTTATTCAGTGATTGAAAAACGGGTAGCTAAAGCCGTAATTGGTTAAGTTAACTGTATGGAACTGGTCGATTGTCTCACTATCATACGGCCCCATTTTAGTTGGTATGTATTACAATTATTCAGTGGTTCCTGTTAAAAAAAATGTAGTAAAAAATGTAAATTGTAATAATATCACAAGTCTACAGTGAAGTTGCTATAGGTTTGTTTTTTAGATCCTTTTTAATCTACTTGGTCTGGGTAATGCCTGTTTAAGGTCACACATCTATACCATTTAATGGCTAAAGTGGTTGGTTTTTACTTTGTTTAAACATTGTTTGGTAGGTTATACTGCACTGTCAGAATTAATAACATAGGATAAATATTATTTTTAAAGAAAAAGGGAAAATACGAGAATTTATTATTAATTTAGGATACCAACTAAGCGTAATTTAATAATAAAAATGCAGATTCGGGAAACTTGTTTATTCCAACATTATAATTTAGCTGATGATGCTTCGAAATCTACTGTGAAAGATGATGCGGGTTACGTAATAAAAGTTGTAAGTAAGCTTCGACTGTAAATTGCTAAATTGGAAAACCTGACCTAACTGTGTTAAATTTGCATTTTAAAACATAGTTTCCACAAAATCAATACCTGCTAATTACTAGTCAAAGGCCCTTCATAGTAAAAACCTAAATAACCAATACTGGTCTAAATAGCCTACACAGTAAAGAAACAGTAATTAAACAGTTTGAATAAGTTTGTTTCACTTTATAATCATTATAAGTAAAAGCTAAACTTTACATAATTGTGCCAGCAACATTTTTAATAAAATAAATTAAAATATTATAATAAAACATTAAAATTCTTGTATGGAAAACACCCATGAAAAATAAAATAGTTAATGAAGACTGCTCATCAATCACAACCTGTATTTTAGACACACTAGCTGTGGTAATGATTATTGTCTTAGCATCCCTGCTTTCTGTACCCCGGTAATAAACAGGACATGACCATACAAAGCTCTAATCATGTCCCTTTCTTAGGAGCCAGTAAAGAATGGTCCTCTATTCTGCGAGATAGCTTTCTACCAGCGAGCTGCAAAGTCCGAAGATAGTAAGTATTACAACTAGGGCTGCGAAAAATTAACGGTTAACCACGGTTAACCGTTTTTATGGTTAACCGTCACGTCAAATTTTAACCGTTTAACCTTTTCTTTTTTTGAACTCTTTATCTGTTCGTTGGTTGGTAAAACGCACGCTTTCATGACATGAAATACCTGACTGACAACAGTAAAAATGTGGAATGGCAACATACAAAATATACCACTCAGGTTTTTTCACTCATTAAGGTATTTTTTACAATGTGTTTACTGTAAAAAAAAGAATTTGTGGCACAGAATCCTTAAAATCGCAACCTATATAACACACACGTTCATTCATATTTTGAAACGTTACTTTACCGCCCACATTTAATTGGGCGTAATTGCGATTTAATAATCTTCAAATATACATAACTCCATTCACACGTTGATTGTTTCATTATTAACGTAATATAAGCAACCATTCACACGTCGATTGTTTGATTGTCAACGTAATATACGCACCATTCACAAGTCGATTGTTTGATTGTCAACGTAATATAAGCAACCATTCAGACGCTGATTGTTTGATTTTTAACTCAATATTACGCATTACAATCAAAGTTATACTATGTGTCTTAAGGTGCTGTTTAAAAACTATAAATAAACACATAAATAAGACCCGATAATACCGGTAATCACGCGCGCTATTTCTTTGCTGCCCTTTACGGCTGCCTGAACTGTTTTTGCCAAAAGCGGTGCCGATTTGATGGTAGTGTAAAGAAAATCGGTTAACGGTTGACAGATCATTTTTACATCAGTTAACCGTTTTTTTAATTAACTGTTAATTCGCAGCCCTAATTACAACATTGTTCAATAGTATCATGTAACTGTATGACACAACACTGTAAAACACCGCATAACACTGTATACCACTGTATAATACTGTATAACAACACTGTATAATACTTTATAACACTGTATAACAACCCTGTATAATACTGTATAACACAACACTGTATAACACTGTATAACACTTTATAACAACACTGTATAATACTGTATAACACTTTATAACAACCCTGTATAATACTGTATAACACTGTATAATACTGTATAACACAACACTGTATAACAACACTGTATAACACTTTATAATATAACTGTATAAAGTGCAACACTGTTTTGCAACACAATATATGCAGTTATCGAATAGGCAGACATTCAAAAAATATTTTGAGCCATTTCCAATTAATATAGATAGACTCCATATATTGATTCTATAATTAGCAGTCGCCTGATTTCTACTTCTGTTAAAATAATTCCTTTTCTGTAGAACTATTGGTTTAGTATGTAATAAAATGTAAAATTTGAACTTAGAATACCGTACAAGTTCAACTAAAACACCGATGTTAAAATATCTTGGGTAGAAAAATAGTTGGTAGGGGTACCACAATATCAATTCAACTTAATTGGGTTTAATTAATCGCTGTATGTCATTGACTTTTATAACATAAGGTTAAATTATTCATTTTTAAATGCAATATTTTTTCTCCAATATATGTTCCCCATACATATCACAAACAGAAAACAAAAATTCTCAGACTATCTAAACCACATCTACAATAAATTTGGCAAAATAACACAATAAAAGTAATATACACTGTGCAGTGTAAAAAATGCATTAAAAATATGTTTTTTTTTAATATTTTAGTAGTTGACAAATATAGTACAAGAAATTTTCCTTAATGTTTAAAAATTTTCAATACATAATATTAAAAAAACATATTTTTCCAGTTGATAAGTGGAGGAAGAAAACGAAACTTCCATTTGTGGGGATTCCGCCGTACATTGCACACGGGTTGCATGGAAGTGGGGACAACGGGTTGAGGTTTATGGTGATGCCGAGATGTGGCACCGACCTCCATAAAACCTGGCTTAAATTGAACAAGAAGTTCACGAGAACCACTATCGCAAAACTCGCCATTTTTATGGTGGGATATTAACTTTTGATATATAAAGGGGGGTCTTGGGTTATATACATATATACAGGGGTTCTCGGGTTATATACATATCTACAGGAGGTCATGGGGTTATATACATATATAAAAGGAGGTCATGGGGTTTTATACATATATAAAGGAGGGAGTATAATAAAAAATTGTGCAGTCAATGTTGAAAAAAAGTTTCCTCGTACCAAAGTCATTCTGTCAGTTGGTTAAAATGTATTCCTTTTGTTGGAATGGTAGCATTGTTTTAACTGCGGAATTAAGCTCTTATGCGGCTAATTTTTGACAACTGCAATGAAACTCCATAAAAATCATTTATGTTAACACCTTTTTAAATAACAGTTTATTTACTTTTATTTTAAATAAAAAAAAGCGTTGAGGTTAACAATTTTTATAAAGTTTCATTGTAAAACCTCTTAAAAACAACCTAAACAGCTTTGGCCATTTGATTAATTTTAACGACTATTACTTTACCAGAAATTGCCCTCAAGTATCCAGTATTATAAGGCAACACCAAAAGGAGGGAATGAGGGAAACTACACACTAAACTTAGGGAAACTAATTTAAACCCTGCCTTAAACACTAATCTCCACCCCCGAACTAACCCTAATTCCAACCCCATGTTTAAAACTAACTCTAATGTCATAATATTTATTTTAGTGTGCAGTTTTCTCCTTCTCGCTTTCCCTCCTTTTAGTTTTCCCCAATAATGTAGTCAGGAATTGTTTATTAAATCCTCACAAATTTCCGCTCACAGATCGATGCACTTGAATATATGCATTCAATGGAGTATGTACACGCCGATATTAAAGGAGCAAATATATTGCAGGGATACAAGGACCCAAACAATGTGAGCCTCGTTTAGGGTTTATATACTTCTGTTTCATGATTCTTATTCCCATTTATAACATAAAATTTACCGCATTGTATTGCCGCATGGAAACCGCATGGAAACCGCATGGAAACCGCACAGAAAAAAGAAAAGAAAAAACACACCGAACTAAATGTTACTTTTTTCTTATTTCTCACTCAGGTTTACCTTGTGGATTTTGGTTTAGCCACTCGATACATGATAGAGGGAACACACAAGGAATACAAGGCTGATCCAAGGAAAGCACATAACGGAACCATCGAATATACCAGCGTTGATGCACACAAAGGAGCTGGTGAGTGAATGTAGACTTTTTGTTTGAAGAACTGACTATTTGATGCCAGTTTCTTCTATTTCACGCTAGATTACATGCAGTTGTGTTTTCTACTACCAATTTTGGTGTTCGTGTATTTTGCAATATATTTCTGCCGAAAGGTTACAGTTTGGAAGCTGGTCACTAGGTAGTCGGTTGTGTCCTTGGGAAAGGCACTTCACGGACATTGCCTGAACCCAGCGAATTGATGGGTTGTACTCAATTAAAGGAACATGTCCATCATTCACAACACACTGAAATAGCTCCGGTAACCCGACGATGGGCGGGAGGTGATCTGACGATTGCCCATGTGTTAACCCCCTTGGTTTTCCAAATCACTGGGATAAACATGAATATCCTATTTTTTATATTTAAAATTTCCATAATTCTCAATCCACAGCTCCTTCCCGCCGAGGAGATTTCGAAATTCTCGGCTTTGTTCTTGTCCACTGGGTGGCAGGAAAGCTCCCTTGGGAGGAGAAGTTGAGCGACGCCCAAAAAGTGATGGAACTCAAAATGGCCGCCATGAAAGACCCCAAACGATTTGTGAAGTCATCCTGTCCTTCTGACATGCCAGGTTCAAACTTTTCTAATATTGCTACATGTAGGCAGAGATAATTAGTTGCAACCTGCACTGTTGCCTTTTTAATCAACTGAACTCCTGGCGCTACATAAACAAAGAATTTTTCCACAGTTTATGACATATTTTACTAATTTTCGCTACAGTGACAAATTATCTTACAACCAAACAATATTGTATATTTGACTAAATTGATACAAACTTGGCTTAACAGTCAGTTTTCTTTTTTTTTTTTTATATCCGAAGCGACTGTCAATTAACTCTTTCCCTCCCAACTCGCCATATATCGCGAGTTGGTGGTAAAACATGGCATCCCGACTGTATATAAATGGGTGCAAATCTAAAAAACGATTTCTCCGCAATGCGTAATGGTAGAGACCTCAGCTATGGCTCATTCGATCAAGGAAACCCTATATTTTATTCTCTGTGATTATCGTGGAGAAATATTAAAAATGCGAGGAGTGATAGCCTTTCTTTTTCAAGGCTTCGCCTCTTATTTCTATCGATTTTACACGAATTTACACGTGACTAACTCAGCCAATAGGAGTCGTGTTAACTTGCAGAGAAGCTCTTTTTGTCAAGCAAGTCTTTCTTTACATGCTCTGTGAATTTCGTGCCGTTGAGATAAAAAGGAGAGCGTTGGTGACGTTTTCGCAGCAGGCGGTTATGCTCGTGTTCACCAAAGCATGAATCCAACTGGGCCTGCTGTACTGCTGAGCGCACGATAAAGAAAAAGGCGGCGAGACTAGCTAGTTCGGTGTGCCCTGCTTTGAAGAATATTGGATATAGTATTTGTGTTTGTTTGCTTTTGTATGCCCTTTTTACACTTCCTTCACTGTTCTTTTTTATACTTTTTACTATTTTAGTTCTACAAAACTAAAAACTTCAATGCGTTTTGGTTCAATTTTTCATAATATAGTTAGAATAAAGGGCAATTTCAATTAGGAATAGTAAAAAAACTACTAAAGATAAAAATACAGTTCGAATTTTCCTGAGTACAAAAACTATTATACAATCTACATTCCAATTTTCATATCATTTGGGCATTCCAATAATAAGTGAGTATTTCGTTTGTCAGTGCACCTCAAATTTTTCAAAGTCGAGCAGAATTTTCTTTGCATAAAAAGTGGTGTTCACTAAAGTTTACATAATATATTCTTTATTAGAGGTAGATTTTAGATGTGCAGCTTGTTTAAAAGAGGGATAAATTATCTTTCCAACCATACTAAATATTAAATCATAGCATAAACTTTAGAAAAACTGTGCTAATTTGAAAATGACTAAAAATTGTAAAAAACACTGCGGGACAGCATGTTTGAATTAATGCATTTGGCCGGGAGTGAAAGAGTTAAAACTGACAAATACCGACCACATAAAATAAGGTTTAAAAGAAACAGTGGTTTGAACGAAATGTGTATGACCTATGTACAATGCCACAATAGAATCTAGTGAAATAAACATTGCGCAAAAAAAGGTTTAAAAGATAAAATATGGATGCAAGTCCGAAATAAAGACTTTTGTTTAGAAGGATATAAGATACAGTCCTTTTAAAACAACATATATGATAAAAAAAAGTTCAGTATGAAAGCTTTCCAACCTCTGACTTTCGCTCTTGATTTTAAAAAGAAAAAATTCTGAGCAAATGCTTTTGCAGTCGTTCATTTTGTGAATTCAAAAATTTCACCTCTAATGACACGGTATGAATAACAAAACTGCTTGAGAAAATGGCTAAAAACTGATCTAATTGGCGTTTCTTTTCAGACGAGATTTTGAAATATTTAGTCATCGTATCAAATCTGGAATACGAGGAAACACCAGACTACAACAAACTCAGGAACATTTTTAAATCCTTTCTTAAATCCACCGGAACCTCTCAGTCTTCTCCACTTGATTTTGGCGCTCAGAAACCGAGCAAGATTTCAGAGACAAAAAAAGCAAAACCACCCGCTAAAAAGGTGGATGATTTTTTGCTTCTAATTTGGATTTTTTTAGGTTTATGATTTCTTGGTTCTAATATAAAAGCCGAGGTGGATTTTTTAAGCCAAAAAGCGAAACTAGAGCTGGGCGTAATAATGAAATTCCGTTCAGATACGTAGTTACTGACATCGGAATTACGTTACATACGTCAAATCAAAATTACGTAAAGTAAGCATCTCTCCGTAATTATTTAAACGGGATATGCACGTCGTCGTTGTAAATATACTTTCTCAGCAATTCCTTGTTTTAGTTTTAGTCTCAGCAAATTAATTTTGAACATTTACCAATACCAATTTAATTTACAAATTCCTAAAGTAACTAAACATTGATATTTACCAACGCAGGCCAGAACATCCCGCCCCCTCACAAGCAAGACGAACACAGAATCCTCCTCTACACCTAGCATCAATGAGATCAGCTCCGGTGAGGTGGAAGAGCCCCCTCGTCGGAAGATCTCCAGCAGGAAGCAGAGTCCAAGAGTCCTGGATGAAACTGTGAGCAGTTTACCCGCATCCAACGACGACGATAATGATGATTATGCAGCTCCAAGAGGTTCAAAAAGGGTTAAAACAGCAAAAGCACCCCAATCCAAGCGTAACCGCAATAGAAAGACAGTTGACTCCAGTGACGATATAAACACAGATGACAGTGATAGTGAATCGTACACTAAACCCACCAAACTTGTAAGGGAAGTGAAATCGACGACAAGACAAACTAAATCTAGGACCACAAGCAGAAGTAATACCAGCAAACTTACAAGCAACGTCGTTGAAGAGCAAATGGATAAAAGGTAGTAATTTCTGATCACATCATTTATAATTTAAATTTTAGGAGATTAATTAGAAGTAATTGATATTGCAGTATTTTGACATTCTGTATTTATATGCCTAAATTATCAATTCATTTTGCAGTTAACTTTAAAAGGGTAGTCATTTAATATTAGTGTTACAGCAAGCCTCACTAAAAATTTGTAGGCGAAAAGCAACAAATAAATTTTAGGCGAAAAGCAACAAATAAATTTTTAGGCGAAAATGTACGTTTTAGGCGAAAAGCGACAAGACCTGGGACCTCTAGTGGTTTAAATGAAGATGAGGAAGTTATAATATCAGAATCCTCATCAACTGAGGAATCAATCAGCGACAGTCCTGAGCTGCAACCAAAGAAATCTAACCTGAAAGTTGGCCAGAAAAGAAATGCTAGGTATGTTTTTTTAGTTTATTTTTTGTTTCCTTGATGAAAACACGAAGCAGGACCTTCGATAAAAATTTGGAAATTGGAAAAAACGACAAAACGAAAGTTGTTAAAACACGTTTAAAAACCCATAAATTATTAAGTTTCGGTATAACTAAACGTGGCCGGCTGGCCGCTAAACCCACATAACAAAAATATAAAATAAAAATGAAAAAATGCTTATAAAAAAATTACACTAAAAAAAGTGTGCAGTAAAGCGACCTGTGCAATGGAAGGGGCAACTTTAGGAGAAAGGGTGGCCCGAAAAGTGAAGTTTATTCCGGTGTTTTTCAATTGCTTTTAAATGTTTTAAAGCTGTAATGCCAACATGCATACCCGTGTAGTTAATTTTTTCATGCTAAAGCTGAATGAGGCATGTTTGGATTTAATTGTTTTTTTGTTTCCTTCCTCACTCAACCCACGCCTGGCTCAGTCTGTAGTTTTTATACACATGCAATTTAATACCTGGCGATAAAAAAACACATGCTTTGCCACAATAAATGCTTGTTGAAACTTGCATGCTAGCTTCAATTATGCTTTGCTGTTTTTTATAATCACATTTATGTATTTCACCACATGCAGAAAATACAGTGTTGACGCTTGTAGCGTTAAGCCCTTTATGCAACACATCTTACACCTTTGCAATTCTAACCATTCAGTTTTTACCAAGTTTTAAATCCATGATTGACTTATTCCTAAGACAGTTTGTATATAGTTAAAATATGTATTGGTCGCTTTAACCATTAGACTACACTACCATACATTCTAACCTATAATTCCATTTTAGCCGTAAAACAAGTCGGGCAAAGACCTCTAGTGGTTCGTACGAAGAAGACGAAGATCAGACCACCCAGTCCACCTCTAATGAGGACACCAATGACATCATACCTGGATTAGATCCGAAAAAACACAGAGACATTAAAAAACGAACTGCAAGGTAAGTTACGTTTATTTAGCTGATTCTATTTTTGTTGAAATAAAATATTTTCTAACTGCGATATTTAATGTAAACAAAAGCATAATAAAGCATTGTGATTCGGTACCTTTAAATACTACAGGATCGCTTAGAGCACTTGGATACAGGATCGCTTGAAGCGCTTGGATCGCTTACGATACTTCGTGATTACAAATACACTAAAATAAAGATTATGATTTTAATGTTAAAGTTAGTTCTGGGTTTGAGATTAGTGTTTGGGACAGGGTTAGAACTACATTCCATAGCAATCTAAGCGATACAAGCTTTCCAAGAGATCCTATAGTATTTAGAGGCACCCTTGTGATTTACATTATGGGCATTTTGAGTCTGTGTTCATGGTCATAATGGGAGACCCATCCTATGTATATATATGATGTCATTTTGGTGATTATTTTCTCTTTTTGGTTCAAGGGATTATTTTTTTGCGATTATGTTGTATAGTGTAACTGTACATACTCAGCAGCATAGCATATCAAATTTAAATTTATGGTAAAACATTCTAAAATAGGATTTGAAATTGTAGATTTAAAATATATATTCTAGAATACCTAATTATACTATAGGCCTATTATGCATCCCTATACTCAGGCCTGACATTTTAGTGGGCGTTTTATATATTATGAATAGTCTTACCATTGGTGACTTGAGGAGCATATATGGACCTGTTTTATGTGTTAGTGTTGCCAGTAAAGGTTAACCATTGAATAAATTCATTACAAAGTACAACTTTTGTTGTGGAGAGCACATGTATTAATACTTGCTTTTGTAAACATCTCTTGGTTGTGAATTAGAGCATTAAACAGCTGAATATATAGAGTTATTTATTCCGCCAGTTTATTTCCCTATATTAAAATACTTTATGTACCAAGTCTAAATACAAACTATACAACCTTTCTTTGACTGCATGAGCTATATAAATGTGGTTTTATTGCAAAGCATATGATACACATTACATGTACACCTTTTGTTAGTTACTAATCTCATCATGTGCCTTACCCAAGGATACAACAGGCAAACATTTTTTTGGTTAGTTATGGTGTCAACTGGGTATTAGTCAACTGGTATTTGGTCAACTGGGTAACAGTCCTCTGGTCCATGGGTAATGGTGGAGGAAATAAATAGAATATGTCAATATGATATATTTTATACCTGTAAACAGTAAAATGAAAGAAGCATTTCGTCCGGCCCGATGGTCTAGCGGTTAAGTGCGTCGCCTTTCAATCGAAAGGTTGCAGGTGCGAAACTGGTCGCTAGCTAGTCGGTTGTGTCCTTGGGCAAGGCACTTTACGGACATTGCCTGAACCCAGCGGATTAATGGGTTCTACCAAATTGAAGGAACGTGTCTATCATATACAACACACTGCAATAGCTCCGGTAACCCGACGATGGGCGCGAGGTCATCTGACGATTGCCCGTGTGATAACCCCCTAGGTTTTCCCATTCACGGGGATAAACATGAATATCCTATCCTATCCTATCCTATATCCTATCCTATCCTATCCTATCCATTATCACATGGACAATTGTCCGGTTACCTCGTTTTAACCATCAGATTACCAGAGTTAATGCAGTGTGTTGTATACGGTTAAGATGTTCCTTGTTTTTATACAGCCCATTAATTTTCTTGGTTCAGGTAATGACCGCTAGCTGTCCTTGTCCAAGGACACAACTTAATCCAAGAGCCTTTTTGGTAAAGAACTGACACTG
>CH001039.1:738715-772698 GCA_000149265.1 Ciona savignyi | reverse complement strand
TGTATGTTTAAATCATTTAAATGGATATGAAAACATATGTGCTTTGTCATGGGACACTTTTACAGAAGGCAATAATGGGGAAGTTAATGACCTCACCCTACACCACATAAGCGATCAAAGGGTAAAATTGTAAAGGATTTTTCACTAACTATTACTATCTCTTGCATTTAGCATTATTGACATAGGTTTAAAGGGTTTTGGTCACGGCATTTTTTTTTAATTTTAGGAACTGATTACTAGTAACCTCGTACCTGCGCGGTTTTAAGGTATGTGTCATAATGAGAACCTGTCAGCTTTCCAAGACCTCCATGAAGCCATGTTTTACTTTGGCCAACACTACAAGTTCTGTAATAAAAGAAGTTTTACTGTTATTGCAACTTGTGTTTGTCGCCTAGATTCAAAACATCGTATTTACTTAATGTCCTTAGATTTGGTGACAGAATTACAGAGCTCCGAAAACCCAACGCTCAAGATGCATGAGCTGATGAATTTGAGCACAAACAGCAGAACGTTTACCATCATAGCCGGCAACACCCACATTTGAGATCTGAAAATTACTAATATTTGAATAGTGCTTAGGACAGGATAATAGGATAGGTGGAGTATTCATGTTTATCCATGTGAAAACCATGGGGGTTAACACAAACCAAGTCAAGGGGGTTACACGGGCAATCCTTAGATCACCTCTTTTAACACACGGGCAATCGTTAGATCACCCTTGTGTATAATATACAATTCCTTTCAATTTGGTAGAACCCATTAATCCACTGGGTTCAGGCAATGTCCTTAAAGTCCCTTGCCCAAGGACACAACCGACTAGCTAGCGACCAGTTTCGCACCTGCAACCTTTCGATAACATTATTTCAGTTTTACCACAATGATGTTTATTTACTAGGTGCAAGTGACGCCTACACGGTGCATTGCCCAAGCACACAGCAAACATAAAAGTGAACAGTTTCGATTTTACACCTTCATGGTTTCAATTTGATGCGCTAACTTACCAAGCTACTGGGACAGAGTTTATTACCCTATGATTTAATAATCATCACTTACGCATTTTCAATCGATTTGTACAGTGCGTAAAGAGAGTAGCTGCCATAGATGAGGGGAAATAAGACGGTGAATATAGTCAGGTAAGTGCAGAACTGACACGCACTTTTTGCTCCGAACTTTAAGACAACAAAAGAGTTGTTTGGGGCTGGAACATAGTCCAGTTGGGCTGAGAACACACAACTGCCTTTGAAGTCGTCCTGAAAATATTGATGGAGTTATCCAAGGTTATGTTAGTTACACTAGTAAGTCAAATCAGAATTTATAAGGCACTTAACAGATATTGCATGAACATAGTGAAATGATGAGTTTTACTAAATTAAAAGAAGGTCTGAATCATACACAAGATATGTAATAGTTGGTAACCCGACGTTGGGCGAGAGGTAATCTAAAGATTGCCGGTATGGTTATGCCTCTTGCGTTTTCGCATTCATGAGGATAAATATGAATATCCTGTCCAAATCTACAATGACATACCTGAAGGAGACCGACTGGTACGGATGATACGATTTCAGTAATTGCAGTGGCAAGATATATAAGTATTGCTGGTCCCACGATAAAATCTAATTTCGGACAGCAACCCATCAGTGTAAATGCTAGATTTTTCGTTTAACACTCGCAGCACTTTCGAATGCAAACAAACCATCGCCCAATAAATAAGTGCAATTTACTATCCTGTCAATCATCTGCAAAAGCAGTCATGCACGTCACATCTCTGTACTGGGGACATTTTTTGTTTTTATGCTAAACACGCAATGGCTAAGTTGGGTTTTATTGTACGGTCGTGTTGCCAAATGGTTAACGCGACCGATACATATACCGACTCTCATACAAAAAAACGGTCCTAGTAACGAGCCCACCATGGGTTCGAAACTTGGCTCAGTGGAAAAAAAGAAAAAAAGTTGGGTTTTATCGCATTGATAAAGTTCTAGAGAAACCCAAGTATAAAAAAGTACTACTGGTATTCCAGTTAATGACCAGACGGATATCTCTATTGGAAAAGCGTTGTTGGTCTGCCTGCAGCCGTAACGTCGTTGCGTCGAAACTATCCGCTGGCTGGACGCCTATGATCTTGGACACGACAAGTACAGACATCGTCTGAAACTAAGGAATTAATGGGGTTAGTGCGTCGCCTTTTCGAAAGGTTGCAGGTGCGAAACTGGTCGCCAACTAGTCGGTTGTGTCCTTGGTCAAGGCACTTTACGGACATTGCCTAAACCCAGCAGATTAATGGATTCTACCAAATTGAAGGAAAGTGTCTATCATATACAACACACTACAATAGCTCCGGTAACCAGACGATGGGCGCGAGGTGATCTGACGATTGCCTGTGTGATAGGCTAACCCCCTTGGTTTTCCCATTCACGGGGATAAACATGAATATCCTATCTTATCCTATAAAAACAACCATTCGATTTCGCATAGAGGTCACTTATTGTTCATCATTATTTTCTTCGCGAAAAATAAAAAAATAATTTTGATTATAATTTTATTTTCGTCAACAAGATTGCTTGTTAGGTAAAACCAATAAATATACATGCGGCAATTTGCTTCAAAGTTTAAAGAAACGTGTGGTAGGTATGGTATAACATAAAAAAATAAATGCTTTACTGAAATATCAACTGGTACTATTTGTTGAACACATATCGTACGCAATATGTTTTTGCAAGCAGGGTCCTTAACTACAATCGGTATGCTTTATAAGCTACATTGTGTGTATAGTTTATTCTCTGCAAGCAGAAACTGATGGGTCACTACTGCGTTATTTGTTGTTATTGCAACCTTATTTCTGCAACTAGGCCTATAGCTGATGGGTCCTTAATTTACCAAACTAAACTAGTGATTCGTGTTTAGTAGTAAAAGTATAATATTGTTATGTCAGATTCGCGCAGCTACACCTTATAACAGGCATGGGCAACATACAGCCTGTGAAGAGAATTTGACCGGCCCGCAGACCTATCTAACCATACCCTGTAATTAACATAATGAATACTATTCATGTAATAATCCGGCCCACCAAGGACTTCATTTTTCCACAACTGGCCCGCTTACTAGAGAAGTTGCCCACCCCATCTTATAAGTTTCAAATCCTTCCTCTCCGATGCGTATTGCAAAATATAGACTTTGTAACTTAAGACATGTATGCTATACAGACGGCGCTGCAATGTTCATTAATTTAAAAACGCATAAATGCATTATCTTTTAAAATACGCAACATTGTGTGTTGCACTACAAAAATCACAAAAACTAAAGTAATGTCTCGACGAGTTTATCAAATTTAAGAAACTACTTCTAGTAAAATAATCTCTCAATTGTGGGGAGCATTCTATATAAAACGCACCATTAGCCAGAATTTGTTTGTTTTATTGTGTCATACCTAAATGTGAGCCAACATTTTTTAATCAGTAAATAAAATTAAGAGAGCTTGATTGCCTAAGCGATTTAATATTACGCACTTTAAACTAATTAAAAGAGAATTTTATCCCATTTAATATTTAACATTTAAAAATTTGTTTACATCTCGACTATGCTAGTTATGGTTCCTGTAAGTGATAACCCGATTGTAGGCGATAGCTCTTTTCAATATAAAACGCTGGTGACAAATTATGCTCGAATCAGTCTTAGAAATGATGAGGACTTTCTTTGGAGCAAATCATTTAAACACACATCTAAAACTTGTGATGAAAATTTCCGAAATGTTTTAAGTTTAAACCCTGTTGGTTATCTCTCTTTTTTAGCATTGGAGGTTATAAAATAAATGCAGGGTTTTAGAATAAAATGCAGAATATTAAAGTTTATCCTCGTACTCAAAAAAACAGGTTGCATTACCACACGATCAGTTGTCAGCTTACCACGTTTATAAGGTACACACTCAGGAAGCCGTCATGTTATCTCACCCTTACTGTATGGCAAGTTGGCAAAACCCACATTTTAGACCTAAAAATACGAACATTTGAATATTTGTCCGACCGGTTAGTCTGGTGGTTTAGTGCGGCGCCTTTCAGCCGAAAATATACCGTGTTATTTTTATTGTCTTGCAAAAATGCTTCGCTACTTACGTATTAGAAATTTGTTTGGGTAAGTTATCATAATCCCTTAGCCAATTTCTGTATTTTTTTAGGCATAATTAACACATGCCAATCATAATATATGACAAGATATTTTGATGTTTTATCGGTATTTATCCTGTCGAATCGTTCTTGTGGAACCCGTCAAATGTTTGCGTAGTATTTGGCTTTTGATTTTGGAAAATTTTAGTTTTAAATTTTTAAATAAAATGTCTAGATTTTCTTTATGGAGTCGCACAAAATTATATATTTCTTTAGAAAAATAACGTTGATTTTTTTTTTTTTTTTTTTTTTTAACTGAGCCTAGTTTCGGACCCATGGTGGGCTCGTCACCAGGACCGTTTTTTGTATAAGAGTCGGTATATGTATTAAATTGAAACCCTATTTAGTGGCCGGTTTAAATATCTCTGGTAACACTTTCTTTTTTTTCTAATCCTTCTTCCACGACTTGGGTTAAATTGCCTTTTATCATAGATGTTCTGTACTTGAGCCTTTGTTGTATTTTACCCCACAACAGTAGGTTTAAAATACTAGTACCGAAAAGGTGTATTTGTTTGACAACATATCACTATAATATTTGATCAAATAGATTTATATTAATTTATTTAAGTAGAATATTCGTAAAACAATGGAAACGGATCAACCTTCCACGTCGTCCGGAACTGTAAAAAAGCGATTTGAAGTAAGTTCGTTTGAAGGTTTTTTGATCAGCAAAGCAATATATAACCTTAATGTAATAAGAGTTACAACCTCACGATAAGTGTGTTGCGGACTTGTAGGTTGTAGCTGAGGTTGACATGTATATCGCTAAAAGAAGGGAAAGCGGGAAAGAGGGAAACTGCTCACTAAAATTACGGAAACGAATTTTAACCCATCCCTAAACACTAATCTCAACCCCAAGACTAACCCTTACTCTAGCCCCATGTTTAAAACTACCCCTAATGTTCTAATCTTCATTTTAGCATGCAGTTTCCCTCCTTCCCGCTTTTCCTCCCTTTAGTGTTCCCCGGTTGACATTAGTGTTTGGGCCGATTAAGATTAGTTTTCCTGCCATAAGTGTGTTTTCCCGGTACCTCTAAATACTACGTGGCCGCTTTAGACCGCTTGGATCGCTTCGTAATTACAAAAGCCATGATATTAATGTTAGGGTTGCAGTTAAAGTTAGTTCTGGGGTTGACATTAGTGTTTGCAACGGGGTTAAAATTAGTAACAATCATCATTTCACAATAAATAAAGAAAAGAAAAACACAGTGTCACAATAATAAAATAAAGAAGAAAAAAATAATTGATGCTGGCTAAGGTGACAGCGAAAAGACTGCTCATCGAAAGTTAAATATTTACGACAATACTTAAACTGGTTAAAGTTGCATTTTTACCTTTACCTCCTATGATACCAGGTGAAGAAGTGGAATGCAGTTGCGTTGTGGGCGTGGGACATCGTGGTGGACAATTGCGCCATTTGCCGCAACCACATCATGGACCTGTGTATTGAATGTCAGGCCAACCAAGCTTCTGCTACATCCGACGAATGCACAGTGGCCTGGGGAGTCTGTAACCATGCTTTCCACTTTCACTGCATCTCCAGATGGCTTAAGACAAGACAGGTATGTTGGAGCACTACTTAAAGGCTGGAATATGGCACAGTACAAATTGGTATTAATTCTTAAACAACCCTGACAGATTCAGTTCTTTGCTGCATTCAAGGCCGTGCTATAAATTTTTTTTTTTTAAATAAGATTGGTTTCATTGAGGTAACCCAAATCTGACTACACATAGTCCTAACAACCATGTAGCCAAGACAATAATATGACCGATTCATATACAGTGTGTCGTTTAAAATGGACTTAATGACTAGTCCTTTTAACGTAGCATTTATTTTAAAGGGGAACTGAAGTCAATTTTAAGAATATCTTAATAAATGGAAAAAAATACGCTGATTTCAAAAATCAAATCAGTTTCTTCCAATATTTTTTGGTTAAAGAGTTATGAGCAAATATGTATTTCATTTTATGTTAGGGGATTTCCCGTATTACGTCACTGACGTTGTTGAGATTTCGTGCCTATATGCATTGTATACAATCATGTGTCAGTTTAGAGGTGAATTAGTAACAGAAGCGCCTGCAGGAGCGTTGTATTTTCGTTTTTATTATGGAGACTTAGCATAACACTTGTCATATAGTCTTACTGAACCAAATGTACATGGTGACAGCTTACTTTAAGCGCGGTCATTAAGGCCTGCACGATCCTGGACCTAAGCTGAATGCTGAGGTATACAGGTCTCGTATTTAAATGACTTTAGAATAATAAGTCTTAGCAATTTATATCATAAATAATAAAAGTGAAAACAGAACAAGAAAACTATAACAGAATGCATTAAACTGTAACTGCCAGCAATTTATAGAAATAAACCAGCCATTAGGCAAAGGCTAGACTATGCGGTGGGAAAAGCCTATTTCTTTCATGGTTTACCTTGGCTGTTTGTATAATGTTTTGCTGTTGTGTATGTGGTGCATTTAATGTCTGCTGTTATTGAAACTGAGCATTAGCCTACTGGTTGAGAATACCACTTATTGCAAAAAACAGTTAATCCACAGTTGAGTAGCTGATGTGTAGTCTGACAATAAGTACACAGCAAGCACTCAGATAAGTAAGTGAAGAATATATATAATAGATCTTTACTTAACTACCCAAATAAGTTAATAAGAATATACCACATTTCTAATTTAGTTCTTTTTATTAGATATTGTAAAATGCCTAAAGTTAAGCCACTGAGAAGGAAGAAAGAGTGATTGGAGTATATTGTTTTGCTCCAAGATGTACAAATTCCTATTACAGCACACGAAATTCCAATCCACCTGTGCTCTTCCATCGATTTCCTCACAACAACAAAAAACGGTTGAAGCAATGGATACAACAATGCAAGCGTTCTAAACTACCTGGAAAAAGAACCGAAGTGTGTAGTGCACATATTTGTGACAAGGATTATCATAGTAAAATTGTATTTGACTCCAATGGAGTAGCCAAGATGATGAAAACAAACCACTTGGTGAAAAATACAGTTCCAACAATTTTAAATTTTTCTGATTATGATTTTAAACATAGTGATCAACCCAGTACATCAAGTGCAACTTCAAGAACTTCTTTATCCAAGCAGATAATTGAAAAATAAGGGCTTTTAGTAATGCAAGTCCAGTCTGGCATTATTTTGTGCACAAATGCATGTACATTCATGCAGCATAAACATTCTTGCGGTGTGTCCATAAGAATACAGTTTTTGCAACGGCACCAAGTCATGTCAATAGGTAATGTTTCTAAATAAACATTTTCTTCTATGGGGCTTGCATCTTCAAAGATACTTTCAGACGTTTTCCTTGGTTCAAACGCACATGACTAAATTTGTGTTGTTTTATTGTGTACAATAAAACTTCTTTCATACCATGCCAGAATGCTGAAAACTGTCATCCATTTTAGTGTTACAACATTAACTTAAATTTACTCTAGAAATGAAGAAAACAAAATAAATTTGTTAAAACTTCTATGCATATGTATACCAAATCTCTCACACTCTCAGTTTGTAGCCTAGGGGTTGATAACAACATTGCTAGTCTACGTTGCAGATTATGGCTATATATTGAAAAGCAACAATCATGAAAGAAATAGGCTGTTCCCACCGCATAGTCTGATCTTTGATTGATGGCTGGTTTATTTCTATAAATTGCTGGCAGTTACAGTTTACTGCCTCCTGTTCTAGTTTTCTTGTTCTGTCTTCACTTCTATGATTTATGATATAAATTGCTAAGACTTATTATTCTAAAGTCATTTAAATACGAGACCTGTATACCTCAGCATTCAGCTTAGGTCCAGGATCGTGCAGGCCTCAATGAGCGCGCTTAAGGTAAGCTGTCACGCGGGTACATTGGTTCAGTTAGGCTATATGACAAGTGTTATGCTAAGTCTCCATAATAAAACGAAAATACAACGCTCCTGCAGGCGCTTATGTTACTAATTCACCTCTAAACTGGCACATGATTGTATACAATGCATATAGGCGCGAAATCTCAACAACGTCAGTGACGTAATACGGGAAATCCCCTAACATAAAATAAAATGCATATTTGCTCATAACTCTTTAACAAAACAATATTGGAAGAAACTGATTTGATTTTTGAAATCAGCGTATTTTTTTCCATTTATTAAGATATTCTTAAAATTGACTTCAGTTCCCCTTTAATATGCAGCTTTCCTCCTTTCCAACTTTATTTCCGCCACCAGATTGCCTTATTTTCACAATGTTATAATTCTCCAGGTATGCCCACTGGACAACCGCGAATGGGAGTTCCAGAAGTACGGCCGTTAATTTAAAAGTTCCGAACATCTACAAACATTTTACCAGTTTGCTTCTGTGCAAAAATACCCTGTTATATTCAAGCTTAAAAGCGCCTGTTGTCTTGTAATTTGCTATTTTTGTTACAGTTGGATTTTAAATACTCACTGATATTTAAGATAATGCTTATTTGGTTACAATTTTATTGATAACAATCTTTGGTCTTATTTTCCACCCACATTGATTACAAGGCACTCCCTTGTCTAAAGATGTCGTTAATTCTATTTGCTTGTTAAACTTAAGGGTAGTTGTACTATTTTTAAACCACCCCTGCTTGTGGAAACTGAAATTCAAATAGAGTTCAACAACCACATATTCAAGAACCTTTTTTACAGGCCTATAATTGTCTGACCGATTTGCAAGTTGGGTTATTCCTTTGCCTTTCAGCTAAAGGGTTGCAGCTTTAAAACTGGTCGCTTGCTAGTTGGTTGTGTGCTTAGCGAGGTGCACTTAGCGGACATTGTCTAAACCCAATATATTATAGGGTTCTACCAAATTAAAGGAACGATTCAATCATACACGACAGACTGCATTAGCTCCGGTAACATGACGTGGGCGCGAGGTAATCTATTCCAAGACTCGGATGATACAGACCAAAATGATTAAATAGTTTTAGCCCATACCATTTAAAAAAGTGTTGTGAAAGGGCCTTTGTTGATCAAGTTGAAATATGTCGGTTTAGTGCTGTAGGTTTGGGTAGAATGACCTTCATCTGACCGAACCTCCTTGCTAGGAGCATAGGCGGCCTGGAGCAAAAAAATGGGGGAACTTGCAAGCCGTAGGATAAACGGCGGTGTATTTGGTTAGGACATCTGGGTACATCGTCTGAATCTATTTGGAGAATAGCTTGTACTAGAGCTGAAAGAAACTTATCACGTCTATATCGAACTACAATATCAACGGTTACCCGACGGTGGGTAGCCTACGAACTAATCGAATTGCCTCCTATAATATCGATATTTTATTCCGTTTGAAAACTCTCTCTTTTACGTTTTTTCAGTTTAAATAAAGTATAAATATTCCACCTCTATTATGAAGATGCACAGTTTTTTATTGCAACTAATATATGAAGCAAACACGTAAGCTTTTTCGATTTTACTCCCGTTGCAACTAAGAAAACGTGGGAAGCAATGAACAAGAATTAATATAAATCAGAATACTTCTTTCTTCCGCTTGGTAAGTACAGCCATTGTATTATAATTCGGAGAGACACTGTTTGTAGTTTTTATCTTTAAACTTTGGCCATTTGGTTCAATGAAAGAGGGACTAGGACATGACTTAATTAACTTGAATGGGAAGTTATATATGTCGTAAAATCAATTAATCGTATGCGCGACTCTGCCGTTTGGTGGTGTCTTAGTCATGGTATGTAAGTGAGTGTTTTGCTAAGTAATAATGGTTGTAATTCCCCAATGTTGGTACAGTTGGAAGCAGCAAACGCTACGCTTTGCGCCAAAGTTTCTTCTTGACAGCCCGTTTTGTCAGGTGTAGGTTCGAATTAAAGAGATAGGGAGAATATTTTGTTATACACCTCTATTGCCGTTTTTGTTGTATGTTCACTCCTCAGTATAAACATACAAATATCAGCCTACGAGTTTGTTCAAAAGATCACACACATTTTCACTTGGCGTAGCCTATGGGCATTTTTTGCAACATAGGCATTAGTTTTTTCTGTTACGTCGGTTAAATTAAACTACGTACCTGTATGTGACTTTTTGTTAAATAAGCCTCTTGCTACCGCTTACTCTGGTGCTTTAGTGCGGCGCCTTTCAACCGAAAGGTTTCAGGTACGAAACTAGTCGCTAGCTAGTCGGTTGTGTCGTTGGACAAGGCACTTAACGGACATTGCCTGAACCCAGAAGATTAATGGGTTCCACCAAATTAAAGTAGTGTCTCAATTATACAACACACTGCAATGGCTCCGGAAACGCGACGGTGAGCGTGAGGTAATCTGACAATTGCCCGTGTGTTAACCCCCTTTGTTTTTCCACGGGAATAAACATAAATATCCTATTTTATCCTATCGATTTTCGTCTCTACAAACGCAAGGTAGCCTATATTTGCAGCTGCTGTCTCAGTCCAGTGACCAACATACTACGAATTTGCAAAGAACCGCGGAGTTTAGGAGTCAAGTGTTGAAGCGATCACACCAGAAATCTTGCGGCTAATTACCCTGCACGTGGGATTGAAACACATTTTTTCTACAATGCTCATGGATTAGTTTGTTAGACACCTACCTAATTGGTTTGTAAGCCATAATAAAACCATAAGAAAAGTTGTGTTTTTAGCCTTAACGAGTCAAGTTTTAAACCAATGATGTCAATAAAACCGTTTTTATATAAAAATTGGCATAATATGCGATTGAGGTAAACATTTCGCCAAATGACAGTTCAATGTACTAATGAATTAATTCCAAATAATGTCTTAAATAGCTAAAAGAGAGTCTGTGTTTGTATTAGTGGATATTTAATACATACCCATTAGGCTATAAAACGGTGATGATTTGTTGTCAATTAAATTATCAAATATATTGCGGTTTTTATAGAATAAAATCACCGATATTTGTCCGAACAACTTTTTGTAAAGATTATGAGGTTTAAACGTCGTCAAAAAAGTTACCGCTAGATGTCATTGTGTGGACGAGGGAGAAAAGAAAAAGGCACGGTGCTATATAAACAAGCGTCGGACGTTTGATTGTCCTCACTCAGTTGTTGTTTAGATGCAATGAGGTAGTTTCCGTTCTGTTTTTAAATTGTTGTTGTTCTGTGTTAGTAATAGAACAATGCAAGCCCTTTTTGTGAAAATAGGCGGCAAGTTTAAAAATACGTGTAAAGTTTTAGTTAATAATTAATCTGTTTCCACATATAGCATAGTCTATTTCAAGGACGGGAATGCCCCGACGTAGGAAGTTGTGAAAATAAATGCGTTTCAAAGTTTCTTTAAATTCCAGATTTTACTGCCCTCGTTTCTTTGTGATTGTTTAAAATAACGGAAAGATCTTTCATACGAAAATATGTCTCCGGCTACTAATGGGGTTAACGGTCAGGCAAAGCAGGAATCGCTTACGGAGAAGATTTTAAGTCGAGTAAAATCCAAAGACCCGTTTTTCTCGCTCGAATTTTTCCCTCCACGTACAGAACAGGGCGCAGCCAACCTTATTGGAAGGTAAAATATTATTCTAAATTGCGCAATAAAAGTTACGGATAAATTTTATTTTATGTTTGTCTGCAATGTTAGTTTGGTGGTTCAGTGCAAAGCCTTTTAACCGAAAGGTTGCAGATTCGAAACTAGTTGCTTACTAGTTGGTTGTGTCCTTGGGCAAGGCACTTAACAGATATTGTGTGAACCAAGCGAATAAATGGCTTTTACCAAATTAAAGGGACGAGTCTATCATACCCAACACACTGTAATTGCTCCGGTAACCCGACGGTGGGCAAGGGGTGATCTGATAATTGCTTGTATGTTAACTCCCTTGGTTTTTCCATTCATCAGGATATACATGAATATCTTATCCTATGTAGCAAAGCTTTGATTACATACACACACAGTAAATGCAAGACAAATTAAAAAAAGTAGTAAAACCCAAAGGGTTCCTCCAACTACTACAGAAGTTCCTGGAACCCCAATACTAACCATAATCCTAGCCCTCCAAGCGATCCTGTAGTAAATATTTATTTAATTATATCCTCTTTTTTAAATGACGTGTTTTAACGACTGTACGTTTTGCCGTATTTTCCTGTTCCTGTGTCTTGATTTGATTCGTTTGCCGTTTTGTAATACTGTGAAAAAAATGCATAAACTAAACTAAACTAATTAGAGACAAAAACAAAAACCTAAACTTTAAACTAATGAAACCTAAACTCTAAACTAATAAAACCTAAACTCTAAACACAGGTTCGATCGTATGCGTCAAGGGGGTCCCTTGTTTGTCGACATCACGTGGCACCCGGCGGGTGACCCGGGCGGCGACAAGATCACCTCCTCGACGAAGATCGCTGGGACGGTGCTCAACTACTGCAGCCTTGACACCATGCTTCACATGACCTGTGTGAAACAAACCGAGGAAACAATCAAGAAAAACCTGGAGAAAACGAAGAATTTAGGAATTCGAAATATCTTAGCACTTCGTGGAGGTAAGTCCGCTGTTTTATGCTGATAACATGGGGTTAGTTAATCCCCTTGACTTTGTATACCATCCTATGACTAGTTAAGCAGTGGTTCTTAACCAGGGAGGAATAAGTGCCTTGCCCAAGACACAACCGACTAGCGACCGGTTTTGTACCTACAACCCTTTGACTAAAAGACGACGCACTAAACCACCAGACTAATCTGTCAGACGAAAGCTAATAAATTGTTGTTTAACCCTGAATAATAATTTGCGCATGCAAACCACTTTATATTGTGACATTTGTGTTGAAACTTTGTAAACCGACAGACGCAGACGAAAACTGGGGAATCACTGAAGGTGGATTCAACTACGGAGTCGATTTGGTTCGATTTATCAAGAAAGAATACGGAGATTACTTCTCCATCTGTGTTGCAGGTGTGGCCTCATTATTTTAACTAATGGGATGAAGATAGATTTGTTTTAGTTTAGTTTATTTATTTTTTGCCCCAGTATTAAAAAATGGCACAAGAATATAATCACGACACAGGAGCAGGAAAAGATGACAAAACGAACAGTTGTTATAACACGTCATTTAAAAAAGGAAATAATTTAATAAATATTGTCATGGTGTTAGGGTATTTAAGTCAACACTAAGAAAGGAGGAATAGAGGAAAATTGCACAATAAACTCATTTGGGGCAAAAGAATAAAAACTGTATTTAATAAAAATATTATTTTATTAAAAAAATCAGTATCGGATGATACAGTCCAAAAGATGTTTAAATTGGTTTAAGGCTACACTATCTGAACTAGTGTTTGAAAGTGCATTTGTTGATCACAATAAACTCATTTGGTGCAAAAGAATAAAAACTGTATCAATTAAAAATATTATTTCGTAAAAAAATCAATATCGTGCCGTATTTTCACATCCTGTTTTCCATAACATGTTCGTTTTTCCATAGCAAGGTTTGGTTATCTATTTTTCCAAAAAGTTTCCCAATTTTTCCAGGATACCCAAACGGCCACCCGGACAGCACATCTACAATTATACAGTCCAAAAATGATTGAATTGTTTTAAGGCTACACTATCTAAAATAAGGGTTTGACTGAACTAGTGTTGATTGAAAGGCCATTTGTTGATCACAATAAACTCATTTGGTGCAAAAGAATAAAAACTTTTTTCTAAATTTTTCCAGGATATCCAAACGGCCACCCGGACAGCACATCTTATCAGGAAGATCTTCTTCACCTGAAAGAGAAGATCGACGCTGGAGGGGAGTTCGTGATCACGCAGCTCTTCTTCACGGCTGATGAGTTCCTCACATTTGTGAAAGATTGTCGTGAAATTGGCATCACTTGCCCGATCATACCTGGCATCTTTCCAATCCAGGTGGGTGGTCTCAAAACAAATCAAAACAAATGGCCATTGAGTCACTAAACACTACAAAATGGTTCAAAAATGTATAAAAAAGCGGTAATAAAATCACATCATTAAAAAAAACTAAAAATCATTTTTTTAAAAAAAGATTGTTGTGAAATCGGCATCACTTGTCTCATCATACCTGGCATCTTTCCAATTCAGGTGGGTGGTGAGAATGGGTGGACGTTAAAACGAACAGCAATTGAGTCACTACTAAAGGGATTTAAAAAAAGTTGTAAAAAAGAGCTTATAAATCACATATTTAAAAAAAATACTTAAAGGATGGGTAGACAGCAAGACTAACAGAAATTGAGTCACTAAAAAAGGGATCAAAAAAGTATAAAAAACCCTGATAAAATCACATCATTAAAAGATTCCAAAAATCATGTTATTAAAAAATGCTAATAATTTACGTTTAAAAAAATAGAATTAGTTGGTTCTTGGCAGCAATCTGGCTGTAAACTGAAAGATGGTGGAATCGAAACCAGGCAGTGTCTAGTTGTGTCGCCTTGCGTCTCATACTTGGCAGATGCACTTTAAAACAAAAACTTGAAATGACTCAAACATAAATTTCTAGGGCAAGCAACTCCGCTAACATTTGAACAACTAACAAATGGCAGTTTATGCTACTACATCTTCTTTAATACTAAGATAGCATGTCCATAATTATTCCCAAGAATGCGCCATAAGCTGTCGGGATAACACTGGTAACTATCTTCCTGCCCAACACAGGGTTGGTAAAGAAGCTATTGCAGCGGTATTATTTTTTTACATTCCTTTTTTTAATTAATTTATTCCCATTGCTCAGGGCAATGACAGTTAAGTGCCTTGCCCAGTTATACAACCGCCAAAAAAGCAGCCATGGTGAAGATATTCAAAACAAGCGTACTTTAAACAACCACTTAAAAAGGGTCTATCTTTCTAGACTATTCTTTCTTTTCTCTATTCTTTCTTAGTCTATTTTTTCTTTTCTATTTCTAGAGGTCTATCTTTTAAAAATGATCCATCTTTCCAGACCAACCGATCGTTAGTCCAACTGACCAAACTCTCCAAGCTGACCATTCCGGAAGAGATCCAGAAAGTTATTGAACCGATCAAAGACAATGATGCAGCGATCAGAAAGTAATAAAAATAGCATGTTTGTGGTGGGCTCTGAATGAATGTGGGATCTAAATCCGACTCTGGTTATTTTACAAGGAAATCAGCAGTATTTGCACTAACTATTGAATGCATTAGATGCATCGGCATCTAACATTTCCAGTGTTGCCAAAACTGCAAGGAATTTAAAACTGTCTTGCCAGGGCAAAACCACATGTAGGTTATGTGGAGACATAGATGGAAACATGGTAAACGACAAACGTACTCAAATTGGCGACGATAAATAAGAAATACAATTAATTTTTTTTAACTAGAAGGATTTAGTCTTGTGGTTCGTAAATTCATTAGTTAACAATTCTTTGTTTCCTCAGGTATGGAATAGACCTGGCGACTGACATGTGTCGATCACTTCTAAACTCGGGCGAAGTCCATGGACTTCACATGTATACTTTGAATCTGGAAGCAGCAACCATCCAAATACTCAAGAATCTCGGTATTTTTTCTAATTTATGAGTCTCCACTGTTATTCCAAATTTATGAGTCTATCAGAGCATTTCTTAGTACTTATAGCAGGTGGTATTTTTGTGATCTGCCTAGTGACCTGAAAAACCACTAAAACATTGCATTACAATATACTTTGAACAAATTAAAAATTATTCTTTTTAAATATAAATATAGAAGTGTAAATGTATATTTTCTTTTTTGATATAATGATGTATAATTAGCGCTCTAACTCTATAACCTTTTTAACTACTTAGTATAAGTTAGGATATCCAGAAAACACAGAGGCATTATAACATAAGCAATTATAAAATTACCCTGTTTTCAAAAGCTATTGCAGTATACTGCATTGGGAGACATTCCCACAATTTTTGTTCAATGGGTTCAAGCAATGGCTAAGTCTGGTTCAAAGACTTAACCAAACAGCTAGCAGCTGGTTTCCAGTCCAGAACCTTTCAGCTGATAGCCCTGTGCACTGCAAATACATTAATCATCCAGACAAAAATACAATTGTCCCTACAGGCCTATGGTGCCAAGATGTGGCCAAAACGTTGCCATGGAAAACATCGGGAAATCCAGAGAGACGAGAAAACGAAACGGTTCGACCGATCTTCTGGACCGATCGTCCTAAGAGCTACATCCACAGAACGCAAAAGTGGGACGAGTTTCCTAATGGAAGATGGTAATTCATGCTTTTGCAATTTAAGCTTTTGCAATTCGCGCTTTTGCAATTTAATGTTTTGTAATTTTAGCTTTGAAATGATATTTTTACTTGTAATTATCTCTTTCTGTAGTTTTCCCTTTTTCTGTAGTGAAAAATGATAATTTGGAAGATAAAGATGGTAATTCATGCTTTTGTAATTTAAGATTTTGTAATTTTAGCTTTAAAATGATATTTTTCACTTCAAATTATTCTTTTCTGTAATTTACCATGAAAGATGATAATTTTAAAAATGATTTTATTCGCAAACTATGTCTACGTCAGATAATAATAATTTTGTTGATTAGATATCCATGTGGGACGTGTATGTTTGATTAAATTTAAGGGTCCTGTTTTTTTATTGGTTATCAAAATATCATCGAAGAATTTATATTTGATTTTCTCATCAATCAATCATTATTTATGTTCAGGTTCTGGATTCACTGAGCATCAGTGCTGGCCTACATTGTTTGAGTACCTTATTAAGTGTGATTCAACATAGAAAAAACATACTTTCAACATAGAAATAATATTCAACCAACATAGAAATAACATACAGAGCCCCAATGTCATGGTCGGACGATCACAGTGGACAAAATACTCCATGTGAATTTTTTTAGTACATTATTATCAGTTTATTATAAACTTTCCGTGGAAGTTATTTTATCCCCTTTTTTCCTCCTCAGGGGTGACTCCGCCTCCCCTGCTTTTGGGGAGCTCCGGGATTATCATCTCTTCTTCCTCCGTTGCCGGACTTCCAAGGATCGATTGAGAGCGCAGTGGGGGAAAGAGCTGACCTCTGAAACTGATGTTTGGAAGGTTTTCCAGAACTTTATCACCGGCGCTGTGAATGAAAATGGAGTCAAGGTGAGAAAATTTCTATATAAATAGGATAGGATAGGAGGTATAGGATGTTTATCCCCGTGAATAAGAAAACCAAATGGGTTAATAGCGACCAGTTTCGAACATGCAACCTTTTGATTGAAAGGCGACGCACTAAACCACTAGACTCATCTGTCAAAATCTATATGATGTTTATTGAATAGGAGAAGATATCCATGTTTATTCTTGTATATAGGAAAATGCAAGAAGCGTTATCACACGGAAAGTTAATATTATTTTGCGAATACATAAGGAAGAGTTCTTACATGGGTAACCATCTAAATATTGTGCACCCACCTTTAGGTTGCCGGAACCGGATTAATGGGTTTAGCTAAATTGAAGGAATGTGTAAATCAAACACAATCCACTGCAATAGCTCCGGTAACCCAACGGTAGGTGCGAGGTAATATGACGATTACCTGTGTGTTAACCCCCTTGGGTTACCCACTCACAGTATAAACATGATTACATGAATATCCTATCCTATCCCTAGGTTTCAGAACCTATTGCAGTGTGGTCTATATAATTAAATTATAACTTCTGTATAGTATAATCCTATAATCACTGGCTTTAAGCGATACCCAATAAACCCAACTACACAGCCAACATATCAATTCTAGCATATCAATTCTGTCCACATTCGGGTATGCAACACACTAACCCACCCAGTCATTTAGCCGGATAATATAGTAAGTAGCACATGGTGTGCTTTCATTATGCAGGCATTCAATTAGTTTTCAAGTTAACTGCAAAATAAGCATAAACAGTTAACCATTTTTTGGGTAATAAAAGTTTAGCTAAATAGCATATAGGCCAGGCCTTCTCAATTAATTAAAAAAGATCACTGGAATGGTTAATAAACATAGTTTAAGTCTTTGGACCAAACTTAACACAAAAGAGTTTACACAGAATTCCAAAGTTTTTATTAATTTTAGTTGTATTTGATGTATTCGGACAGGGGGGTTTGTAAACGGGCAATAGTCAGATCACCTCACGCCCACCGTCGGGTTACGGAAGCTATTGCAGTGTGTTGTATATGATAGACACGTTCCTTTAATTTGATAGAACCCATTAATCCGCTGGGTTCAGGCAATGTCCGTAAAGTTTGCCTAAGGACACAACCGTCAAGCTAGCGACCAGTTTCGCACCTGCAACCTTTCGATTGAAAGGCGACGCACTTAACCACCAGACTAACATGCCGGACAATTAAGCTACAAGTCCTCCTTTGAATGAACCCCCATTACCCCTACCCAGGTGCTTGAGACCCCATGGAATGACGATGGTTTGTCCCAAGAAACCAACCTGATGAGCAAGAAGTTGTCTCAGTACAACGCTCGCGGGGTTCTAACCATCAACTCCCAGCCCAATGTCAACGCAGTGCCATCCACCCACCCCATATTTGGCTGGGGGGATAAAGGGGGTTATATTTCGCAAAAGGTAAGATTTATCCTCTTTATACTCTTGTTTAATTCTTAGGATGTGAAAATGCAAGAAACTTTATCACATGGCCATCAGATTAACCTGTGTTCGCTGTCGGGTTACTGAGGCTATTGCAGTGTAGTAAAGGATTAAGATAGTTTAAAATATTTGAAGAACCCTTTAAACCGTTGGGTTTTGGTAATGATCCCTAAGTGCCTTGCCCAACAACACTGCCAACTAGATAGCTTTTGGTATTGTTTTACAGTGTATAAGATTTGTTTAATTATATCCTCGTGGGTGGGTTAGTTTAATTATGAGCCAGGATTTATTTATGAATATTGTTTAAAACAGCCCGATTTTTCCAGGCATACCTTGAGTTCTTCATCAATAAGCGCTACGCCGAAGCCTTAAAGGTGGTTCTTCCAAAATACCACCCCCGGGTGAATTACCACATGATCAATCGGTGTGGGGCAATCGACCACACTAACGCTGACCGAAGCCGACCCAACGCGGTTACCTGGGGCATCTTTGCCGGCAAAGAGATTATTCAACCCACAGTCGTGGACCCGATCAGTTTTATCGTTTGGAAGGTTAGTTTCAGGGTTAATGTAGATTGTTCGAACCCCAATAGGGGTTTAATGGTCTAACGTTCGTTGTAAATTCTTGTGTAGGGGAATCGGAAAACTTGATTGCCTTGAATTAGATATGCCAACACCTTGTATATTTTATACTTCACTTTTTTGATTTATTTGTATTTTTGTCATTATTTGTTTGTAATTTGTAACTTGGTTTTTGTGTACACTTCTTTAAACTTTTTGGTATACATTTGTACTTTTTTGTCTACTTACGTTTGTATTTTTGTCACATTTGGCTACATTTTTTTATGTCTAAAGTTATTGATAATTTTTACATCATGTTCTTGGCGGGGCTTTTTTAACTGACTGTCCACTCTACTTCACAGGATGAAGCATTCGGGTTGTGGACGGAGCGATGGGCCTCGTTGTACGCTGCCGACTCCAACTCGCGCAAGGTAATTGACGACATCGCCGACAACTATTACCTTGTCAACCTGGTCGACAACGACTATCCCAGCGAGAGCGTGCTGTGGAACGTATTGGACGAAATGATAGCTGAATCGCAGGATTCTGTGGTCAAAAACGGTGAAATTAATGTGGAAAACGGCAACGGAATCCAGAATCTCGAAAAGCTTGAAGTCTACTGAAATACACTGCAACACTCGCCAATTTTAATCAACTTCATTATTTTACTTTCTGATCTTTTTTTTTACTCTAGGTCAATATTCCTCCGTAATGTGCTTCATACGTTTTATTAAGTGATGTTTGCTTGTTCGTGATTATTTTTGCCGTGTATAACTGAAGAAGTTCCCTTTATACTTGCTACCCTTTAGCAGTACCTACTCGTTGTAGTATAATCGGCCTGGGAAGCGTTATATGTATTCTTGCTCAATGTTCTAGTTGGGTATGTTATAATGTACAATTTCCCTGTATGAAATATACAAAAGTATAACATTCTTGTAAGCATTTCACAAAACAGGTAAATTGAAGGAATTAAACAAAAAAATTGCACGCAAATAACAGGTATCTGTGCGTGGACCAGTGGTTCCCAAACTTTTAAAACAAAAATTCACAACGGACCCCTTGCAATTGTTTGGCGGTATAGTTAAGACTAAAAAAATGATCACAACCACAAAATTAGTGTACCGTATAGTAAATAAATCGGCCTACACTTCTTTCGCGGACCTCCTGAAAGTGCTTCACAGACCCTAAAAGGTTTGCGGACCCCACTTTGGGAACCACTGGCATAGACATAGAAATACTGGCTTTTAGGAAAGGTTAAACAGATAAAACAGTGTTAATTAATTACGGCAGTATAAAATCGAATGTTTCAAACAAATATGTTTGTGTTTGGTATTACTAAATAGGAATAGTTCTGAAGTGGTTACTAATATGTAAAGGATGAATTTTAAACTCCTATTCCGTTGAAAAGTTATTTAAAACAGAAAAAATGCACAAATTTCCAAAGATTTCATTCATATTCTCTAAAAGAATTCGAGAAAAATAATTCTAAACTGTTAACTAACATAATTTTAAACTCCCATTCCGTTGAAAAGTTCTTTAAAACTGAAGAAAAAATGCATTAACTTTTCAAGAATTCGCGTTCTCTAAAAGAATTAACAAAAATAATTTTACAGTGAGAAGCATAGCGGTGGTAATCTCTCCATGAAGCAACATTATGGCTAAGAAAAAAGGAGTAGATTTTTTCCTTTACCACAAAATGGGTTAAAAATTTGCCTATATCCCTGTCAAAGACAACTAGCAACAAAATAGGGCGGCAAGTATATTTAGTCCGATGCTACCCCACATTTTTCCACTAGAAGGAGCCAAACCACCCAGGAATTGATATCCGCACTACGGCTTCCATATTCCGACGTCGTGTTTATCAGTTTCGAAGATGAGTTTGTTGGGAAGATGCTCCCTTCGATCGATATCTTCATAATCATCCTCTTCCTGGGAGTCTTCCTCATCTTCCGATTCCTCTTCGTCACTGCTTTCATCCGAGTCCTCTTCTTCCTCTGAGGAGGAGGAGCCACTCATCTCTGCAAGCTCTTGCTCAATCTGCAAATTGATGCAACAAAGTAGTATGCAGAAGCAGTACCGTTGACTAGCATGTTGTCTGGCCGGTTAGTCTGGTGATTAAGTTTGACGCTTTTCAAACTGAGAGGTAGTAGGTTCGAAACTGGTCGCTAGCTAGTCGGTTGTGTCCTTGGGCAAGGCACTTTACGGACATTGGCTTAACCAAGCAGATTAATGGGTTCTAAAAAATTGAAGGAACGTGTCTATCATATACAACACACTGCAATAGCTCTGGTAACCCGACGATGGGTGCGAGGTGATCTGACGATTGCCCGCGTGTTAACCCCCTTGGTTTTCCCATTTACGGAGATAAACATGAATATCCTATCCTATCCTAATACTTTCATGCTGTTCTTAACTCACTTGTATTTTGGCATCTATTACAGGTTGAAACTGCAAAGCTTCAACATTGCTGGGTTCATAGATAAGGATCATCACACAGAGCTTCTTTGCATCTTCCCACTTACCTTGTCTGGAACAGTAATATCAACACATTACATCAAAAACATGTGAAGCTGTAGCGTTCTTTATTTTATTTAACCCAGTGTTGCCCTTTTTGGTGTGTTTTATGTTTATGAAAACTTTCGCTTATCCGTTTTATTACCGACTTGTGTGTCGTGACTTTGTTTGACTTTGGATTTTGGATTTTTTTCACAGGGATAAACATGAATATCCTCTCCTATCCTATTGATTGCCTAAAGATATAAGTGTATGACAACTTCCAACATGCCATTTTTACCATGCAATCCAACACATATAATGTCATACCTGATATATTGCAAGAACTCTCCCATCAACTCAAGGGGAGCTGTGATTGGATCATCATCTTCATCACTTGAATCCTCCTCTTCTGATTCGCTCTCAGATTCAACCTCTTTGTCCAATGAGATCACTCCATTGCTTTTTGGGATCTAATGGAAGGATACAATTGTTTTTATTCCTGGGAGGTGTGAAACACAAAGGGCAATATAACATGGTATCTTTAATTACAAAAGGATTGCTTGGATTGCTTACTATACTTTGTAATTACAAAAGCCCAGTGGAAAACTAAAAAAGGAAAACTTCTTACTAAAATGAAGATTATGATATTAATGTTAGGGTTGTGGTTAAAGTTAGTTCTGGGGTTGAAATTACTGTTTGGGGTAGGGTTAGAATTGGTTTCCATACCGATCCAAGCAGTCCAAGTGATCCTGTAGTAATTATAGGAAGCCATATTACAGTGTTCAACTTACCTGGTGCACTTAGTAGGAAATACTTTAAAAACTATTTAAATGAGTAATAATAATAAAGACATTGCTATATAGTTGTGCAACGATCTTTGCGAAAGATCACATTTTCCTAGTCCTGATCCCACAACCTACCGGTTGACCTTCTTCTCAAAACTTATTGACACGTTACCCTTCAGTTATAGCCAAACAAAAAGGTAAATCTTACACTCTTAAGTTTTGTACCACTTTATAGTTTTATGTTACAGCTACCTCTGTGCGTGATAAATGCATTTGGATGTCCAAATTTTCATCTGTACCAATCTGTTTCTTCTTCTCAGTATCTTTCAAGTTTTCTGTGCCGTCTACATCAGGACTGTCGACGGTCAGTTTCTTCAGTGTTTCGGAAAGCTTACTGTATCTTTCATTTACGGTTTTATTAGTGACTGGCGACGATGACATGGCACTACATTTGTTAAACACATGAGAAGCTACCACATTTGTAGTTTACAATGTATTTTACAGATGCTGGAGAAAAAAATCATTGTTTTAATAGTAAAATTGATGAATAATTTTCGTTAAAAATAAAACAAATATTTCGTAAAATAGCGTTACTTTGTCCAGACAACCATACGATTATCGAATTGTATTCTATAGAGATTTTAAATATTATAGAATTAAATTTGTAAACAACATATTATAATAATTTAATTTATTACTAATAGCCAATTATCAGGAAGAAATATTTAATTAAAATTAACTTGTAGAGTTGTTAGCAGATGTGTATTAAATATTCTGTTGTATATTTTAGATTAATCAACGACGGGAATTCCCGATTTTCGGCACGTTAATTATTTTTTATCCAAGAAGTTGGGACTGGAAAAAACATTCTACCCCAAATTTTAAAGAAGGTATTAAAGGTATTACATAAAAAGTAAAAATAAACAAAAAATTAGAATAACACAGTTTTCCAATCCTTCCAAACGAACACTCTAACGGCAGGTATATACTATTACTAGGTGTATAAAAACAGTTGGACACTGAGAACTTAAAAATTTAATAGATAATTAAAAAAACGTAAAATGCATGTCCAGCATATATCTCGCTAATCATTTATTGTATATTTTTTTTATTTTAGGTCTACGATTTCACATTTCGGTGATTTATGCTGATTTTATGTTGTTTTGCCGCTTTAGTACTGCCGTACTAATTTAGCGCCGACGTACCGTAATTCAGTTTGACAGATTTTTTTGCCACAATGAACGTGGTGCGAGTAAATAAAATACGCATGACTGCAGTTCGTTCAGTTTGTTCCCTTTTCGTATCGCTGGATGGGGTAAAAATTGGCGGTCCCGAAGCCGGTAAACAGGACGAAACGAGGTATATTTACAAGAGAACGAATATTCAAGTATTAGCTTGTGCCTCAACCTAGCGGAGTAATGAGTTCTACTAAATTAGGGGTACTAAATACTACAGGATCGCTTGGAGCGCTTGGATCACTTAGATTGCTATATAAAGTAATTCTAACCCCGTATGGAAAGTACGTCAATTTTCGCCGAGATCTCGAGTGTGCACACGCCAATATATTTAAGTGTGCAGTGTGCAAACGTCCAAGAGTGCACACTTTAAGTGTGCACACAATCTCCTTTTTATTACTATTTTGTAAAAATCTTAAACAAACGTATTATTCTATTCTAAATTTATCGTGTCCATCAGCTAACATATCTATCTACGTAACAAAACACGTACTGACAGTAAATTACCCGAGGTCCAGAGGTAGGTTTACAGGTTTGTTGGAAATTATACGATGTTTATACTGCCAGCTCACGAGCGTGTGTAAAAATACCCAAGTGTGCAAAGACGCAGGAAATAAAAAAACTCGAGTGTGCAGCTGCCGTACTTTCCATACTGGATTCTAACCCTGTCTCAAACACTAATCTCAACCCCAGAACTAACTTTAACCCCAACCCTAACATTAATGTCAAGGCACACGCCAAATATTTAAGTGTGCAGTGTGCAAACATATGTTTGTTTAAGATTTTTACAAAATAGTAATAAAAAGGAGATTTTGTGCACATTTGAAGTGTGCACTCTTGAACGTTTGCATACTGCACACTTAAATATTTGGCGTGTGCACACTCGAGATCTCGGCGAAAATTGACGTACTTTCCATACGGGAGCAGGACGGGGTATTTCGTCATTTACTTTAGGGGGACTGGTTACAACATGAGTGGGACAGGGTATATCATAAGCTAGAAGAAGCATTTCGTCACTAATATAACCGTTCCATTCATGATTTACCCTTGTCCCCTCCCGGTTGTTGTTTATTTTTATTGTAAATATATTTTAACACAATTAACTCATAAATACAATTCAATTATTTTCAGTGTGTTTAAGTTTTTCATATTAACAATGAGTAATTGTATAGAATTTAAATGCAAGTATTTAATTTTATTTGCCCAAGATAAATTACTGAGTCACATATCTGAACTGGAGTCCATTGCACGTTATTTTGGGATTGATTTAAGTTCTGATTTCATTGACAAAAGTAAATCGTCGATTGATTGTAAAAAATCATTTTCAAAATGGTTAATTTTGGAAGGAGTGACGGAACAAAACGTCAGAGATGTCATGTCCCGTTCTGTGTGCGCGATGTCCGCATTTGAAGTATGGGGGTACGGGACAGACTATTCCAAGTTAAAACAATCGATATTGAATTATCCTTTGACGCGCAAAGAACATTGCTTTGCCAAAACAGAAAGCTTTGCTATTAGGGTTAAGGGAATGGGGAAGAAGTTATCATCTCAAATGCAAATTGATCGGATTAATCTATTGGAAGATGTATTGCCATTTGAGGGAAGGGTTGACTTGAATAAACCTTCCGGCGAGTTTTATTTGGTGGAAGATTACACTACTCGTGTCAATGGCCAATCGCCTGAAGTGCCTGATTTTGTTTTGTTCGGGCGATTTCTGTGTAACGGTCAGCGTCATTTGATAGAAAAGTTTAGTCTGAAAAAACGAAAGTTTATAGGCAACACCTCTATGGATGTCATGCTGAGTGTTCTCATGACGAATCTTGCCAGGGTGGGGAAGAACTCGTTGGTGTGCGACCCATTTGTCGGTACTGGGAGTTTATTGATACCAGCGGCTCATTTCGGTGGTTACGTTCTTGGCTGCGACATTAACTACAACATCATCCATGCTAGAGGACGCTCGTCGCGGAAAGGAGCTGGATGGAGGCAAAAAGACGAAACCATCCGACACACGTTGTTAGAATACGGGCTCGAGACGCAGTACTTGGACATTTTGCTTTGTGATGCCGCATGTCACCCTTGGAATGCTAATAAAATGGGACTGTTTGATGCCATAATTACAGATCCTCCATATGGAATCAGGGAAGCATGTTCAAAAGTCGGATCTAAAAAAGATAACCCTGCAATTCCAGAGTTAGAACCTGGTTTGATTCACTTTCCGGAGCAAACTCAATACCATCTGGATGACGTTTTCAAGGACTTGTTAAACTTTGCTTCGCAATTTCTCGTTTTAGGTGGAAGATTGGTGTACTGGTTGCCTGTTTACAGAGCGGATTATTCATCAGAAGTCATTCCGAAACACAGCGCTTTAAAACTGCTTTACAACCACGAGCAGGCGCTAAACAGTCATTCTTCAAGGCGGCTAATCGTGATGGAAAAAGTGGCGACCTGCAGTAACTGTGAAAATAACGGCGCTTCTATATTTAGTTCAGTTTTCCAGGGACATAATTCTTTCCGGGATAAATATTTTTCAAACCACGATAAAAATGGGGTGGAAGAGACTTCTTAATCACAGCAATCATGAAAATTATTTTTTCTTAGGCAATTTTTTATTTAAAATGGTTTTAAGAATGGCAGAAAACTTTACTGTTTTTGCTGTACAATGTATGGGTTTAATTTAATTAGTGCCTAGTGAATTTTATACCGACGTGACTGCATGTTTTCACAGTGATAAGCACAACAGACAACATCGCTGCCCTTTTAGACTATGTAGAGTTAAGATGGTTTTGAGAAAATGATGGTCGCGATTGCTTTGTTGCCATGACAACGATCGACGGAGAGTCGTACCAGGAGCGGCAGGAAGACGAGCTCGAGATCCTCCAGTCCATATTTGGGGATGAGGTTCAGGACCTTAGGAAGCAAGACAAATGGAAGGTCAGATGGAAATGTATTTTTTTACATGAAATATGGTATGATCATGTTTATTCTGGTCCATGTGAAAATGCAATAAAGGTGTTATCATACGAGTCATCGTCAGCCCCCTGGTTTTCCCATTCACGGATATACATGAATATCATATCATTTCTTTTAAGCCCCGCGAGTGGAAAAAGGCCCAATATCACACGGGCAATCGTCAGATTAACTCGACTCCAGTGTGCTTTTATTTTACTACATCAGCAGGACAGGGTATTATAAGTGTTATCATGCAAGTCATCGTCAGATTACCTTGTGCCAAACATCGGACTACTGGAACTAAATGTGTTGTGATGTTTTAGCGAGACTTTTAGATTGTAATTCAACCCAGTAATCATCTGGTTTCAGACTGTTTCCGATCGGTTCCTTTAAATACCCAGTGTGGGCAGTTTGTAGGCAGTGTGCTAGAAGTAGGGTAAGGGTTTAAATTGTGCACACACTGCCCATACTGCCCACACTTGGTATTTAGAGTCACCCTTTCCAATAAGTTCAATGTGATATAAAATTGTATTTTAAAAATCTATTGAAAAAGCTTGTCACAATAACATGTTTCCATAGTTGGATTAATGGGTAAGTGTTATTTTTAGGGTAATTATGTCACCTCTTATTCAATTTGTCAGTAATAGTTTAAGATTCAAAGTTGTAAATTCATCCGACTTTCAAACCCCAGGTTCCCCGTGCTCCGGAGTTGCTCCTCCACCTCCGTCCACAAGAGGGCATGAGTGGGAAGAAGGAGTCCTCCACTGAGATCGACCTCAAGATTAAGTTCACCCCAACATACCCTGACAGGTGGAGATTAAAGTATAATTTTAGTCGCTTTTTTAAAAACAAGATTTTTATACTGTCTTAACTCTTACACAAGTACAACTCAGCCATCATTTTTAGTGCCAATTTTTGTTTATATTAACTGAAATCGGTTAACATCAATCAAGCTATCATCAAATTTGCACAGTTAGTTTTGGAATTTTTTACACTTTTGGCTTTTATCACCCGTAATTTTAATAAATAGATAGAGTCCCCATTGCCTAAGTCTATCACAAAGTTTTTTATTTCTGTATTTTTGTGAGATTTAGATACAAATTTATTACAGGATGATATTTATGATTTATCAGTAGTTTAGGGGTTAAGTGTGTTTTACTCAACACTGTCGTATCCAATCTATGCAAAAATTGCAATATTTTTCTCCTAAATCACTATCAGTTATATTAGTCAAGTTAACCTCATAAAAATATTTTTATGCTCTTGTATAATATATTACATAAATCCCTTCTTAGCCTACCTGATTTAAAGTTGGAAAATGCGAAAGGATTATCGGAAGAAGCCGTGAATGATTTGGAAGCTGGGATCAAAAACCTTTGCAAGACGCTGAAGGGTGAAGTGATGGTGCTTGAAATAGCTCAGTTTACCAAGGTGATATACACATTTTTCCTACGTTCTATTTCGATCAAAATTTTATTGAAAGCGGTGTACTTGGTTGGATAGTCAGCATGAAGAATATGTGGTTGAAACATGCTGCTGGTTAGTTGATTGTGTCTTTTGTCACTTATACAACAGTGTCTAAACCCAGTCGGTGGTAATTTAAACAAAAATCTATAGCAATATCTCTATCTTATTTAAGTGCAAAAGCAAGGGTAACCAGATCAAGTTTTTCAATACTTGTTTTTATTTTAGCTAAAACTTCAATTTTAATCTAAGAAATTTTTAGACAATTGGCTCAAGTAGGGATGCACAAACTAGAATATCGAATCTTCCGGATTCGAATCCTACGGGATTCGAATCCAAATATTACGTTTATTTCGAATATTTGGATTCGAAATAATATACATTGCACATTAAGAAACGATAATTGCATGGAGTTCCTTTTTATTTCCATTGTACATATTGCAGCAGCGTTGATTACAACGGATATTATAAGCATGGGCGCCGACTTCCGCCGTTGCGTCTGTTTTATAATTACGCAAAAAAATCCCTGCGCATTTAAATAATTATCACATTAAATCGTCTAACCGCAGCACCGCTTTTACAGCGGTGTTTATTGCTTTGATCGGCGGTTTGACCTAGGGTTACGTTGACCTAGATTCAATACAGGACCACTGACGACGCACTCCCGTTTTTCCCATGTTCTTCCCGTTACTAAGTATTAGCTAGAGAGAACAGTAGGCTAACATCGGTTAACGGTTTTTTTCTTTGATCAGTTAACCGTTATAAGAATCTGGGTTTTTGCACAGCCCTCGCAGACACATAAATATTTGGTATATTCTTTCCATATTGTTGACGCTGAGCAGCGTACTAACGACCATGCAATATTTCAGCGGGGGAAATAGTTAGATTAAACACTAAACTCCTGGCTTAATCTTTTAGCTTTGTAAATCGTTAGTATCATAGTTCTATCCCAGTTAGTTCGAGGCATAGGGCCAATTGTGACATCATAAAATTTCGCGCAACGGTAACATTTTACTGAAGTCGCCGCCTATGATTGTAAGTATGTAATCACACTGGCCATAGAGGTAGTCAGCGGCAGCAGGAATTTTTGACGATCTTGCCACTTTAACTCTAGTTTGCTTTTTAATATAGAATAGGATTCGATATTCTGGATTCGAAATAACTATTCTAGAATACCAAGATATTCTAGTTTGTGCATCCCTAGGCTCAAGGTAGTCTAACAAATATCCATTTATAGGAAAATCCACATGAAATAAAAAATAATTAATTAGTGTAATAATTTTAGTAAAGTTTTAATGTAAACAAGCAATCAAACCATATGTTCGCATACTTATTAGATGAGGTGCGGTGTGCTGTATGATAGGGATGCACAATGTAGAATAATTGTATGATAGATATTATTTTGTTATTCTAACTGGGTGAGTAATATCAGGAGTTCCTGCACATGCACAGCGTTCCCCAATACAAATCTGCGCATGAGGAAATGGTGAGGAACAAACAGAGGCAGCTGGAGAGAGCAGCACAGGAGGAAAATAAGAAAAAAGAGATCGAACGAAGGAAAAAAGAAATACAGGTGCAATATAGACACTTGTTTATCAATTTTACCTCAATGTGTCAAATTCCAACCCCTAATTATCAATTTAACCCCTAATGCGTCAAATTCCATTCCCCTAATTATCAATTTTCACCCTTAATATGTCAAATTCCCCCCTTACCCCATTTTTGTTGCAAATTTTTATCATTTTTTTCCATATCTACAAGTTAACACCTGTGTATGTAAAATTAAATTTCTTTCCCCTTATAAATTTATCATTTATCTGTTAAATAAATCTGGTACTGCTATAGCACTACAAATTATTTATATATATATAGAATATAAATATATATTACAAAATTGCCGCTATCCATTACTTAAAAGATGTTTAATTAGTGAAATGAATTCTTAAAACCTCACAGATGAAAGAAATAGAAGAGGAATTAGCGAGAAGACAAAATGAAGAAAAGCAAATCCGCAAATTGAAACGTGAAGAAAGAGACCATCATCAGTCTTCTGGTATTTTATTCAATTTCCCACCTGAAAGTATTATTAAATGTTGTTGTGAATTTCGTGAAAGTCATTTGACATGACAGTTTTACTTTACAGGCTCGTAACATTTTTTTACATTAAATTTAATATTTTTCTTTTTATAAAACAATAATTTTATAAAATTTAAAGAGACCACCATCATTCTTCTGGTATTTTACTTAATTTTTTACCTGAAAGTGATCATTAAATGTTGTTATGAATTCCGTAAAAAGTCTATTAACATGACAGTTATATTTAATAGGCTCGAATATTTTTCTTACGATAAATTTATAAAATTTAAATAGACCACCATCAGTCTTCCGATATTTTATTCAATTTTTGACCTTCTGGTGCTCATTTCTAGATGTTGTTATGAATTCTGTTAAAGTCAATTGAACTGACAGTTATATTTAGAAGGCTGGTAACATTTTTCTTGCATTCAAATTAATATTTTCTTACATTAAATGTAAAACCATATACTGTAGATTGTTAATAATAAACATTTAGAATAGTATATTTATGTTTATCCCCGTGAAAGGGGGTTAACGTACGGGAAATCGTCAGATTATCTCACACACACCGTCGGGTTACCGGAGCTATTGCAGTGTGTTGTATATGATACACATGTTCTTTAATTCAGTAGAACCAATTAATCTGCTGAGTTCATGCAATGTTCGTTCAGTGTCTTTCCCAAGGACACAACCAACAACCATTTAAGGAATTAAATTTTGGAATTCAATTCCATTTATAAAAAAAAAACTTTTTGCGGCGACTGTTCGCAATGTGAAATGTTAAAACAATATGTCTAACACATTTCCATAGGTTTTAAATAGTTTTCTCAGTACGTTCTTTAAAACAGAGTAGAAATTTCTCATTTTCTCATCATGTTCATGAATGCAGATCGACCATGCAGGACATCAGAAGAAGGTTCCAACCTTAGCGAAACCATCAGCAATAAGTCTGGAGTGGTGGAATTAAAAATACCTGGAAAATTGGGACGAACTATACACCAGGGACAGTGCTTAGGTTGGTGTAAGAATTTGAACTTTGGTTGTATTTGACTGTTGTCTGAAAAAAGAGTTTTTGAAAAAACCTTGGTTAAAATTCCAGGAATTAAATTAAATGTTTTTTTTTTTCTTAAATATAAGTTTCGGACACTAAAACACTGTTTTAATTTCCAGCAATTTAATTCTGTTATTAAAATATTGCGAAAAATCCTTGTGCATTACACGCAGGATTGCAGTTAAAGGGGCAGCGGTACCTCTAAATACTTCAGGATCGTTATTACAAAAGCTTTGGAGAAAACTTCTCTCACTAAAATAAGGATTATAATATTAATAATAGGTAGGGGTTAAAGTTAGTTTTGGGGTTAAGATAAGTGTTTGGTACAGGGTTAGAATTACTTTTGATAGCAATCTAAGCGATCCAAACAATCCAAGCGATCCAGTAGTATTTATAGGCACCCAAGGGGCAGTGCGCTGTGAAGTTTGCACCCCAAACTTACCTCTCCGCATACCCCAACCCACACACTTCCCCCACCACAGGGGAAAGGCAGCAACGGTTCCACAGTATTCGCTGGTATGGACGCGACAAGTGAGAGAGCTGGTGGCGGTGCATCACTGGACGATACCATGTCCACCACGCAACTCCATGCTCACAGACGCTGAGCGAGCGAAACTCGACAAATATCTTAAATCCATCAACACTATCGAACAGGTATAATCTTGTTATAAATTGATCAAATAAATCAATGAACATACGCTAAACCTATGTAGCTCCCAAGAAATTGTACTGGGTATCTAATAGTTTTTTTGAGATTTATATATGCTCAGGTATTGACACGGTACTTGTCCTGTTTTTTTTTGTTTTTTTTTAATGTGATTTTCGGACACTAAAAACGCTGCTTTAATTTCCAGGAATTGAATTCTGTTGTTAAATTATCGCACAAAAACCTGGTGCCTTACCTCGGTATACGATATAGTCATGTGGAACGCCTCATTGAACTGCACATCGTGGAGCAGTATGTTATAGGTGAATAAAGTTCTACTGCTTATCCAAACCATATATAAGGCTTATTCTGATACCAAAATTGGCTTTTCTATTGACTTTTAACAAGAAGAATTTCTCACTGATTTGGTTGTAAAAAATGTACCGTATAAAAATGTACCAGTCGTGCCACCGTATAGGTCGCTCTATAAAAATTTCTCTAGCTTTTTTGCATAGATAACTTCCTATTTGTGCATGTACGCAAGCGCAGACCATACGATTTTCATGAATAACTTGCAATAGCTGAAAACTTTTAATTTTGTTCCGACTTGTTGGCGATTTGCACTTATTTCAAGCAGATTGGTCATTGTTTTACATTCCAATTCAATATACTATTGAAATTAACATAACACTGTACATTACACATAAAACACAATATTAAAATTATCGCTTTTGTGTGGTATGGTACATATACATATAATCGAGTTTATGTTCTTACGTATTGTACCATAGGTGGCAGCCTCCAACATAAACTATCAAGCAAGGAACGGGTGAATATCGAAGTGATTCGGAATTACGCTGAGCAACTTCTAGCGGCACTCGACTATCTGCATAAGAAGTCCGTTGTCCACAAGAATGTCAAGGTATGGGTTTAACTCTTTCCCTCCCAACTCGCCATATATGGCGAGTTGGTGGGAAAACATGGTATCCCGTCTGTCCATAAATGGATAGAAATCTAAAAAACGATTTCTCCGCAATGCGTAATGGTAGAGACCTCAGCTATGGCTCATTCGATCAAGGAAACCCTATATTTTATTCTCTGTGATTATCGTGGAGAAATATTAAAAATGCGAGGAGTGATAGCCTTTCTTTTTCAAGGCTTCGCCTCTTATTTCTATCGATTTTACACGAATTTACACGTGACTAACTCAGCCAATAGGAGTCGTGTTAACTTGCAGAGAAGCTCTTTTTGTCAAGCAAGTCTTTCTTTACATTCTCTGTGAATTTCGTGCCGTTGAGATAAAAAGGAGAGCGTTGGTGACGTTTTCGCAGCAGGCGGTTATGCTTCGTGTTCACCAAAGCATGAATCCAGCTGGGCGTGCTGAGCGCACGATAAAGAAAAAGGCGGCGAGACTAGCTAGTTCGGTGTGCCCTGCTTTGAAGAATATTGGATATAGTATTTGCGTTTGTTTGGTTTTGTATGCCCTTTTTACACTTCCTTCACTGTTCTTTTTTATACTTTTTACTATTTTAGTTCTACAAAACTAAAAACTTCACATGCGTTTAGGTTCAAGTTTTCATAATATAGTCAGAAAAAAGGGAAATTTCAATTACAAATAGTAAAAAAACTACTAAAGATAGAAATACAGTTCGAATTTTTCCTGAGTACAAAAACTATTAGACAATCTACATTCCAATTTTCATCTCATTTGGGCATTCCAATAATAAGTGAGTATTTCGTTTGTCAGTGCACCTCAAATTTTTCAAAGTCGAGCAGAATTTTCTTTGCTTAAAAAGTGGTGTTCACTAAAGTTTACATAATATATTCTTTATTAGAGGTAGATTTTAGATGTGCAGCTTGTTTAAAAGAGGGATAAATTATCTTTCCAACCATACTAAATATTAAATCATAGCATAAACTTTAGAAAAACTGTGCTAATTTGAAAATGACTAAAAATTGTAAAAAACACTGCGGGACAGCATGTTTGAATTAATGCATTTGGCCGGGAGTGAAAGAGTTAAAACTACACAAGATTCGATTCCACCACAGGGCG
>CH001039.1:713694-729059 GCA_000149265.1 Ciona savignyi | reverse complement strand
CTCCTCTTCATTTCGAATCATTTTCCGCTTCATTTCTAATCATTTTCCTCTTCATTTCTAATGATTCTCCTCTTCGTTTCTAATCATTTTCCTCTTCATTTCTAATGATTTTCCGCTTCATTGCTAATCATTTGTCCGCTGCATGTCGAATCGTTTTTCTCGTCATTTGCAATCATTCTCCTCTGCATTTCTAATCGTTTTCTCTTCATTTGTAATCGTTTGCCTCTTGATTTCTAATCATTTTCCGCTTCGTTTCTAATCATTTTCCGCTTCATTTCTAATCATTTTTCTCTTCATTATCGCAATCATTCTCCTCGTCAGTTTCTAATCATTTTCTCTTCATTTCCAGTCATTTTCCGCTTCATTGTCTAATCATCTACTCGTCATTTCCAATCATTTTTTCGCTTCTTGTGAATCATTTTCCTCTTCATTTTGAATCATTTTTTCTTCATTTCTAATCATTTTTTCTTCATTTCTAATCATTTTCCTCTTCATTCATCCAGACAACATCGAAGTGCTTGCTCCTCCCCCAGTTGCATCGAGCACCTCGGATTGGAGCGTGTCGCTGGAGGAGGTGAGTCGTCGTCATGACGATGATGATGATGAAGAGGAAGAAGAAGATGTCTTCCAGACAATATACGTGTGAGTAGAGAGCCTTCATTCCAGAGTTAAGATTTAAATTCTTTTCAAATAAAAAATTATTTGAAAATATATTTTTTTTATTCTAGCCATTCGAAATTTGAGTTCAATCACTCCACTTAACTTACTCAACTGAGATTGTCCAAAATGAAGCGCTAGTTCTAACTCACATATAAGTGTACGGAATCACTTTCTTAATTTTGAAAAATCTTTCAAAGAAGAACTTAATGCTTAATTTTAAAAAAACTTGCAAAAGTTCTGTTTTGTTCCAATCTAAGGGTAAACATAAGTATCCTACCCAGTGATGGGATTCATAATTTTAAGAACAGATTCTCTTTTGTATCTTACTTACTAACAACAGGTTCCCTAAAATGTCTAATGTCTGTTAAAAAAAGCAAGAATCGGATCGGTGATTATCTCGACGTTCTAAGAACTGGTTCGACCGAACCCATGCGAACCTTTTGAATCCCATCACTAATCCTACCCAACTCCATTTGAAAGATCTAATTACCCCTTACCCCCCAGACAAAATTACCCGCAAGACGTTTAAAATTCCAATCCAGCCACCATAAACTAATTTTCGATCCGGACTCCCAACCTCCCACAGAGATGAGGACTCCGAGAGCATCAAGTTCGACCACAGTGATGATGAAGATGATGACTCCTCCAGTGAGGTTAAGGAGACACCTAGTGAGGAAACCACCGTCACCAGCTCCGAGTCATCCAAGCGCATTATTACTCAGCGTTTTCTATACATTCAGGTAACGTGGTAAAGTTTGTCTAATAACACACTAAAAAAGCTCTGGCTCTGGTAAAACAGTGGGTGAGGTGCAATCTGAGGATTGCTAGTGTCATCACGCCCATTGTGTTTCCCACACAGGGATGAACATGAATATCATATCCTAGTAAGTTTTTTATTGGAAAAATGCAGGTTTTGCAATTTTTTTTAACTTTGTTGCAATTGCTCTTGGAAAGTTGCAATATCTGCAACAACCTCACAGGGGGTGTGAGGTAATCGACAAATCCTTCAGTGATAACACCCCCCTTTTTTATTTATGGGGATAAATTATTAAACCTTTACCCGGTGAATACTAAAAGGAGGGAAACCGCACACTAAAGCATTGGCTTTAAACATGGGGTTGGAGTTAGGGTTAGTTCTGGCATTGAGATTAGTGTTTAGGCCTAGGTTTAAATTAGTTTCCGTAATTTTAGTGAGCAGTTTCCCTTCTTCCCTCCCTTTAGTGTTGCCCGTTGCCCCTTTACCCGAAGCTATTTTGTATTAGACACCCGCAGTTCCATGCTTGTTTGTTTTTCAAAACTTTTCAGTTGTAAAGCTCATATATCCTGTGCAGATGGAGTATTGCGAGAAGAGCACTCTGCGTCAAACAATCGACGCTGGTCTGTGCAACGAGCCTGAAAGAATGTGGAGATTGTTCAGGCAAGTGTGATGGTTCAGACTTTATTTTTATTAATTAAAATATATGTTCTTTTTCTTCTTTTATTTAATTGAAACAAAACGCAGGTGACAAGTTAAAAAAAAAACATTTTTATTATGTTTTTCTGCTATTTGTATTAATTAAATTTGTATTATTTGTATTAATTAAAATATGAGTTCGTTTTTTAACTCCTCTTTTATTTATTTGAAACATGAGGCAGGTGACAAGTTACAAAAATACCTAAAAGACAGATTATTTGATGATTGCATAGTTATACTCGCAATCCATTACTACCAGGAGGTTATGATCACTACAGTATGGAATACTTTCTATTGTTAAAATATTGTATGGGTGGACGTGGACTTATATCAGGGGTGGGCAACTTCTCTAGTCGGCGGGCCAGATGTGTGAAAGTGAAGTCCTTGTTGGGCCAGATTATTACATGAATAGTATTCAATATCTTAATTACAGGGTATGGTTAGATACAGTCTACAGGCCGGTCAAAACCCTTTACGGGCTGGGCCTGGCCTGCGGTCCGTATTTTCCATACTTAGATAAAAAAAAGGGTAAAATGAACAGCAACTACAGTGGCTATTTAATATTTTCACGACTTTTTGTTTTACAGGGAAATCCTTGAAGGTTTGGTTCACGTCCACGAGCAAGGAATGATCCATAGAGATCTTAAACCGCAGAATATTTTCCTCGATCGCAACGACCATGTCAAGATGGGCGACTTTGGGTTGGCCACTGCGCAAGCAAGAGTGGTAAGTGTTGTTTGTGTTGTTAGGTGGAAGTTGGTGTTCAAAATGGTTATCAAGATGTTAATAATGGTTATTTATTGATATCTAGTTGGTGATAATGGATATCTAATGATTTTCTTGTTGGTTATAATAATTATATTGTTGGTTATAATGGTTATCTAGTTGGTGATAATGGTTATCTAGTTGGTGATAATGGTTATATTGTTGGTGATAATGGTTATCTATCGATTTGTCTAGTTAGTTAAAATGGTTATTTAATCGATTTATGTAGTTAGTTAAAATGGTTATTTAATTAATTTATTTAGTTAGTGATAATGGTTATCTATAGAGCTTGGTGTCATTACAATGAGTTACGTAATTACAGACGTTGAAATTATGTTACAGAAGTCAAATTAAAATTACGCATCTGTCTGTAATTATTCAAACGGGAATTGCAAAAAAAAAATTTATGCTCACGCTCTGCAAAAAAATGCATTCTCAGTTATCACCAATTATTATTATTAGTACGAAACCTGGCATAAACTTGCCTAACTAATAAACTTAGTAAAATCGAAACCATGCTCGACACTTAATTTTGGTAGTGATAATGGTTACTTGTTGGTGATGGTCAAAACCGTCAGTGACAAGGTGACCAACACACTGCAGTAGCAACAGTCATTGTAATACAGCAAGCCTTACTCAGCCTCGAATGTATACTTACCTCACCTCGAATGTATACTTACTCAGCCTTGAATGTATACTCGAATGTATACTCACCTTACATTAAACAACCCCTCCCACCATACTTACTTTGAATTCCACTCCCAACATACAGATGGTGGGTGACGCCACTGAAGACTTGGAATCAAAGTCAGAAGGCGGTGACAGTGTTTACTCAGGGGTGGTGGGAACTGCACTGTATGTTGCTCCTGAGCTAATGAGTGCCGGAAAAAGGTAAATCTTATTTTGTTAAATATAATTAATTTATTTGACATTTTTTTAAAATAATATGTTAATTGACATTTTTTTAAATACTGTATTCTTAATATCTTTTTCTTAATCCTAAAATACAGTATTTTAAATAAAGTTTAAATTAATTTTTTTTTTTAGAATTTTGTATTAATTAATATTTTTCACTTGTATGGATATTTAATTAAAGTCATTACACTTTAACAAGTTGTAATGAGAGATTTTTCAATCTTTTAAATTAATTCTTTTAAATAATTAATTATTGACATTTATTCCACAGAATTTTTGGGCAATCGTCAAATTACTCCATGCCCACCGTTGGGTTACCGGAGCTATTGCAGTGTGTTGTGTATGGTTTACATGTTCCTTCAATTTGGTAGCACCCATTAATCCGCTGGGTTCAGGCAATGTCTGTTAAGTGTCTTGCCCAAGGACACAACCGACTAGCTTAGGGCCAGTTTGAAACTGCAACCTTTCGATTGAAAGGCGACACACTTATATCCATCAGACTAATCTGTTGGAAAAAAATTAACAGTTTTGTGTTATAAAGTTTTATAAAGTTTCAACTGGTATATTCATGATCCAGACTGTGGCAATGATGTTTCTTCTAAACTTCATTCATGGGAAAACTAGTTATATCCTTTAGGAAATTATTAAGATATATTATAGAGGTCTATCCAAGTACAAATTATAAACTATAGACAAACTATATGTATTTCTAAAGACATATTATAGACTGACCATAGATCTCTTTAGAGACAAGTTAAAGACTAACTTTAGATAATTTTAGATACAAGTTATAGACTAACTTTAGATAATTTTAGATACAAGCTATAGACTAACTTTATATAATTTTAGATACAAGTTATAGACTAACTTTAGATAATTTTAGATACAAGTTATAGAATGACTTTAGATAATTTTAGATACAAGTCATAGACTAACTTTAGATAATTTTAGATACAAGCTATAGACTAACTTTAGATAATTTTAGATAAAAGTTATAGCATGACTATAAGTAATTTTAGATTCAAGTTATAGACTAACTTTAGTTTTTTTAGATACAAGTTATAGACTGAGTGACTGACTATAGATTATTTAATTATTTTTTCCAATATTTATTTATTTTTGTTTATTTGGGTTTTATTTTTTTATTACCATAGCGGCCACTTCAAATTATACCGAATTTTAATAGTTTATTACTTTTTTTTAGACATGTTCTAACGACTGTCTTTTTGCCGTTTTTTCTCATTTTCCAAATTTTTACCAATAGTCCCGTATCGTGTTTTCATCGTGAAAACAAAAAATAAACTAAACTAAACTATTTTAGATACAAGTTACCAACTATGAATTGTTTGTTAAAGTTTTACCACCTTTCCCACAGATCACTATACAGTCAGAAAGTGGACATATACAGCGTTGGAATAATCTTCTTTGAGATGTCATACCCTGGTATCCAAACCAAGATGGAACGTGTAAAAGTGCTTGGACATCTTAGAACTGTAAGTCAACTTATCCCAACTTTTATTTTTACATTAGTAATTCTATTATTGTCATTTTTTTGGAATAAAATAAGTATTGTTATTTTTTACTACTTCTTATGTACACAATCAACATTTTTTTGTTCATAAATTAATTTATTTATATTTAAGAACTGTAAGTCCACTTTTCCAATATTTTGACAGTCTGTTTTGTCTTTTTTGCATATTTTTGAAATTCTTTTTTCAAAAATCACAGCCACACAAATACTAGTATTTCTAATAAAAAACGATTTAATTGAAATTTATGATTATTTCGGCTTTATGTATGTAACCATTGAATTTATATGATAAAAAAGAACATTATACAAATAGTCAGTAATATAGGCCATGCTGTGTTTTTCAACCTCTGCTGTACATTAGGGTTTTCTGAATAGAAATTAGTAGCTTAGTCGTTAACACCTTACATGCCTAACTCCAAGCACATAAATAGGTATACAAAATGCTAACTCCCTTATTAAATAAGTATCTATTGACCAACAACTGTAACTGCATAATCCCTCAGCCTTCCATAAGCTTTCCTTCTGATTCTTCTGATTTTAGCCATAAACACCTGTGGGCTGTGGCCTAACTTTTATACTATACTTGGTCTTAATACTGATCAATTTGTCATACCAAAGTATAAATGAAATGACCAGCCCTTGCATAACTGCATCTCCAGCCTTCCATCAGCTTCCCCTCTGATTTTGATGAAGCCACCATGTCAAGAGAGGCTCAGATAACCAGGTGGTGTTTGGATCATGTGCCCAGCAGACGACCCACTGCATCAGAGCTGCTCAAGGTATGAGATGAATTTTAGTATGTGTAGGTGTGTGTGTATGCGGTATGAATTGGTGTGTGTGTGTGTGTGTGTACATGCGTTTTTAACGGTGTGGGTGCTGTGCCTGTGGTGTGTGTGCAGTTTGTGTGGCAGACATGTTTGTGCATGTGTATGTGCATCATATATCTTTGTTTTATGCATATTACAGTTTTAACAGAGAATTGTTACGGTCTGTTCAGTACTACTTTCTATGGTAAAAAGATATGTCGGTACAATTTTTTTGCGCTAAAATAAAAATCAAGATTACTTTGAAAGAAGTAACATAGACCATGCGTTTTTGTCCAAGGTAACAAGAATTAAACATTATGGCTCAGATGCCCAACATTAAAACAAAGCTGAAGTATCAGACCCTACAACCTACAATCCAGTTACTTATACAAATTTTGCGCTAAAATAAATCAACTTCGCAAACCATGCATTTTCGTCCAAGATAATAAGAATCAAACATTATGTCACAAATTGTACACTGGCCAACATTTAAACAAAGATAAAAATTAGGACCTAACATACAACCTTGTCCGATCGGTTAGTCTGGCGGTTTAGCTAAGCTTTTCAACCGAAATGTTGCAGGTTCTGAACTAGTCGATTGTGTCCTTGGCAAGGCACTTAACCGACATTGCCTAAACTTAGCGGAATAATGGGTTCTACCAAATATAAGGAACATGTAAATCATATATACAGCACACTACAATAGCTCCGGTAACCCGACGATCCCGTGTGTGTTAACCTCCTTGGTTTTCTCATTCACGGAAATTAACATGAATATCCTATCCTAACCTACAATCCATTACCCTCCACAGTGTAGACTGGTGCCCACCCCTGTGCTGGAGGAATCCAATGTGTTGGAAGCAATTCGTGAGATGCTGAGTAATCCTGATTCGAAGCCGTATCGACTGGTCATGGACGAGGTGTTCAGCCAACCTGACCATCCTACCAACTCTGCCATTTATGATATTGAAATGCACAAGGTTTATATGTGTGAAAATAGGTATACTATATGTGCCAAAAGGTATACTATATCATACAGCTTTTCAACGAGGCCAAACTTTAGCAGTTTCGACAAGAAATTTTTGAGATTTTTCATATTGAATGAGCACATGTAAAAAAACAATTTGGACATCTCGTTTTAAAAGTTAAACACCAAATTTTTGCTTAAAATTTCCTTCCAAAATTTCCAACAGAAACAATTCTCCGAGCAACTCAACATCGTTCAACTTCAAACCTTCGACACCGTTGCCTCTCTGCTGCGTTGCCATGGTGCTATTCGGGTGAACCCCCCACTTCTACTGCCCAAATATGGGGTGGAGGGTGATGCCAGCGAAGCGGCGGTTTTTATGGGTGTCGGTGGGACAGTGGTCACTCTGCCGTACAATTTAAGGGTAAGTGTGAAGGGGTTGGGTAACATTTTTGGCAACAGTTTATCAACATTTATTATTCTGCAATGGAAAACTCTGAAGTAATAATAAGTATTGCAGACTAATCCCGTGAATGGAAAAACCAATGGAGTTAACACACGGGCAATCGTCAGATCACCTCGCACCCACTGTCGGGTTACCGGAGCTATTGCAGTGTATTATGTATCATTCACACGTATAGTCCGAGAGCTCAGCACGAATTTTAGAACGTCATCGAGAACAAAAGGTTTCATACGCGAATTTGGTTAATTATGTTATGAACGTTCAATTTCTGTTTGTCAGCTGGTTCGGACCGGGGGCGTATAAGCGCTACGTTACCCCATTTTACCCCCAAAGGGGTCAATCAGTAACGTCAAAAGTACAAGAATGAAATTTATTTAAAAAGAAAGCCATAAACATATTATAATTAAAATAAACGAAACTGACAAAAATTTCCGGGGCAAAGACCCGGTCAGCTGGTCCCATTTGTGCGACCCAAAGGGCGATTGATGACGTCATAACGAACAAGGATGAAACCTATTGGAAATCGAAGATACAGCAAAGTACATATCTAAAATGAGTTAGCTGACTTAATTTTCAGGGGCAAAGTCCTCGTCAGACCCCAATTACTGCGCTGCCCCTTTTTTAACATGACGTCATAACGAACAAGGATCCATTGGAAATTGAAGATATAGCAAAGTACATATCCAAAATGATTTAGCCGACTTAATTTTAGGCAAAGTTGCGTTCAGGACGCCAATTGTACAATAACCCCTTGCTACCCATACATCTTATTGCTTCTATTATTATGACAGAACTTTGCACTTGCATATAAGCTCAAACTTTCATTATTACGTTTATTATTAGGTCATAGAAATTCAGGAATTGTAAAAAAGGCAACAATGCCGTGTGTTGTTGTTTGCTATATATCGCTAGGCTTAGTTTACGTAGCCTACGGTTTGTATTTTTAAAACAGCAACAATCTAGCGACAGTTATGGCAGAAGAAGTCGAAGGTATGGGTTTGAAAGTATTACATTACTATGCAGTGTAAGTGTTTAACATGTTGATTTTAATTTAAGACGTAAACTCACTTGGGGATGATTCTGGCCTACTATCTGATAAAAACCAAGAGGAAGTAGCGGAGAACCATCAAGGTACACGCTTTTCTTTACATACGTTTAATTTCATGTATGTACGTATATATGACTATGTGTTACACGATACCTACATGTGCATGTATTAGATACATAAAGTATGTTTGAAGTAATATTTTATTATTTTTTAAAGATTTGTGCTATGTCCTCCTCCACGTTGGTGCTGGCTGTCGAAGTGGTCACATAACTCTGTTTCATGTTGAAACTTTTAAAAAATGTCAATTGATATTAAAAGTTAGAAAGCATACTGCGTTGAAATACGGAAATTTTGATCTTCCTGAATCTGTCGATAATCACTCTGGTTTTCACCTTGACTGCTACAAAAAATTCACAGCCTTATCGGCCAAACAAAGAAAATTCCTTAAAGAAATAAATGATTGTCCTACAACTTCCAGCAACGTTATTTCCAATGAAATCTCGGAATCCAGTAGAACAGCACCAGCGAATAGGTTAATGCGATCAACACAAACAGCAAGCACTTCGTCATCGCGGACGGGAATATTCAAAAAAATATGTTTGTTTTGCTCCAAGGAAAGTAAAAAACAAAGTGGAAATAAAATTCCCTTGACGGCATGCCAAACGACAAACTTTCAGGAGAATGTGAAAAGATACGCTGAAATTTTAGGTGACACCGTAATGCTCTTGAAAATCAAGGATGTAGATTTCGTCGCAAAAGAAGTTCATTACCATGGCATTTGCAGAATACAATATCAGAAACGAGCTGAAGCTGCAGGAATGCATCATTCGACTGACCAAGTGTGTAAATCATTGTGGCATTGCTCTAGGGATGTGCATGCTCGCGCATTCGACATAATATGTTTATGGATATATGATACTGTAGTACTTAATGGAGAGGTGCACGCTTTGAAAGATGTCAATGAATATTACAAGTCATTAACAGTCGAAATAGGTGGACAACAATTTGACGAAACGACAATGAATTCCCAGCATTTGAGAGATAAATTAATTAAACACTTTGGAGATCAAATTCGAATATGCATTGGACAAAATAAGCATGGCCATCTATTATTTAACAGCACGATGGATATAGAAACGGCAGTAAGGTCTTCACATAACCGTCAAAAAGAATTAGCAGTTAAAATGAGGAATGTTGCATTTAGCCTTCGTACAGCCATTCTAAATGCTGAAACAAAAGAACTTCCAAAGGATCTTAAAGTTTCACATGTGGAAAAGGGGGAGATCGCGGTCCCTGATATTATTTCAATCTTTTTTGGTTTCCTTATCAATGGTCCAGATGTACGTGTTGGGAACAGTGAGAGCAAAAAACGAAGAATCGACTCTGTTTCCCAAGATGTTGTTTTCTCTGTTGTAGGTGGACGATATAAACCATCAAAGCATTTGAAATTGGGGCTTGCAATGAAAAGTATCACAGGAAGCAGAAAGGTAATCGAGATCTTAAACAGATTGGGGCACTGTGTTAGTTACCACACCGTTGAAGAAATTGAAACCGAACTTACGTTTGCTTCTTGTGAGACCAATCGTGTTACGCCGTATGGAATTTCACTATCTCCAAATGTGCCTATCGGATTAGCATTCGACAATTACGACCGATTCGTAGAAACATTAACTGGAAAAGACACTCTTCATGATACCGTGGGGATTGCATATCAAGAAAAAATACAGAAGAAAATGTAGTAGAGCCTGATAGTGATGTACCTTCAGATGATTCAGAACGGCAGGCAAGTAATTCTCGTCGACGTACTTTTGTACCGAGTGGTCTTGATATAGAACCATACAGAAAAATTCCTAGAATGTCGTCATCGGAATTTTTACCAACAGATGACCCAAGGAGACATTTTGTACCAGAAAGCTATGCACGAGCTAAACATTTGGATATTCTGTGGATGATATCTGCTTGGTTCTCCATTGAACACACGCCAATGTGGGTTGGATGGAACGCCAACCTGGAAGGACCTTCAACGTCAACTCATAAAGTATTTTATTTACCTCAGATTAACCAGTCTCCAACCTCATCATCGGTTGTAGCTGAAACGCTTCGAATTGCACAGCGTGTTGCAAGTGAATGCGGAAAGAATGAGATTTCCGTCACGTACGATCTCGCAATAGCAAAGAAAGCTATGCAAATTCAAGCAGAAGAAACTCCTACCTTTGACAACGTTTTTGTTCAGCTTGGAGGATTTCACATCGAAATGGCATATTTTAAAGTGATGGGTAAATTCATAAATGAGTCTGGGGGACCTCACATTTTGGAAGAAAGTGGATGTTTAGCTACTGGCTCAATGAATGCGTTCATTTTGGGTAAGCATTACAATCGATGTAAACGAATTCACCAGTTACTATCTCTTGCCATGGAAATCACACACTTTAAAGCCTTTCTCAATGCAACTACAAGTTTCTTGTCTAATACTGTGTTGACAGAACTTAAAGGCATTCAATCGTATGATGCGGTTGATAATCTTGCACTGGAGCTACGAGATCTTGTGGAAAAGTACGAAAATTTCCGGAAGGAAACTGAACAAGGAAATCACGGAGCTACTGCTCAATACTGGTTGTCATACGTAAACATGGTTCACCTTGACTTTCAGCTTCATGTGTATTGCTTGCCAAAGCTAGCTTCTTTCTTCTTCGCTTTTGGTCATGTTAATTACGCTCGTTGGCTTACACGATTTTCCGACAACCTGCTAGAAATTAAGGAAACCCATCCAGAATTGGGATCAGAGTTTGAAGATGGAAACTTTTCATTGAGACGTACACACAAAGGATTTGCAAGGGTACCTATCGATTTAACTCTGGAGCAAACCATAAATGCAGATGCCTCAAGCCAACAACTGGTGTAACAGCATTTACGAATTCTATCTCAGCACGACAAAGGTGGGCAAGAAGTCATTACATTCGTACAAACATTTTGTCAATACTGTTCGATGAACTCGGCCTTCATCGTATAGAAGATGTTAGCCAAGATTTGAAGCCACATCAAGTTCGCAAAAACTCCGAACGGTTGCAAAATATCCTCAACAAGATAAATGATTCGCTTAACCCGTTTTCGCAAGTTATTACCAATGAAACTTTATATAACATTGGTTCTGGCTCTGTTGATACAACTAAATTTCTGCTGCGTGCTCGTGAGATAGGCGAAAAAGCACGAGATACCTTCATTGAGAAATGTGTCGAAAATCCTAAATGCTTTGAAGAAAGAATCCCCAAAGTTAAAGTATCTACATTTGCGTCAGAAGGCATTAAAACAAAAAGAAAATGCAGCAACGGTCAAATATATAAAGTGAAAATGGAACGTGATTTGTTTGGAAGAATCCTTTGCATAGCCCTGGACAACAAAGTGGATATGGGTGAAGTGTTAGCGTACCCCCTGACGCCATTGCCTCTTTCGTTGTGCCACATTGATGGGATTATGCACAAAACACAAAAATCCACGCTACTGAAAGAACTGGAGAGACGAATCACAAGCGACGCCCCATCAAAGATTGATTGTTTGGTAGTTGACGGAATGTTTTATCTTCATTTGGTGCATGATCTTCCTGCAACATTTGGAAGAATTGCCTACTATCTAATGTGCAAGTTGTGTCAAAATGATTGCAGCACTATTCATTTGGTTTTTGATAGAACGATGTCACCATCAATCAAGGATTGTGAAAGAAATAGTAGAGAGGGAACTTCAGACAGATCGGAGGCATTTCGAATAACCGGTCCCGCTCAAAAACGGCCTTCAGATTACTTGAAGGCGCTGAGGAATGACAATTTCAAGGAATCTCTTACAGAATTTCTTGTCGATTATTGGCAAGACGACTCCATCTCCAACGTTCTAAAAGACAAGTTGCTGTACGTAACCTGTAGAGAAAAATGCTACTCGTATCACAACAGCAATGGTAAAGTGATAAGGATGGAAGAACCAACACTTCAAAGTTCGCACGAGGAAGCAGATTCGTGGATGATATTTCATCTAACTCAACTTTCTGTCCCAAGCAATGTGGTCATACGAACAGCTGATACTGATGTATTAGTGATTCTTCTTGGGAATATGCATAATTTTTCTCCAAATTTAAAAATATGGATGGAGGTCGGGTTGCAGTCAAATAACACTCTGCGATATATAAATGCTTCGAAACTGCACGTTAAGCTTGGTTTACAGTTATGTAAATCTCTCCCTGGATTCCATGCATTCACAGGATGTGATTACACAGCTTCCTTCAGCAGAAAGGGGAAAATTCGACCGTTTAAACTTCTTGAAGATGACGACATGGTCCAAAATGCATTTGCAAGTTTAGGGGAAACGGAAGATGTTAAATCCGTAGCGATCCAAAACCTTGAAAAGTTCGTTTGTAGAATGTATGGGATGAAGAACAACACTTCGGTAAATGATGCACGTTTACATGCGTTTCTGAAAGCATATACTCCTCAAAATACTGGTAAACCTATGAATGACATTAAAGGAATCACTGCCGGCACACTGCCACCGTGTGCTTCCTCTCTGCATCAGAAAATACTGCGAACAAATTACGTTTCCAGTATTTGGTTAAATGCCCATTCCTGTAACCCCCCGTCTTTGCTACCAGAAAACTGTGGCTGGACTTTGGTAGATGAGCAGTATTCTTTGTGCTGGTATCATGGCGACTGTGTTCCTCCTTCATGTGATACCATGATAAACGAGCACATCAGAGACAACATCGACACAGATGACACTACACTAAGGGAATATGATAATACTAACGAACACCATTCATTGAGTGATTACGATTCTGACTAATTGAGTGATTACGAAAATGATTTCCGATAAATCTTTTAAATATAATCTGTAATAAATTACAGTGCATGTGATTGTCGCCGATGGAAAATCGTACTTACTGGAATAATGCGTTATTCCTTATTTTCCTAACTCTTTTGATTAATTGCGCCTATGTAATTTTTTTTAATTTTTAATTAAACTCATCGCTTTTATTCTTTTGTGTCTATAAAAAGCACAGTTACTTTCGCAATTTAAGGTATTAGTGAGAATATAACCCTAAAAGTTTGTCGGTTTCACTTGTTTTTGCCCTTTTATGTATATATTTTTTTCGTGTTAAGCATATATTGTTCCTGATCGTTATGACGTCATGTTAGCCTGTTTTGAAAGGGGCAGCGCAGTAATTGGGGTCTGACTAGGACTTTGCCCCTGAAAATTAGGTCAGCTAAATCATTTTGATTATGTACTTTGCTGTATCTTCCATTTCCAATAGGTTTCATCCTTGTTCGTTATGACGTCATCAATCGCCCTTTTGGGTCGCACAAATGGGACCAGCTGACCGGGTCTTTGCCCCGGAAATTTTTGTCAGTTTCGCTTATTTTAATTATAGTATGTTTATGGCTTTCTTTTTAAATAAATTTCATTCTTGTACTTTTGACGTTACTGATTGACCCCTTTGGGGCTAAAATGGGGTAACGTAGCGCTTATACGCCCCCGGTCCAAACCAGCTGACAAACAGAAAATTGAACGTTCATAACATAATTAACCAAATTCGCGTATGAAACCTTTTGTTCTCGATGACGTTCTAAAATTCGTGCTGAGCTCTCGGACTAGTACCTTCAATTTGGTAGAACCCATTAATATGCTGGTTTTTTACCCCAATTTCTATAATAAATATAAAAAAATTTCGAATTTTATCTATTCTTATCAAATTGCTTGAAAAGCTTTGAATCCTTTAAGATTCAAATTTTAAAGATTTGAAATTCTATATTGTGCAATGTGCATCCTTGCTAATCACCCGCGCTAACTCGTTGTACCCCCCAAAGATCCCACTCCTTTAAAGTAATATAAAAAATTACTCCTTTAAAGTAACTGTAGCGAAATTCAGGCAATACTCATAATTTTTACCCCAATTTCTACCTCTAATCACTCACGCTGACTCCTTGTTCCCCCAAAGGTCCCACTAGCCCAACTAGCAAAGGTCCCACTAGCTTTTTAAATTTCGAATTTTAACTATTCTTATCAAATTGCTTAAGGATTCGAAATTCTATAATGTGCATCCCTTCCAATCCCCCGTGCTGACTCCTTGTACCCCCAAAGGTCCCACTAGCTCGCTTCATCCTCTGCAAAGGCATCTCCAACATCAAAACCTACGCCATCGAGAAAGTATTCCGTGCAAGGAAATACGCGAGATCGAGACCCAAGGAATTGTGGGAGTGTTCATTTGACATCGTCACTCCTTCCGTTGGAGGGTGAGCTGTTTTTCTGTTAAAATTACTTATTTTTTCATCTGTCTTGGTATTATTATTTAAAAATATAAAAAACGATCCGTTATTGCTGTTTTTTCATTCAATTTCCAGTTAATTGAATATTAATTTTTGCTTTGTATCCAGACTATAAATTTCTCTTTGGTTTTAAAAGTTTTCTCGCATACAGTGGCACTCCACGTGTCAATAGCTCTCAAGCCGAAGTGTCAAACTCGGGCCCGCTCAATACGGCCCTCAAATACTCAATAATAACTTTAAATTAGTCCTCGGGTAGCAACGACCCAGACTTACGCTGTTTCGAGGTTACGAACGCATTATATGTGTATTTTATTACAGTACCATACTTTACAGTACAGTATGCATAGAGTAATTTATGTATAATGTTCCGATTTACACTTAAATTTGAGTTACACCGCATCTCAAGACAGATAAACATCATAAGTCTAAGAACTCCCTGTATACATTATAAA
>CH001039.1:649536-692706 GCA_000149265.1 Ciona savignyi | reverse complement strand
GATGTGACCGTCACATACAGATGGGTGACATGCGATCTCGATAGTTTGCTGCTGCTTCTCAGAGAGAGTGAATTTGATGTCAGATTGTTTATTGATATGCTGGACGAACCCTAAAAAGAAGATTAAAGGATAAGATAGGACATTTTTATCTCTGTGAATAAAGGATAAGATAGGATAGGATAGTATATTTATATCTCCGTGAATGGAAAAACTAAAGGTGTTAACACATGGGCAATCGTCAGATCACCTCGCGCCCATCGTCGGGTTACCTGAGCTATTGCAGTGTGTTGTGTACCTGGGGTTGTGTACCCTTGTACCTGCAACCCTTCAGCTGAAAGGCGTCGCATTATACCACCAGACTAATCTGTCGGACAATATAGATATATAGTTATGCTTATTTAGCTAATTTTTCCTGATCTAATATATATAGTAGATAGGTGTACTGGTATACAAAAAAGGCCTACATTCTTGAATATATATAGTAGATAGGTGTACTAGTATACAAAAAAGGCCTACATTCTTAAATATATATAGACGATAGGTGTACTGGATTTAAGTCCTACATACATATATATCGAAATTAGTTACCTGAGGTATTTCCACTGCAATATCATAATACGAGGAACTTGGATTTTTGGACGAGCCAGAAATGTACACAACACCGTGAGCGGTTGTTTTGCTTTTGCTTATTGCTATGGTAGCAGTGTTGGTACTTGCAGGTACTTCCACTTGAAATGTTAACTTTCTCCCAGGGGTAATGGTTGTAGAAAATGTGGTGTCTGTCTGCAGATACATCTTATATTATTACTGTCCAAGATTTTAATATTACTGTCCAATATTTTACAGAAGATAGAGAAAATTTATCTCTAGTAGTAATGAAATAATTTTTGAAATATCAAATCACTTAAACTCCTGCCCGTCGTCGGGTTACAGTTAGAACAATATATTGTCTTGAGCCAGTACTACAGCTTTTTTGCTTAGCCAACATTCATTAAGTGTATTGCAAAATCTACTCTTTTGACCACATCACCTTTCAGATAATGGTTTAATATTTCACGAATAAGCTAACCTAATGGCATTATTTTAGAATACGAATTTTTATTTCCGTAGGGTGGGAAATTGCAGGGGCCTATAAAACACAGATTTTCATCTGAATAACACACTGTCGAGTTACGGAAGCTTTTGCAGTGAGTTTTACACAAGAGAATCAGCTATTTCCGACAGGTTAGTCTGGCGGTTTGGTGCGTCGCCTTTCAGTCGAAGGGTTGCAGGTTGTGTCCTTGGGCAAGGCACTTAACGGACATTGCCTGAACTTAGCGAATTAATGTGCTCTACTAAATTGAAGGAATTCGACGGTGGGTGCGAGGTGATCTGACGATTGCCTGTGTGTTAACCCCCTTGGTTTTCCCATTCACTGGGATAATAATGAATATCCCACCCTATCCTATTTTATAGTGTTTTTTTGCAACTAATTAATCCACCGCATTCACCACACCCAAGTACGCACTCGACTAGAGAGAAGCTTACATCAATCTCACCACCTATTGACTTGTGACCCAAAATCATACTAAGAAGAACATATTCAAATGTAACACTCACTGGAACAAGAGAAGAAACACGGCAAAGCTGATATGAAAGTTGTTGGGGAAAGTCAAGCAATCCAGTGAAAGCAGGAGAGTAAAATGTGTGTATGGCATTAGGATCTTCTGCAATTAGGTTCATTTCCGCAATTAAAGCGTTGTTCGCTCCCACCACGAAAGTGGTGACACCCGACGTATGTGCCTGTGGGAGACACAATATGTGTTTAAATGACTTTGTCATGGATGGGTTGTAAATTGATTTTTTAAGCTAACACTGCGATGTTTAGTATTTCTATCGCTAATTTTCGACAACATAAATTGAACGCATATATAGCATGTCTTGTATAATTATGGCACCAACTGTTTAAAATTCAATTTCAGTTTCATTAACATTGAGAGATCCTTTTAGTCAATGCCCTATTGTCTACCTGTTTTATGAATTCTTAAGTAATCAACTAACTAGTTAATACCAGTTTTATAAAAGTAATCAATTAACGAGTTAATACCGGTTTTATGAAAGTGATCAATTAACCAGTTAATACCTGTTTTATGAATTCTTAATTGACAAATAATTTATGTTCATACCATATTGGCAGCTGTAGTAACAGCATCGCTGCTAGGATTGGCTGTCAGAACCACCAGCACCTGAGGTACAGTCATCGAGACGTCTCGCACGCCGGACACAATCCCGAATTCATTGTTCAGTACATTATGGATTGCCGAACCTATCCACGATGATGCTGAATGGGACAGATGTAAAATTATTAAAACATGGTTGGTAGTCTGTAATGACACCAGTTGGGGGGTAGAAAAAAAAAACCAACTATAGTTGTAAGAAAAACAACTATACCAATGGACTGCAATGGACATAATGAGTTGGCTTGGCTAGACAAAGTTTTTAAGTGCCAAGTGCAATGCACTAGACGGGTGGGGCTTGAAACCAGTGGCTTATTGAGCAATATTCAATGTCTCTATCCTATACAGAAAAAACACTGCAATACCTTCGGTAGGCCTATATATGTCTGACAGTTTGTCATCTTAACAGTGGAGTTCCCATGGGGCAAAACTGAAAGGAGGGAAAGGGGAAAACTGCACACTAAAATGAAGATTATGGCATTAGAGTTAGTTTTAAACATGGGGTTGGAGTAAGGGTTAGTTTTGGGTTTGATATTAGTGTTTAGGGCAGCGTTTAAATTAGTTTCCATAATTTTGGTGAGCAGTTTCCCTCCTTCCCGCTTTCCCTCCTTTTAGTGTTGCCTGTTCCCTCGTCAGCATTGTGCATTAGATAAAGAGAGTAGTTTGATGGGTAGGATCGAAACTAGTTTCAACATTAGTTGTGTTCTTTGGCAAGACACTTGGCGGACATCGCATGGACCCATTGAATAAATTGGGTTGTATGTAAAACTGAAAGAACGTCTCAATAATATTTGCACATAACAAATCCGACCACATGGTATTCTTATGAATAAAAATGAACACTTTTACATTATCTGTACAAATATAAGGTTACCTAAAAGCCAGATGTTTTTCACCAAAGCAAGCATATATAATTACCTTCTCCGGTAGGCTGCATAGCTCTGGCCACGAGTTGTGACAAATCACTACTTGTATCGTTAAAAAAATATCCATAAATCGTGTTCGTTGCTGCAAAAACTGACAAGCCAAATCTGTTGCTTGTTTGATTGAAAATTCGGCCGGTCGCAGAAATAAAGTCAAGAAAGCGTTGAAAATCGGACGCCTGAATTGTGGATGCTCCATCAACAAGAAAAAATACATCAGCACCTGAGCTTCCGCAGTCTGAAAGGAAAAGGATGATTATGTTCCTACAGATTAGTCTGGTGGTGTAGTGCGTCGCCTCTCAATCAAAAGGTTGCATGTACGAACCTGGTTGCTAGCTGGTCAGTTGTGTCTTTGGGTAAGGCACTTTACAGACACTGCCTGAACCCAAAGGATTCTACATAATTCAACGAAAGTCTCAATTTTACACAACAAACTGCAATAACATGACAGTGGGCACCAGGTGGTCAGACGATTGTCCGTGTGTTAATACCTTTGGTTTTCAAGTCACAGGGACGATTAAGTAAGGGAGCGTTCACATGGGTAATGTCTAGTAACTCGAGTTACAGGGGCTATTGTTGTATCTCAATCAGGCGTTCCATTAATTTTGGTAGAAAGAATTAACTCAGTGGTTTCCAGCAAGGTCGATCAGTGCCTTGTCCAAGGACACAATAAACTAGCTAATGACTAGTTTCAAACTCATAACCCTTCCGCTGAAATGCTATTCAGTCGGCCAAGAGTTCAACAGATATTTTATCTTTTTCACCAAAAGGGATTAAGAAAAACTTACTTTCAAAATCAAGCACTTCTAACGCAGCAGCGGAGTTTTGAAATGCAGTAACAGTGCTTGATGGTCGGTAATGTGCTTTCCACCAATTTGCTTGGTCAGTAACGCTTGTAGGAATAGGTAAAGTGCCTTGAATGTGCTTTATGTACAGTCTTGCTGCGAGAGCCGATTCCAATGGTTTTCTGCGGTAACGGCAATGCAGTTATTTAGTGTGTCGTGTATGATTGAGGCGTTCCTTTTAAAGTTTAAATTAACCCATCAAACAACTGGGTTTTACGCAATTTCTGCTAAGTGTCTTGCACAAGGACATGTAGCGTTTTGCTAGGATTGTTTGGGTCTTTTGTTGCTACCTGTACTAATTTGTTACTCTCGCAATCCAGACTCCATCACGGAAGGTTCTTTTATTGTTGACCAAATGCAGATACAATGAAACACGCATTCATGATTAAGTCATTAAATGCGGGCATGACTTGATAAACACTGAACTCGGCTTCTCTGCATGTTTACTGCCGGAGCCACGGTTCTAAACTTGTTAGATATTATTCATGTTTGAAAACAAAGAGGCATGGCATTATGTGAGAGATAGGAAGTCCAGGAAGTGTTTGACCTTGCGGCCGCGTTAAAGCGGTTTAACAACCGTGTGAAGGGGAAGTCACATGGAACTAAAGTTAACACGCGGTACATATTGAATAATGACAAAAACACGGAATTCCTACACACCTTGCCTTCCCCGAAAAACTGTTTTAAATTTTGTAAACCATTAATCCAATATGATGTCTAGAAATCATTGTAGGAAATTCGTGGCGACGATACATACGATAATGGCAAACAAGTCCAACTTGTATCATAGTAGAACATCGAGAAAAACTGGAAACGGGGTTTATTTAAGTTGAATACTTGGAACTTCAGCTTGGGGATATCTTTGAAAGGTTCGGTCTTTACAATATAGAGCTTCAAATGTAGTGTTGGTCAATCGTTCCTTGGGCGATATAAATAGTCGGTCTCGTGGCCCAAGCAAAATAATCCAGACATGCCGACATAAGCGTAGCTGGTTGTATATACAGTCCTGTATCCTGTTGGATTAAGCGCTCTGTAAGAGCACCAACAGTTGCGCCTCGCAAGAGCATTGATGTAGCTCTTGTAGCTAGAGGACGCCATAGTTTCAAAGGCTTATGAAGGATGTCCCCAGTAAAATAGTTCAGACGTACAAACATGGGCTTAGCTTGGCGTGTAGACAATCCAGTTGCACTGTGATCGATGGAAACACCCTTCTTTCGTCTGACCAGCTGTGAAGTTGAAAGTAGACTCTGTAACTGATTTCAGGGTGCTGTTGTGGGAAGATTAGTTCAATTATGCCAATGCGAATGCCTCTTTCCTTCCAGAACACTGAATTTAATCTGAGATAGTCCTGCGTGTTCAAACACGTATTGGAGATTCACCACTGTAGCGTTTTGCTAGGATTGTTTGGGTCTTTTGTTGCTACCTGTACTAATTTGTTACTCTCGCAATCCAGACTCCATCACGGAAGGTTCTTTTATTGTTGACCAAATGCAGATACAATGAAACACGCATTCATGATTAAGTCATTAAATGCGGGCATGACTTGATAAACACTGAACTCGGCTTCTCTGCATGTTTACTGCCGGAGCCACGGTTCTAAACTTGTTAGATATTATTCATGTTTGAAAACAAAGAGGCATGGCATTATGTGAGAGATAGGAAGTCCAGGAAGTGTTTGACCTTGCGGCCGCGTTAAAGCGGTTTAACAACCGTGTGAAGGGGAAGTCACATGGAACTAAAGTTAACACGCGGTACATATTGAATAATGACAAAAACACGGAATTCCTACAGACACAACCGACTAGTTGGCAGCAATCAGTTTCGATCTACACTTTGGCAAAAGTCGACGCACTGGCCGAAGTAATCGGTCGGATGAATGCTAGGTCCGCACACATACTAGCGTGTCAGCGGACCGGCGTTAGTTTCTTTATGGAACGCAAATGCTTGAGATGCAGTGTGTGAAAAAAACGACGACGTGTGTGTGGACAGCACATTACCGACCATCAAGCCTGAAATAATAGTTGGACATATGCAGACGCCTGTACATATGAAAAGAATTACACTTGTGCATGCAATAACGGATAATTCCGCGTGTATTCGTGGTGCTTATTTAATCATTTCTAAGGTATGTCATGCATTTATATTATCATGTGCGGACATGCGGCTTGCTTTAAGACTAACCTGTGTTAATAGTAGGGCGGCGTTCAGGTGTTTGCTAAAATTACATATGTGTACGTTAAGATGTGTTCAATTACTTACACAACACATAAGAAATAATTGGATTAATACATCAGGGCCACTGCTAAAAAAAGATTAGGTCGAGGGACAGGAAAGAAAAAAAACTGTACGATATATTTCGCGTGTCCGTGTTACCATATTTTTACACACACTCTGTATATTTCGCGTGTTCGTCTGTATATTTGCGTGTAACAGCTTTAGTCGGTGTCTTTATAACGAGCTCGTGTCTTTATAAGTCGGTGTCTTTATAACGAGCTCGTGTCACAACTCACAAGTAGGCAGTTGATTGTCGTCTCTATACCCATATGCGATTATTTATGCAATATGACCATATTAAGGGGAGTTCAGCAACTTACTCGTAACTACCAGAAGTAAGAAACTCGGGCAACCCAAATAAGGTTCGCACAGATTCCAAATCCGCAGCTATTGTTGTAGAAGTGATCAATGCTTGTTGTATAGTGCTGTCAATCTGTTGATTAACTTCGATTACTTTTTGATTGGATCTAAAAAATAGTTATTATATATAAGTTATAACCAGTGATGGGATTTAAAATTTTAAGAATAGGGTTTCTTTTGTATCGTACTAACTATAACAACGGGTTTCCTAAAATGTCAATTGTCTGTAAAAAGCAAGAATCGGATTGGTAATTATCCCGACGTTCCAAGAACGGGTTCGACCGAAACTATGCTTCATTACAACCCTAAGTAAGCCAAAAAATGTACACTACGAAACACCGACCAACATCTACTGTCTACTTCAATGGTTACGAGTACGAAACCAGGAAAGGTACAAATAAACCACTGTGAATAAACAAAGTCGTAGAGAACAATATTACTTAAATGTAATATAAATAAATCAATTAAGTTTTTGCGTACCTGCCAAAGCCCTCCGTGTTCGTATACAGGAAAACCAAGTTCGCCGAATCGTGTCTCGGCGTACGCTATTCTTCTCAGGAAGTCGTAATCGGAGGTAAAAAGGCCTGAATCGTGGATTTTTTGTATAGTTGCATCAACCATTTCGCTGCCTATTGCCGACGCTACCAGGGTCTGATCAAATGCGAAGCTGGATATATGACAATACGAAATTGTTTTTAAGTTTATTCTCGAAATTGTTTTTAAGTTTAAGGTTTGTAGGCCGTGTCCGCTATATTTAATATTTATATTCCCTTTTTCTTTAATGAGGTGTTTTAACAATTTTGTTGTCCCTTATGTCCTGTTTAGGATATGATAGAATAGTCACGTTTACCCCCGTAATTGTCAGATTACCTCGCGCCCACCGTCGGGTTACCGGAGCTATTGCTGAAATGAATAAACGAAACTCTATTAATGTACTGTCATACTGTCGACTAATGTGATGTACTGTACTGTCGGTTAGAACTGTCAGTTGGAGCAATGGATATGGCCGTCTGTAAGGTAAGGGATCGAAACCAACAACTGTTCGGTCCGTTGTGCCCCATAAACGCATATATACTTTTTGGTGCGCTCATACTTAATATATATAGCTGCAAACGTTCGTTTCAGAATACTTCTGCACATATTTAGTGTAAGCATAATGTATTTAAACTTACCTTACAGCAACGTTCTGAACAATATATAGAGCAATACATAGGGTTCTTAACTTTATCATTTTAAATTGTTAACAACCAACTATTTTCACTATTTAAACATTTTCATATCAATTTATTTGACAGACCTATACACTACAAATCATAATTTATATTTACTGATGTTATTTTAGATAATGCCTGAACACAATGGTTTAACTGTAGCAATGTCTTATAGTATTCAGCACCCTGTAATAGCTTCGATAACCATTTTGTTTGCACAAAACTTCCGGGGATAACTCGTGCTTTTAACTCCCTGAAATAAATACGAGTATCATTCTCAATTTAATCTATTGTGAGGTTTAATCCATATGTTGCTGTGTACAGCGGACCGGGACCAAACAGCGTCCAGTGACACGAAAGAAATACGATCTGCGAAATAAGTGTTCATTCAAAGGCCCCGCCTTTATAACATGGGTTTATATGATACCCGATTCAAACAACAAAGAAAGTGACCTGTGTATTCCCTATGTTTGTGCCGCGTTGCTACAATGTAAACGGAGTTGAATTGTGCTGACGTGAACTGTAAGCACCTTAGTTGAACCCCTATTGTTCTGTAACCACATAATCAGTTCATTATTTTGATGATATATAGTGACAGACTTATCTCACCACCTTTTTAATTTCAGTGACGTAATCGGAAAGGAATGGCACATTGTCTCTTTAACTGTAATGCAAATTGACGTGCGCTTTACTGCACGGTTTCTAAGGACTTGTTGTATCAAATCAATTTTTCGTATGATCGCTCTATTTTCAGTGCTTGAATGTTAAAATCATTTTTTACGGTCACACCTAACCTGTCCGTTTTTGTTTTTACCCCACTTTTTATTGAAGTATTTCACCGACTGTTGATTTACCGTATTTTATATTTCTTTAATTTAATCATAATAGAAATGGTTATAATTATTTTTTTTAAATTGGCAAAATATACAAATGGGTTTAAAACACGCCTATTTTTATAGACATTTGTCAAACTTAGAAAAAGAATATCTTACAGAAAATAAAACTAATTCCCGCCAATTAAACCAAATCGTAATTGTTTAAGACTCGTTCGAATAACACGTGAACCAGGAAATTTCTTTGTCAAACTACAAATCATTTACTTTAGTGTTATTTGATGATCACCATTAATTAGAACAATCTTAATATGCCAACGCTAGGCAAAAGTAGTATCTCGGATCGGTTAGTCTGGTGGTTTAGTCCATTGAAAGGTTGGATGTTAGAAACTGGTCACTAAAAGTCGGTTGTGTCCGTGGACAAGGCACTTACCCGACATTTTCTGAACCTAGCTAATTAATGGATTCTACCAAATTAAAGTAATATGTATATCATACTGCAATAGCTTCGGTAATCCGACGGTGGGCGCGAGGTGATCCGACGATTGCCCGTGTGTTAACTCCCTTGGTTTTTCCATTCACGGGATAAAATCTTATCTAATCCTTAAATATAGTCCTAGAAGTATAAACGACAAACACAACTTAAATAAATTGTATTGCGTTTCACAATAGGCTACAATTGGTTTGGCATGGGGAGAGAAACTTCCAGAAAAGTACGCAACTAAACACTGCACAATTGCTTCATCTGTGTAATACGATTCGGGTGTTTTAGAAATTTAAAAAGTAACATGTTTTGTATGAGCAACGCGATAGTGGAATATAGTGCTTTGGAAACGCTAAGAGGTGTAATTTGGCTGGACTTACGCCAGGAATTGGAAATATAGGCACATTATTGCAGGTTTTGAATGATGTCACCATTTTTAGTTCTTAAATTCAGTTAAGTTTTCTTAAAATAAAAGTGCACATTAACTGAAACTTTACGGGGGCGTAGAACCTATGGAGACAGGGGAATTCCCTTAAAGCTCGTCTTTCACAGCCGTTTTCTCGTTTACGTATTTGAGAAGGTCGTCGAGCTCTCGGCCGCCGTCGTATTTCACCGGGTGATCTTTGTCGCCCTCTGGCGCCCAGTACAGCGTGGGGAATCCGTCCGCTTTGTAGGCGGAGTGCGGGATGTCGTTCGCTGTAGCGTCCATCTTCGCTATAACTACTTTGTCGTTACCCTGGAAATTCAACAGCTGATCAACATTGCGAAGTAAAAAAACGATTTCTAATTACCACAAAAAATTGAAAATTACGTATGTTTGTAAAGCTTGTGCATTGTAGATGTCAAATTCGCTGATGAAACGGGCATGTAGAAAGTTCAATTAATATGCGGATCACGGTACGATTGCGCGGCCAAATGATTAACGCGACAATACAAAAACGGTCCGAGTAACGATCCCATCATGGGTTCGAAACTTGGCTCGGTTAAAAAAATTATGCGGATCACGCAAGGCACTTAACGTTGCCTTAAGCGACATGCATCCTTTCAATAATGCCACATGTCCTATCCTCCATCACCAAGCTTCCCCACATACCTTCAGTTTCTTGCCCAACTTCTTGAACACGGGTTCTAGTTTCTTGCAATGTCCGCACCACGGAGCGTAGAACTCGATCAAAACGTTCTTCTTCCCGAGGACAAGCTCGTTGAACGTATCACCGACCACCACTTTCACGGGGCCGTTGTTTTTCTTCGGTTTCGGGGCAGATTTGATCTTGGGTTTCAGTTTGCCTGGAAATATATCGTTGATGATGCTGGTACCAATAGGTTTTAGCAAAGGAATGTCTCAATCATACATAATACACTGCAAAAGCTTCGGTAACCCGGTGACGGTGGGCACGTGGTTATCTGACGATTACCGGTGTGTTAATGCTCCCTGCGTTTTCCCATTAACAGGGATAAACAGGAATATCATATTCTATCCTAGAGGACAGCTTTAACGCAGAGGGTTGGCCAACAGAGCGTTACAATATATCACAAGATTAACGTCTGCTGACAGTACGGTTTCTGGAGATATTACATAGTGTTGTATATATTGCAGTTCGGTTACATTACTACCGATTGGTTAATGCAACGTTAGCTGATTCCTTTCATTTACAATCGACTAGATATCAGCTGGTTTTGATCCAAAAACCTTTTATCTGATAGACCGAATTGCTGACGCATAAGCTGGCTGGTCAACCTGCACGCACTGCCTATCACATTGTTTGTTCCCACCAAAGGGGGTAATGCGGGAACTGTGGATAAACCTGAACAAACACGGGGAGATAAAGTACGGTCGTGTGGCCAAATGGTTAACGCGACCGATTACATATACCGACTCCTATACAAAAAAATGGTCCTTGTGACGAGCCCATCATGGGTTCGAAACTTCACTCGGTAAAAAAAGGGTGAGATGAAGATTAAAAAAATGAGGTAATAAACAGGAAAAACGGGAAACACCCCATTCTGGAATCATAGCCCCACCTGCAAGGAATTCATCCACAAACTCGCGAAGAGCCTCAGCATCAAACTCATCGTTCGGTTCCATGGGAAACTTCCGGTCGTCATCATCATACGCGATCACGTTGATCTCTTCTGGGGAATCCTCCAGCCCCACTCTCTTCAATTCCTCTGCGGAAGAAGACTTTTTTGATCCAATATTTTAATATTTTTTTGAATTAACTATAAACATTTACTTGTAACTGAAAGAATGTTTTTAGTCAACACTGTTTTGTATGCCTGAATTTTTTATTCATTAGTATTAGGGGGTGGTAGTCCCTGGACCAGAAATTTAGGCCATAGAAGGTCCATTACTCCAGCGCCCCAAGCTGTCATGAATAAAATTTTTCAATTACTGAAGTTCATTATTTATACCCACATATTCCCAAAAGGAACCGAGTTACTGTAAATAGGATCGAAAGATTTTGCAACAGTATCATTGTAGACAAGTTATTTTTTCCATGCAACTATATACAAAAGTTAACATAACATAATATATTCATGGCATTGTGGCAAACAACATTCCCACAACTGACAAACCTGGGAAATCGTCTTCATTGGCGATCGCAAAGGTGACTTTCCGCAGATCGTTGGCGACTTCCAACACTTTGTTTCGCCAAACTTGGGTTGCTTTTCTGAGTTAAAAGTTTAAAGTTTAAACATTTGTAACCTACCAGCTGCCACTGGGTTAAAATATCATGAAACCAGAGGAAAACACAGGTATTTAGTAGTGCATTGGAAATATCGGCCGAAATATGGTTAAAATGTGCGGTGTTGCATGTATTGATTCTCTCTTTTTATGATATCAAAAATAGGCACATACCCCAATGACCATAGGCGGCGTTGTTTTTAAATCCCAGGGTGGGCGGGAATGTGTTTCGCGCGGTAGCGCGAAAAAAAATTTGAGAAATACCTATCGTCGTAGAATGGGGGAAACATCTTCAAACCGGCTATAATACACGATTGCCCGTCCAAATATTGGTTCTATTTCGCTATCGCAATTCAAACGAGCAGACCTGAATGCGAGTAGCTAAAAGCGAAGCGGTAATTGTTATACGCGTCACTTTCGTGATCGCGTAATTACGTTAGATAGTGTTATGTTAAAATTTACCAAGAAGATAATCGAGCTAATATAAAGTTTTATTTTTTAAGCCATTAACAATTCGTTTTGATTATATTTGCATTTGATCGTTTCAATAAAATACACTGTATGCAATATAAGCTTTTTGAAACTTGTAGTTCGTCGTAATATTTATTGTTTTGCGTGATTATGATGGTGCAATTTTAACACAAAAAGAAAAAAAATACGCCATAATTGGTAATAGTAGGCAGTTAGGCACGTTCGTTTTGCGAGAGATTATAGCCTAATATAAGACTTGTTTTAATGGATGCAAAATAAAACTTCGGTTAATTCTTAGCAATCGAATTAGAGTGAAAACTACAATTGCTACATGTCCAAGAATCATCCAACTTTCTTACTTGTTCCTCGTTGCGGTTACGGCGCATCAAAAAAGAGAAGGGCTTTCTGTCTTTTTTGATAATGCGTGCGAATCACGGCCTCTACGATTAGCATAAGAGAAAGGCCGATCACGTTGTATAACGATCGAAAGCCTTGGCGCGCTAACAGAGAGGCTTTACATGTTCCAACCTACAGTGATTTTCTATCTCGGATTTATTAATTTTTAAAACTTTACAAGAGTCTGTTACTTCTTAGACAATCGAGGTATTTAACCGCGCTTCGTTCGCATTGCCGTAGCAACCTTAAGTCGGCCTGAATGATAGATATGCATGGTCGTATTCCGGTACGCTAAACAAACTGCGTGTGGTGATTGCCCGTGTTATAACGCTTTCTACGTTTTAACACAATAGGGATAAACAAAAAACTGAGAATGCTGATTTGCTTCATTTATGTGTTGTCCACGCTACCGTATATTATTATGGATCGGTGGTTTTATATAAAAAGGGATGTATCCTGCCACAGCAAGAAAGCGTGATTAACTTTTGACCGCAGTTTCGTTGACTTTCTGCCAAAATACAAGAGTGCGCAGACCGTTGAATGGACGATATTATAAAGATACACACGCTCTTTCTCCTCCCCTTTGCGCGTGTGAGACTTCACGAAAAGCGAACGTCAGCATATACGTAAACGTTGGGTGTGTGGCACGTTTTCAACGAAAGTAGTTCGCTCATCCAAATTGCACTCCACACTCCCCTACTTAATCATTGTTATTCAATTGCGTTGCCTAGCTGATCGGTGATAGGGAGAGGGAGTATGACACATTAATCGAATAGCGCATGAACATAAAACCTTTTTCAACATTTATTCACTTTTAACATAGCATTTAAAATACATAGGTGGGTGATTTAAAGAGATGGCCGATATTTTCAGGGGTGGCCGGCCCACCCTGCCACCCCACTAACGCCGCCACTGCCAATGACATACATGAAAACGTCACTTACACAGCATTAATTACCGAATAAATAAGTTTTATATATTTTATATTTATTAAAATTTTTTTTAGCACAGATTTTTATCCATAGACAAATAATCCCCGGACTGGGTTAAATGCGGATTTTTCATAGACCCCCATAGACGAAAAATTCCACATATGGAGTACAAAGTATCTACAAATGTGTTTGCCAACAGAGATTCCAAAAACTGTTAAAAATCACCTGTAATCGAAACTGAAGTCGACGCCGTAATAAACAACGACCAACGGTCGCTTCCCGTATCGCTTGTCCTTGTTGTCTTTGGTTCGTTGTCCTACTAGCGGCACCGAGTGGGCAGAGTAGAATTTCCCGAGATCTTCTTTCTTAGTACTTGCCTGTTTTATAGTTGTTTAATGACACCATTTAAGCTTTATTTTAATGGGAAATGCTATGTAAACCCCCAAAAAGATTTATATTTTAGCCCCATTTTTATATTAACACAACACAAAAATATAAAAAAAAATGGCTTTTATTTTTTAAATTACACAGAAGGCCAATCGTCATACGTCTAAGAATAAATATATATACTAAGATTACTAAGTATACTTATTACTTAAATATAAAATATACCATTGAGCATGCCAATAGTTAGACTCGGAAGAACGTAAATACTGCCTATTTAAGAATTTACAGCGATATTATGTTTCTTCAAACAGTAAGACACACATCCATGCCAAAACATACCACATTTCTCTTAACTTGTTTCAACACCCATGTTTTAAAACTTTTACATTTTTCTGGTTTCAAAAAACTTGTTTCACTAACTCCCACGGTTGAAATTTTCGTAAGAGTTAAATTCTATTTAGCGTGAGTAACTCATCGTAACATCATATTCACTCACTAACTCCCAGGTTTGACTGCTTCGTCTTTTATCATATATTTCATCATATATATCATAAAATTTAATCATATACAGTAATTACTTATTTTCATCATATATATCATATAATTTTCATCATATATAGTTATTTAAATTTAGCGTAAACAACTCACGGAAACAGCATATTTGTAGCTTTTCTTCTCGAACTTAGAATGAAAGCGTTCAGGATGGAAAAGAACAATTTCGCCGGATTGACATCCGATCTCAGACATCACATCGGCCTCGAACGTGTGGTGGAATGTGTACTCCGATCTTAGGCTGTTTCCTGGGGGGTGGGTGGAATTGAGAGGAATATACCTTTGTTTTAGTTTGAGTTTATTTATTTTTTGCCCTAGTACACAGTTAGTACACAGGCAATCGTCAAATCACCTTGCTTTGGTAGAACCCATTAATTCGCTGGGTTCAGGCAATTACCATGAAGTGCCTTAGGACACAACCGACTAGCAAGCAACCAGTTCAGAACCTGCAATCTTTTGATTAAAAGGCGCCGCAACAAACCACCAGACTAACCGGTCGGACAAAATCGAACAATTCATTGCAATCTCACCAGCATCTTGATAAATCTCCAGATTTGAATCCTCGTTGCCAGCGAAGCATCCGACGATGGTGACATCGGAGGAGTGGTGGAGGATATTGCGCATCGATTTCACCGATCCCACACTCGTGGATGGTGGCTGGCTCTGCTCCAACATGTAGTTGACGATGCCTGGATAAAAAATAATTTTTTATGACTGATAGGGTTTAAATTTAAAAGTTTAGTTTGACAACCAGTGTTTACACCAGTACAAAAGGTCAAAAAAACAATTGATATGGTTTTAAACTCAAACTGTTTTATTTGATCCAACGGTAGCAAAAAGAAAAAAAAGAGAGATAAACAAAACATTCAATATCTAGAGAAATCCGACGACAATTTTTAGTCTTGATACCAGTATGTCACTAGAAACCATAATGACAATTTTGACCCGACTAGTAACGCAAGAAGGTAACAAAAACCTTAAAGGGAATAATCAATTGACATTTTTAGCCTTGTTACTGATATATCACTATATTTTCAAGAATCCAAATCAAGTTAGAATTCATTAATCAATTATCGGTTAGGTAATAATCATATACAAATGTACATTGAACAAGTTATTGCAATTTCACAGGATTCTTGATAGATCTCCAGAGAAGTTGGTAACTATCAATTATCGGTTATATAAAATGTAAAAAAACTATGTGTAAGAATTAAGCAATCATATACGAGACATTGAACAATTTACTGTAATCTCACAAACTTCTTGATAGATCTTAAGATTTGAATTAAAATGCACCACCCACCTGGCTTATCCCGACCACCCCCATACTCGTATGCTCTTCCCCGTCGGAATAGTTTTAAGGTGGGGTAACCCGACACGTCAAACCTGGTACCCAAGCTCGACTCCTCCGTAGCATCAACCTGGGTGAGAATAGGGGTGAATTTGGGAATGTTTTTATAATTTGGGGTTTCGGGGGTAATTTGGGAGTTTTGGGGATAAATTGGGAGTTTTGGGGATAAATTGGGAGTTTTGGGGTAATTTGGAGAGTTTGGCAGTAATTTGGAGAGTTTGAGGGTAATTTGATAAGGTTGGGGGTAATTTGGAGTTGTAGAGGTAATTTGGAATGTTTGGGGGTAATTTGGAGAGTTGTTTTGTTCTTTAACCTTGTTATTTAGTTTGAGAGCATGTTATAAAACTATGTTTGCAAATTTAGTCACTTGAATTTCAAAGGCTTTAAGGTACAATGGTACATAAAACCTTATAATTGCAGTCTCGTGTATCTGCTTACCATTGAAGTTACAACTTTAGAAATGAACCCACCTTCGCAAGAGGAATAGGTGGCACCCGCTTCTGCAGTTCCTGTGCTGCGGCTTCATACTCCGGTGCCAGTTTCTTGCAGTGGCCACACCACGGTGCGTAGAACTCGACGAGAATAATATCGGCGTTGTTGACGATTTTGTCAAAATTTGCGGTTGTCAGGGTCAATACTGCCTCCGGTGGAGGTTTCCAGTCGGGGTCCGAAAGTTCCATCACTTTAGCGACGACAGCTGGAAATACAATGGACATTTACTACTTTTCCACCTACAATACAAAGGCTGATATATATTCCTTAAAATTTTGGGCTGATTCAAAGAAACTGACAATGCAAAAAAGCGTAATATATATTTTAATAAAATGTTTAGGTGCACACATTTACGGCCCGGCTGAAAAAAAGATGTTGGTAAGGTAGTAGTACTATGGGGACAATTTTGATCAAATATGGACACTTACACACAAAATCGTTGGGTTACCGGAGCTATTGCAGTGTGTTGTATATGATAGACACGTTCCTTCAATTTGGTAGAACCCATTAAGCCGCTGGGTTCAGGCAATGTCCGTTAAGTGCCTTTCGCACCTGCAACCTTTCGATTGAAAGGCGACGCACTTAACCATTACAGATTATGACATTAGAGTCAGTTTTAAACATGGGGTTGGAGTAAGTGTTTAGGACAGGTTTTAAAATAGTTTCTGTAATTTTACTGTGCAGTTTACCTCCTTTTAGTGTTGCCCCTCGTACACCCCTATCCAGACAACTAGAGTTTACTCGCCTTCTTCAGAACGTGCTCCATCATATGCTATAGCTTGGTGCTCGCCATCTACTTTCTTGAGGATTTTCACTGTAGGGTAGCCAGTCACACCGTACCTCGAACCCAGGTCTTTGCTTTCGGTGGCATCGATTTTACAAACCGGTACTTTGCCTTCCAATGCCTAATAAAATTAAAGGTTTGTTTAAGTTTATATTTTAAGAATTTACTAAGAATTATATGCATTATCGGGTATTATGGTTTAAAACAGTTATTGTACCTTATAGTATTTTAGGGATAATAATACTTTTTCAATGAGTTAACATCAGTGATCATAATGGGTAGGCCTATAACATAATGTGTTAGGATTATATAAAAATGATTGTATATTTTTACAGTTTTTTAACCTTTTTCAATAAGACACTTGCTGGGATAAGGGAATTCCCCATACTGATTACATACAACTTTGTAAGTAAAGAAGGGAGCCTTTAACAACTGACACCTAATACGTGCATCACCTACTTGTCTATAACTGACTATCAGACAACCAACCAAAGCACACACAGCAAAATGACGATTGCCTATGTGTTAACCCCTTGGTTTTCCCATTTACGTGGGATAAACAACAATATCCTATCCTATCCTATCCTGATTACATCATAGACCTTGTAAGCAAAGACTGAGCCTTTAACAACTGACAACTAATGCTTGCATCACCCACCTTTGGTTAACTGACCACATATCAGACAACCAACCGAAGCACCACACAGAAATAACACTGACTACCGATGACACACACAGAAATAACACTGACTACCAAAGACACACACAGAAATAACACTGACTACCAAAGACACACAGAGAAATAACACTGACTACTGATGACCCACACAGAAATAACACTGACCTGGGCAATTTTCTCATACGTGGGAGCAAAGGACTTGCAGTGTCCACACCACGGTGCATAGAATTCAAGTAGAACGACCTCCTTGTCCTCGATGAAGGAATTGAAATTGTCGTCGGTCAAAACATAAACTCCGTTTTCTTTTTCTGGTTCAGTATTTGCAGACTCTTCTTCCTCTGTGTAGTTCAATTGACTTTATTGTTTTAAATACCAATATAGGGGATAGGATATTTATGTTTATCCCCGTTAATGGGAAAACCAAGGGGGTAAACACACGGACAATTATCAGATCACCTCGCGCCCACCGTCGGGTTACGGGAGCTATTGCAGTGTGTTGTGCATGATAGACACGATCCCTCAAATTGGTAACACTACTAAACTACTATAGAGGATGAAAGTTTCAAACCTGAATCATCATCATCTTCATCACTATCATCATCTGCTCTTGTGAAACTCGTTGTGAACAGCAGTCCAAGAGTGATGAGTAACAGAACATTTTTCCACCGATTCATTCTTACAATAGGCTTCAACACGAGCAGATTCTATCTTAAAAATTGCTAAACAGTATCAGGGATTTAATGTATATGGAAAGGTTACATCTATGGTTTATTCCCAGGGATAGGAAAGAGCCGGTGCCTCTATTTTGTACAGGTCCGCTAGAGTTAGTTTTAAACATGGGGTTGGAGTTAGGGTTAGTTCTGGTGTTGAGATTCGTGTTTAGTGCAAGGTGAGAATTCGTGTTTAGGGCCGGGCACTGAACCTAGAGGACCTAGCGCTGGACCTAACAGACCTGTAAAAAATAAAGGGACCTGGAAGACCAGGTTCTCTTCAAAATGAGTAATCGACAGATTTTATATGGCACCTGCTTCAATAACCATACGGTTTCTCGTAAAATTCAGAATAATTTATTTTAATATTGTTTATTATTTTTCTGTGCATTTAACAAATAAATAAGTTTGATTTGATTTATACCAATGGACTGTATAGCTGTTATGATGTTTACAATACCATTCAGTAATATTACCTATACCGAATTATCGATAGCTCACATTTTACAGCATTTCCTAAAACAAAACGACACAACCAACTTTATTGTAAGTTCTAATGGAATAACTTTACTGCTTCAAGTCGACACACTAACGATTTGAAATATACTCATACCATTTTTGACCTATTCTTGCAGGGTTATAATGAGCTTTTAATAAAATAAAAATTGTTTCTATATGCGTTATCACATAGGCCTACATAAAACTGGCATGTAATTCATTTAAAGCAAATTAGCTTCTATGCCGATTATATCGGTTTCAAGAATCCATCAAAGTTATCTGTTCATTAAAACGTCGGTATCTAACTGATTAACGCCTTTTAACATTGACCGTTACAAAATCAAAATTTAGCAGGTGGTGCCTTTTACACCTGAACGCTCGCCACACATACGCATATTCATGTTGTGAAAAACCGACCAATCACAATTTAGAACGTTGCAACACGTGTACTTCTGCATCATTTTTAATCACTCAAGCGTAACTTGATGGCCCGGTGCCCTGTTAGGGAAATTTTTATGATTTTATTGTGAACTTTTGAAAAATTAAAGTTAAAATACCAAATTTTAGTCGTAATAGTTCATAAAATTCAACGTCCGTGTGTTAATCCGGCCGGTTAGTTTGGCGGTTAAGTGCGTCGCCTTTCAATCGAAAGGTTGCAGATGCGGAACTGGTTGCTAGCTAGTCGGTTGTGCTTCCTTGGGCAGGGCACTTTACGGACATTGCCGGAACCTAGCGGATTAATGGGTTCTACCAAATTAAAGGAACGTGTCTATCATATACAATACACTGAAATAGCTCCGGTAAACCGACGGTGTTCGCGAGGTGATCTGACGATTGCCCTTGGTTTTTCCATTAACGGGGATAAACATAAATATCTTATCTTATCCTAGGTTCCAAATCACTGAAGTAATTCAGTTTTTGTATAAAGTTTTGAGAGATAAATGCAACATTATTCTAAAGAACACGAGCTTGACGGTATTTTATGCTCAATTGTAATTATTTAATACTTATTATAAGACAAAAAGTAAAAAAAAATAAACTGCCCTTGCCTAATTGGGCAAGATCAGAGGTGACAAACTACGGCTCCCGGGAATTTTTATGTACAGCGTCTGTCAAGGGAACTTTTCGTGCAGCCGTTCACGCTGCAACATATGTTTTTTTCCTTTTACCTGGTTCACGAATTTCATTTTAGGCCACATGATTCGGTTTTATTTCAGGTACACAGGACTTCGGTTCAGGCCAAGCCTTTCTTATTGTTTTTGTGTATGTAATGCAATTAAATAAACCACGAAATACGTATAGGCTCCTGAACCGGAAAGACAATTAATTTCCTTTCTCGTTTCTATTGTTTATGTTTATTAAATTCCATTCTTTAGCAGAATATTATTGTTATTGCTAAAATGCATTATATTACTGAAAAGAATTGTGTTATCGTTAGAACGCTGGGTTTTTCCGAAAAGCGTTATGTGCAGTTTAGGATTTATATTGTCAACGAAAATAACTAACCCTACCTCGAATCCTAGCATGTTTAAAACTAACTTTTATTCTCTTATATTAATTTAAGTGTGCAGTTTTTTTCCGTCCTTTTTCCCCGCTTTCGTTTTTTTCTGATTAAAATGGCCACATGCTAAACTGAAGTATACTATAAATGAAGTGTAACACGATTCTTTATATTATTAAGTACTATTCATTTAAAACTCAACATTATAGAGTAATTAATTTAAATAAGGGTGTGCAAACGGCGCGACTTGCGAAACAACGTATATGCATTGCGCACTGTTTTAAATATGACGTAACAAGGCTCTATTGCTGCGTTCGCAGAGCAAATAGCCAGGCTGCAAAAGAGTATACAAGCAAGTATTAAAAATAAACAAAGAAAAGTTGGCGCTTGTTCCTACTTCATTTTTGTACAGAATACCATTATACTATAAACAACGCAATGTAAACAACTTCCAATTTTATAATGTTAAAAAAACGCGAGTGCTAAAAACTAGGAATTTTAATCGGTGACAATTAAACTAGTGAGTTTTATGCATAATTTTACTGCTAAAAAGATACAAAACTCGGTTTTCGCGGTCCAAGCCGGTTATTCGTATTTTGCTTAACATTAATAAAAATGCATACCCCCGTTTTAGATAAAAATGCATACCCCCGTTTTTAGAACTTCGACATGACAATGAACATATGGTTCCTTTTGGAGTTTAACCTAATTATGTAGCCTAGGCTATCCAAACAAAAAACTTAAATTGAATTCAATTTTATTTAAAAAAATCTGCCCTAAAATGTAGGATCTAATACATGGTTAGTAACCCATGTGGTGTTTTTAAAAAAAATCAGTAAACAGACCACCGATTCAGAGGGGCGTAACCTATAACCAATTACGTCTACGAACGACGTAGAGTAAAAACTATTGAGCAAACTTTTAATCTACTAATCGCAGAAAACATTTCGACGAAATTTGGGTACAAATGTTGTGCAAGTGATGCAACTATTGTAACGTATAGCGATGGTTTTGTTATTTTAATATGACGGAGATCCTGTACGCTCAAGCCAGGCGAGAATTGGCGGCTCTGACATATAACAGCGCAGCGTCATTCCGTAAAAAGAAAGATAAGAGCGTATATGCTCATCGACCAAATACTGCGGAGCAATTGAACGAGCAGACTTGCTTGAAGACGCAGGAATCTTTGATGTAGAAAGATATCTTGACAATTTTATTTTCTCAGGACTTTCCCGTTAAAGAGTATATATTAATAAATAATATTGAACAAGAAGAACTTGTGCGAAGATGCGCCCTTTAGGAGTGCTTTGTGTTTTGGTTGTTATCAGCTGTTTACAGTGTCAGTAAGTATGCTATTTGTCAAGGCTACTAGTGATATGTTTATACCATGTCGAGTTGCGAACTCGGTACCACTTGGTTGATGGATAGGTTTGGTTTTATATGTGCTGTCTATGTATAAGTCGATCGCGCTAATCTTTCAGCAACGCAGTATTGAAGGCGTCTGCTAAATGACATTTGTAACTGTAAGCAAATTGGGCGTGGCTTGCAAGGTTTTGTGATCGAATGGTTAACGCGACAGATATACCACGGCATATATAAAAAACAGTCTACGTGGCGAGCCCATCGTGGAATCGAAATTTAGCCACGATTTTTTTACAAAAATTGTATTGATTGATTTTGCCTTTGCGTATAGATATCTGTTAATAAGTTATTGAATTGTCCATGTATTCGGTAGTGACCGAGAAGTTTTTTTAAAAAACGCAGACATCGCATTAAATAAATTTTCTTTTTTGATTATAGTTGATATATCATTATACTGTTGTTGTTGTGACCAAAATGTTATTGATCCGAAGTGTTTTTATTAACGAGTTGATATTTGGTGACAGAACTAGGGTCTTGCCTGAAACTCTAATACAGGCATGGGCAACATAAACGGTCCGCGGGTCGGGCCCCTCTAAAAGAATTTTAACCGGCCCACAAACTATCTAACCCTATACCCTGTAATTAAGATATTAAATACTATTCAATATGTAATAATCCGACCCACTAAGAACTTCATTTTTCCATCTGACCCGCCGACTAGAGAAGGTGCCCACCCCTGTTCTAATACTTAGCATTTCATTTTAAAATGTGTAATCACGGGTTCAAAACTTGACCCGGTGAACAAAACTTTGTTCCACCCTTCTCGCTATTGTTTAGACATTTACCTTAAGTTGTAGGCCGTTCTGCGAAAACCAAAAAGACCAATGTAAACAACACACTATTTGTTGTGTGCTTATTGTTATTATGCAAAATGTTTTCCCCGAAATGATATTATTTATTTCACTTTAAATCAAACGCCGAAACGTCTGAATTTAATTATAGTATTCGTAAAATACTACGCCTTGCACTCCAAAATAATATTTTTTTGAATATATACCATTCAGTAAAAAATGTTTTCCTCTTTGCAAACGTTTTTCGATGGTGACGTTTCGAACTTATAATCCGCTCTCATCGGTAACGTTTTTATTTAGGAACCTGTATTTTAATTAGTTGTTCTGATCATTCGCCACAACTGACAAACCAATTAGTTTTTTACCGAGATAAGTTTCGAACCCAATGTGGTCTTGCCAATAAGAGCGTTTTTATATAGAACTAGGTATGTGAATCGTTGAAAGATTGACCACTTCCAACAACGGTTTTTTTTTTATCATCAAAAACAGTGTTTTAGTAATTTTGAACTTCCGAAATCAAAACAAAGAAACTGTTTCTCGATTTAAATTCTGTGTATAAATTGGTCGTTCTAACCATTTGGCTACACAATCGTTGCTCGACATTAGGCATTAGGCATTTACGTTGTTTTGGTTCTTTGTGCAGGTGCGTGAGTTTGAATCAGGTAAGCGATCGACAGATCATTTTTTAAATCGGTTTCTGTTTATAAATCGGTCGGGCTAACAAGCCTTCACCTACATTTTTTTTACCGGGCTTAGTTTCGAACCCATAATGAGTTGGTTGATTAGACCGTTTGGTATGTAAGTCGGTATACGTATGGGCAGCTTAACCATTCGGCCACACGACCGTACACCAACAACCGACATAAAACCTTGCAGGCTCAGCGTTGAACTGTACCACGCCGCCCGTGTCACCCAATCTCGCCTACTATCCAACCGCCGCGACGTACCTTCCTGGCTCTCAGATCTCCTACCACTGTGCTGATGGACTGACCGTTGTACCTGCCTCCTCCAAGACAGTGACTTGCATGGTTTCTGGCGCGTGGAGCGTCAGCGCCGCCCCGGAATGCCAATCAGGTTTTAGTTCTTAGTTATTTTTTTCATTTTTACCTATTTTTTGTCTGTCAAGTGGGATTGGCAATCAGGTTTAATTTTTAAGTTATAAATAAGTTATAACAAAGAAACAGAAAAAGGGCGAAAACAGAACAGCTGTTAAAAAAGTAATCAAAAAAGTTAATAAATATTAAATATAGTGGTAATAAATTAGGAACTTCCGTAGCAAGATTGGGGAATACCCCCCCCCCATTGATACTGCACAAAATCATGATCTACCAGCAGGGAAACTGCACAGTTAAATGAAGATTAGGGCATTAGAATTGGTTTAAAACATGGTTTGGAATTAGGGTTAGTTCTGGGGTTGCTCTTACCGTTTAGGGCAGGGTTAAAATTAGTTTCCATAGTTTTAGTGAGCAGTTTCCCTCTTTTTAGTGTTGCCTCACTTGTCTGATCCGCCCGCGGAAATATAATTTTTTTTATATAACGCAATGTCGCAATCTATACAATTCTTTAAAAAATGTGGTTAATGGATAGAATATATATTTTTATCTCTGTGCATGAAAAAGCACAAGGGCGGTTATTACACAAGCAATTGTCAAATTAACCCACTCCCACTGTTGGGTGGGTCTCTTTATTTTGTACAGTTTCGCTAGGTCCAGCGCTAGGTCTAGTGCCCTGCCCTAAACACTTATTTAAACCCTGCCCTAAACACTAACCCCAGAACTAACCTAACTCCAACCACATGAACTAACCTAACTCCAACCACATGTTTAAAACTAACTCTAGCGGACCTAGCGCTGGACCTAGTGGAAACTAGCGAACCTGTACACAATAAAGGGACCGCTGTTGGGTTACCGGAACTATTGCATTGTGTACTATATTATTATTACGTTCGTTTAATGTAGTGAAATTCAAAAATCACAGGCAATGTCTGCCCAAGGACACAACTAACTAGCTAGCTTTCTATTTAAACCTGTAAACCTTCGGCTAGAAAATTTCGCTTTAACCCACAAAGCTAATCGGTTGAACCGATTACATTATGAGCAGGGTCAACTTTAACAGTAGAAACAGTTCGAAAAAGGCGTCTAAGGGTGGACAGGGAAAAACGACTAAAATAATTTTTTACCCTTCTAAATAATTTCAAGTGCACACTTAACATAACATAGTAAGTTAAATTGTGAAATTAAAAACCCAACAATATTGCGCATTAAAAAGTATACCTAAATTGGTTCTTTTTCTTAACACACCATATGTGACTAAAACCATACCCAATTATGAAGATACACATTAATAATACCCATTAAAATGCTTTATAATTTACCTTGCAGTATGCGTTAATGCCCCAGCTATAACTGTTGGCTCTGGGAGCTTTAGTCCAAGCCAAAACAGCACTTACCAGCCAAGCGCTGTTATTACCTACACATGCAGCAGCGGATACAAACTAGTTGGAACTCCAAACAACACTTGTCGTGCCGATTTCACTTGGTCGAACGTCGCACCAGAATGCGACCCAGGTAATAGAAAAACAAACAGTTGGTGTATGGAAAAACTATAGCCTATAAAATGGTGTGTAATGCAGTGCTAGCGTGAAATTCTCAATTGTTGCTCTAGCAATATTCTATAATTATTTCTTGAATATCTTAAATTAAAGATGGATTTATTTGTAACCACAATCAAATACATGTATCTGTGCTGAGCATTTCATTTTGCATAAATGTGTAGGGCTGATCCGCTTCGATTGCCAGATTTTTTGAGTGAAATGAGACATATTTATGCTTTTTTAAGCAACCATAGATCTCTTGTAATTAGTAGAGTTATGATAGTAATTCTGTGATGATAAATTTCCCAAAGTTGAAATTATTTTTAAACCAGGCTAAGTTTCGAACCTATAACTGGCTTATCCATAAGACCTTTTTTATGTTCATAAATATTGGTTGTGTTAACCATTCTGCCACACAATTTTTACAAGTTGAAATGATATTCTCCCTAGCATGTCCCGCCCCACCCACCATCGACAACAATGGAAACGTGGTTCTGAGCTCCACCAGCCCGCCACACAATGTCGGGACGACAGCGACGTACTCGTGCAATTCGGGCTACAAAGTTGTGGGCCATGAAGTACTGACCTGCACCTCGAATGGATGGGTCCCATCGGCAGCACCTATATGTGAAATGGGTACACGGAATTTAACTATACTAATAGCTTAGTTTACATATACGGAGGCTAAATATACACCCATAAACGGATATACATCATAATATAGACAACACACATATATAGACATGCACCAATAGCAATAAACATGTTGTTTTTTCAGGGGTGAAAAAGTGCGTCCTAATGTTACAGTATTCATATTCGCATGATTTTGAAGGCATTTTTAGTAAATTTTTACCACATCTTGTGCAAGAAGTGTAAATGTCCACTAAAATCCCCAAACTTTATACGTATAAAGCAACTTTTAAGTGTTTTTACTAAACGTGAAATCCATCGCACTAAATACAGACTTTGTGTTGTTAAGGCAATGATAACTGACTTGATTAATATATTTAGTCTGATATATAACTAATTTTTACTTGCAGTTGTTTGTATAATAAACTCATTAGGATATAGGATAGGATATTCATGTTTATTTCCATGAATGGGAAAACCAAGGGGGTTATCACACAGGCAATCCTCAGTTACCGGAGCTATTGCAGTGTGTTGTATATGATAGACACGTTCCTTCAATTTGGTAGAACCCATTAATCTGCTGGGTTCAGGCAATGTCCATAAAGTGCCTTGCCTAAGGACACAACCAACTAGCTAGCGACCATTTTCGCAACTGCAACCTTTAGATTAAAAGGCGATGCACTTAACCACCAAACTAATTGACCGAACGAGATGGCCTTCTTATGCCCACAGAATGTATTTAAAATTACACCAACCATATTTGCAGTTTGCACCGACCCCCCAATCCCTGTGAACGGCACCGCAATTCCCGCTCTTCCAGTAAACTCTACCTACTCCCGTGGAACCACCATCCGCTATTCCTGCACCGGAGTCAACAACATAGTTGGTACTAGCATCAACAAATGTAAAACTGACGGAACATGGGAATTCCCTGTCGCGCCTGCCTGTTCCCCTGGTAAATAAAAATTGATCAACTGATTCTACGACGCTGCCCATAAGGTAGCCCCAACAGTACAAACCCCATTTTTTGCAAAGCAATATGCCCTTTACAAAAAGGCTTGCACTGTTTACATAAGGTAAATTCTTTACATAAGTTAATTCCACCTATTCCCTTACAAAATGGTTTGTGCAATGAGCATAAGTTAGTCCAACAGTGCAAACCCAATTTTTTTTGCAAAACACGATTCTCTCACAAAAGGCCTTATACTGTTTGCATAGGGTAATTTCTTACATGAGATAATTACCCCTATTCCCTTACAAAAGTGTTTGTCTTGTGAGCATAAGGTAATTCTACCAATTTTCTTACAAATGGGTTTGAACTGTCTGGTTATGTTATGCCCACTGTCGTAAGCTGCTACAGTGGTTTAATAGATGGTTAGAATTCAATAGTTATTCTTCAGTCTGTAAAATCATTGAATTTAGGCAAGGTTCGTTTAGTACTTTGCTCTAAGAACACAACCAACCAGCTAGTAATTCTAATACGATACGATTCATCAATCATTCTAAACGGATATTCATATCAGGACAAGCTTTGGACCCATAAATTGATGTCCAATTTAATTTTTTTTCAGTATTTAAAGTTAGCCTTTCAGCCACATATACATTCTGAGGGGTGTTGTATGAATTCTATGCAGTGTGTATTTTTATGAGAGTCAATTTCGAACCCATGATGGGCTTGTTAAAAAGATCATTCCACCTAATCACATTCCACCTAAAGACCGATAATCATTCAGCCACACAACCATTCCCCTTTGCAGTGTGTTATGCGCCACCTGCGATTTCAAACGGCGACTACGCTCCGAAACAAGTTTACACTTCCGCTGGAAACTCAATCAACTACACTTGCAACGCTGGCTACGAACTAAGTGGATCGCAGGGAATGTGTTTGCAAACTCTTACCTGGAGCTCACCACCCACGTGCAAGAAAGGTACCGCTATCCTGAATCTCATGATGTATTGTATTTCCTTATTTTAATGATATTTGGAATCATTTCCAATCTATGTGGATTTTAATATTTTGGTGCCTTTATATCAAGCATATTTTGAACATTTTAAAAGGTGACTTATTTTAAGGTGGTGTTTTATAATAGTCATGCAAATCCGTAAGTTTTGTTAACAAACACAATGTGCCTCTTGTTTAAACGTAAAGTCTGTGCAGCCACACCAAGAGAGATTGACGGGCTAAATTCTTACGGTTGAAATATACAAGGCTCTAAAAATATACAAGGCAAATTATGTGACACTTTATGTGCAAACCCGCTAATTAGGCTTTTATTATAAGGTTGCTTATATTATAAGGTTGTATAAAAAATACAAAGCTAATTTAAAACTATTCTTTTTTGACACTTAGGAAAGTCAATTTCTTTCATCATCAACCATAATAAAAAGTGTTATTTTGATTTGTTTATGATCAGATATGCTACTAAACAACAGTTTTTAACCACATTAAACATATTGCTGATGGTAATAAGGATGTTTTGTGGGCGATTGTCTTGTCAATAAGGCCACTTTACCTTTGAAGGGAAAATGCGAAAAATTTATTACACAGACAAATTGCGCCAGGGATCATTGTCAAACTAGTAATGGTCGGAATACCCTGCACCGACCGTCCTGTTACCTATTGCAGTGTGTTGTAAATAATTATTGATCAAGCAGTTCTTTTAGTTACAATAGAACCCATTTATTCGCATTGGGCGATGTCTGCTAAGTTTCTTGCCCAAGGACGCTACAGCATAGCTTGAGACTAGGTTTATACCTGTAAACTTCGATATTGCAGTGTGTTGTATATGATTAAGCAGTTCTTTTTGTTTTAATAGAACCCATTCACACTGGGTGATGTCCACTAAGTGCTTTTCCAAAAGACACAGCCGACTATCTAGTGACCAGGTTAATACCTGTAAACCTTCGGTTAAAAAACGAACTCCCTGTGATATTAAATAATAACAAGCAACAGCATAGCCTGAGACCAGGTTTATACATGTAACCCTTCTCTTAAATGACACACTAACCCTGGTGATATTAAATAATAACAAGCAATATGACCTTATTTTGCAGTTTGTGGAACGCCGCCTCAGATACAAAACGGAATCTTCCAGAGTTCTGCCACAGTGTTCAAAGCTGGGGACAATGGTACTTACAACTGCAACAATGGCTACAAGCTGGTCCAATCTTCAACCAACACCAACAGTGAAAACATATGCCTTGCCACTGGGTATTGGATGTACACCTCAAATTCATCTTTGCCAACATGCAATGCACGTAAGAAGAAAGCTTTTTATTAATATGAGAGGATATGTATTTATGCTTATTCTCTTGAATGGAAAAACAGTGGGGAGTTATCAGATGGGTAATCATTAGGTGACTTCACAAATTTGTAAGGTAGAGTTATCACACGGCTAATCATCAAATAACTGTGCGAATACGTAAGTGGAGTTATTACATGGGTAATCGTTAGATTGCTTTGCAAATAGTACGGGAGAGTTATCACTTGTGTAATCATCAGATTACCTCGGAAATACACACGGCATAGTTATCACATGGGTAATCGTTAGATTATCTTACCCTCACAATCTGATTACAGAAGCTATTACAGTGTTTTGTATACATTACATTACATTAATATGGGCGGGTCCACAGTAGCAACCGGGACCAGGAATTTAGGCCATGGAAGGCCCATTACTCCAGCGCCCCGGGCTAGCATGGATCCGGGATATAGCGGTCAAGTCGGCCAGTGTCCTGAAGGAAACTGACTAAATGCTTGACCGGAATAGATGCGAGATCATCAGATTTTGTATATCATTAAAAAGTTTTTTTCAGGTTTGGTAGAGCACATTAATTCACTTGGTGTAGACAAAGTACCTTGTCCAAAGACATACCCAACTAGTTAGCAACCAGTGTCGATTTAATAACCCTTCAGCTAAAAATGGCCACACAGACCAGGCAATCATGCAAATGGAATATACATTGTCTTCAATATATGCTCTGACCAAATAAATTTCGCTTAAATCTAACCTAATGCACATTGACTTAAAACATCTTGTTTTTGCAGTTTGCTTGGCAAATCCCCCAACGGTCACGGTTGGCACAGCTAACATAGCAGGAACAACTACAATCTACGCGGTCGGTGATAAAGTGAATTACACATGCACCAGCCCAAGTCCTTCTATGTTGTTCGGAAGCAAGTCCAACACCTGCAACTCGTCCAGAATCTGGCAATATGAAGCCCCAGCATGCAGACAAGGTATATAGGGTTTTCTTTGTGAAATCCGAACCCTGAAATGGTTATGGAAGCATTGTATTTTGATCTTTTATGCTATAGAATAGAATGGGCGATCCAGCCACTAAATAGAATAAGATATTCGTTTTTATCCACATGAATGAAAAAATGCAAGAATTGTTATTACACATGCAATCATCAGAGTATGCAGTGCCTAGGTGGTGGTTTATCTAATTATTCTACTAATTACTGAATTACAAGATGTTAGTGCTCATTTACATTATCCAACGACAATTTAAACTTTAACTGATTCAGCACAATTAATAAAAAAAACTAAACTCAAGGAAACTAAACAACCAAAGCACATTTACATTGTCTAACGACAATTTAAACAATGAATGGGAAAACCAAGGGGGTTAACACACGGGCAATCGTCAGATCACCTCGCGCCCATCCTCGGGTTACCGGAGCTATTGCAGTGTGTTGTATATGATCGACACTTTCCTTCAATTTGGTAGAACCCATTAATCCGCTGGGTTCAGGCAATGTCCGTAAAGTGCCTTGCCCAAGGACACAACCTACTAGCTAACGACCAGTTTCGCACCTGCAACCTTTCGATTGAAAGGCGACGCACTTAACCGTTAGATAAACGGGCCGGACGTATCAATTAACATCACAATTAATAAAAAATTAACTAAAGAAAACTTAAATTTAAACCTATTTATTTCCACCATCCAGCCTGTGACAAGCCTCCTACCATCGCTCGAGCTACGTACGAACCACAAGTGCCGTATTACACTGTCGGAGTGTCGGTTAACTACACCTGTGATGCTGGTCACGAGCAGCAAGGTGCCAACAACGCAACTTGTCTCAGCTCGTTAACCTGGAGTGCTACCCCGTCCTGTGTGAAACGTGAGTCTATGTTTAGAATGTGTTTGTCTTTAAATATGCCCCAACAAATACTTAAATATACCGTAAAACCTTGTTTTGATTGCCAAATACATTTTTGTCTTTAAATATTCATTCTTTAGTATGGACGGGTCCATGGTAGCCCTGGGACCAGGAATTTAGGCCATAATACATTACATTAACATGGGTGGGTCCATGGTAGCCCTGGGACCAGGAATTTAGGCCATAATACATTACATTAACATGGGTGGGTCCACGGTAGCCCCGGGACCAGAAATTTAGGCCATGATACATTACATTAGTATGGGTGGGTCCACAGTAGCCCCAGGACCAGGAATTTAGGCCATGATACATTAAATTAACATGGGTGGGTTCATGGTAGCACTGGGACCAGGAATTTAGGCCATGATACATTACATTAACATGGGTGGGTCCATGGTAGCCCTGGGACCAGGAATTTAGGCCATAATACATTACATTAACATGGGTGGGTCCATGGTAGCCCTGGGACCAGGAATTTAGGCCATGATACATTACATTAGTATGGGCAGGTCCACGGTAGCCCCAGGACCAGGAATTTAGGCCATGATACATTACATTAGTATGGGTGGGTCCACAGTAGCCCCAGGACCAGGAATTTAGGCCATGATACATTACATTAGTATGGACGGGTCCATGGTAGCCACCGGGACCAGGAATTTAGGCCATGATACATTACATTAGCATGGGTGGGTCCACAGTAGCCCCAGGACCAGGAATTTAGGCCATGATACATTAAATTAACATGGGTGGGTTCATGGTAGCACTGGGACCAGGAATGTAGACCATCTACATTAGTATGGGTGGGTTCATGGTAGCACTGGGACCAGGAATGTAGGTCATGATACATTACATTAGTATGGGTGGGTCCATGGTAGCACTGGGACCAGGAATGTAGGTCATGATACATTAAATTAACATGGGTGGGTTCATGGTAGCACTGGGACCAGGAATGTAGGCCATGATACATTACATTAGTATGGGTGGGTCCACGGTAGCACTGGGACCAGGAATTTAGGCCATGATACATTACATTAGCATAGGTGGGTCCACGGCAGCCCCGGGACCAGGAATTTACGCCATGATACATTACATTAGTATGGTGGGTCCATGGTAGCCCCGGGACTAAGAATTTAGGCTATGATACATTACATTAGTATGGGTGGGTTCATGGTAGCCCCGGGACCAGAAATGTAGGTCATAATACATTACATTAGTATGGGTGGGTCCACGGTCGCCCCGGGACCAGAAATTTACGCCATGATGATGATACATTACATTAGCATGGGTGGGTTCATGGTATCACTGGGACCAGGAATGTAGGTCATAATACATTACATTAGTATGGGTGGGTCCACGGTAGCCCCGGGACCAGGAATTTACGCCATGATACATTACATTAGCATGGGTGGGTCCATGGTTGCACTGGGACCAGGAATGTAGGTCATAATACATTACATTAGTATGGGTGGGTCCACGGTAGCCCCGGGACCAGAAATTTACGCCATGATACATTACATTAGCATGGGTGGGTTCATGGTATCACTGGGACCAGGAATGTAGGTCATAATACATTACATTAGTATGGGTGGGTTCACGGTAGCCCCGGGACCAGGAATTTACGCCATGATACATTACATTAGCATGGGTGGGTCCATGGTAGCCCCGGGACTAAGAATTTAGGCTATGATACATTACATCAACATGGGTGGGTTCATGGTAGCACTGGGACCAGGAATGTAGGTCATAATACATTACATTAGTATGGGTGGGTCCACGGTAGCCCTTGGACCAGAAATTTAGGCCATGATACATTACATTAGTATGGGTGGGTTCATGGTAGCCCTGGGACCAGAAATTTAGGCCATGATACATTACAATTAGTATATGTGGGTCCACGGTATCCCCGGGACCAGGAATTAAGGCTATAGAAGGCTCATTACTCCAGCGCCCCAAGCTATCATGGATCTGGGTCTAGCAGTCAAGTCGGCCCGTGTCCTGAATAACGCTGACTAAATGCTTAAACGGGATAGATGCGAGATCATTAGATTTAAAAACTTTAAAAAAGTCTTTAAATATGCCCCAACTAATAATTAAATACGCCACAAAACCTTGTTTCAATTGCCAAGATGCTCTATCTTTTAACCCTTCCCTTATAGTGGTGCTGTATTAGAGGTGGTGTTTAATTAGAGGGCTGCACTTTATTTGTTAACCCTTTCTTTATTGTGAATTAGTGATAATATGCCTTGTGTGGAAAAATGAAAACAATTTTTCGAAAATAATTCTCACAAAATGAAAAACACAAAATGAAACACTTTTTCGAAAAATAATTCTTTAAACCTGAAACAATAAATCACGTCCGTACACTTTTCCATCAAAAGAGAATTTACAGGATCTATTCGCAAAATTTGTTTTTTTATTTCCTACAGTTTGTTCTTCTCCGCCTATGATCATGCATGGTGCGATCTCCAATCCTGCCTCTACCTACACTGAAGGTGACACGCTGCAGTACACCTGCAATGTTAACTACGTGCAAGCCATGGCCAGCTCAGGATCCAATCAAAACGGAACGAACGAATGTCTTTCCACAGGAATGTGGAGATACACCGCTGCCACTGATTTACCAACATGCATACCCGGTAAAGACCTTGTAAAATTCGAATTTAGAGCTTTTGATGTTGTCAAAACAATTCATCAAAAACTACTTTGACAACATTTTTATTATATGTATAATTTGCTTAATTTTAATTTTTGAACAATTGATTGGAATCTGCTATATAAAAAATACCCAATAAGAGGCTTGCACAATAACACAACCATGCAAAAAGCGGCCAGGTTGAAGATCGAACCGGACACCTGTTTAGTCATTGCCCCCCAACACAAGAATATCCTTACTCTCAAACTATAAAAAGGATAGGATATTCATGTTTATACCTGTGAATGGGAAAACCAAGGGGGTTAACACATGGGCAATCATCAGATCACCTCACGCACACCGTCGGGTTACCGTAGATATTGCAATGTGTTGTATATGATAGACATGTTCCTTCAATTTAGTAGAACCCATTAATCCGCTGGGTTCAGGCATTGGCCCTAAAGTACCTTGCCACATACAGACACACACTTTCCTTAAATTCAGTAGAACCCAACTCATAACTCTATCACATACCAGGTTGTCTCGCCCCACCATTAATAACAATCGGCAACGGCACTCTTAACCCGCTCAAGTCGACCTACGTGGTCGGTGAGACCGTCAACTACGTGTGCAACCCTCCAACCAATATTATTGGCAACACGAACAACAAATGCGTCCGCGCTGGCGACTGGCTGTACAACTCTGCCCCCGAGTGCTACAGTGGTAAGATCATTTGAAACTGTTTATACAATATTTGTTTGAGCAATTTTTAGTGGGTTAGCCTGACCTGGTGGGAGAAAACTAAAGGAGGTAAAGCGGGAAGGAGGGAAACTGCACACTAAAATGAAGATTGTGGCATTATAGTTAGTTTAAACATGGGGTTGGAGTTAGGGTTAGTTCTGGGGTCGAGATTAGTGTTCAGGGCATGGTTAAAATTAGTTTCCATAGTTTTATTGAGCAGTTTCCCGTCTTCCCTATTTTCCTCTTTCTTCCCTTTTAGTGTTGTCCTAGCTGGTGTATCCGCATGATTGGGAGAACTCAAAGGGTGTCAACACAATTCTCCTAGTTAATCACATAAAATATCATACTAATTTTCATCCCTAGGCTTAAGAGTTTACTTAAGCAACCTGTTGAGTACCTTTCAAGTTACTGGAACTTTCTTAGTAGGTTAAATACGCTGGATATTAATTTAAACCACTTGGTTTCAACAACATTCGCTAAGAAACATGCACAAATCACTCTCACGACTAGCTAGCACCTGGTTTCAATTCCACAACCTACCGGCTGAATGTTCGACGCAGTATAATTTTGTTAACCTAAATTTTTGGCATGTGAATAATCTGACTAATGGTTTCAGGCAATATCCGTTAAGTGCCTTGCGCAAGGACACAACCGACTAGGTAGTGACCAATTTCGTACCTGCAACCGTTCGGCTAAAAGGCGACGCACTAAACCACCAGACTATTCTGTCGGATGAGACATTTCGGCTGAAAGGCGACGCACTAAACCACCAGACTAATCTGTCGCACAGGGTTTTTTTGGCATGTGGATGTTGTGACTGTAGGCCCCTAGCATCAGGACAAGTAGTATTATTCCAAAACCACTGTCATCATTTATCACAGGATGCACGAATCTCCCTCAAATTACTGCCAACGGCGACCAGATGCCTATCGGCCGCATCCACCCTCCTGGCACCACCATCACCTACAGTTGCGCCACTAATTACCTCATGAAAGGCTTACCAACCAACGTATGCCACAACACTTCATTTGTTTGGTCGCAAACCACAGCACCCGAGTGCCTTAAAGGTGAAGTAGATTTGCAACAATAATTTTACTTTTCTCAGCTACGGTGTCAAAATCTAATACCTTTTTACCGATCTTTGCTGTATGTAACTCCAACAATAAAAGAGGGCTTTGCCTTACAGCAGGGGTGGCGAGTTACGGGGTTGCGGGGTTGCCAGGCAACCCTTGGAATTTGGAGACTAAAATTCGACAATTAAAAAAAACGTTTCCGATTGTTTCATATACGTTCGGCAACTCGATGTCTTTTACGTTAGCCTACTTGTAGTTATAACCGTTGCCGCGTGCTGTTCGTTCTTGTTACATAAATGCAACCGGGCATTGCGCTTAGCTTCAGCGGTAACTACTTTAACCACAGCTTTCTGTATACGTTGTTAACTTAATGACGTTTTTCTGTATTAATTGACGAATAAACCAGAACTTCACTAGTTAAAAATAGAAACATAAATAATGCGAAATCCCCGTAGTTTATGGTATCTGAAGTTTTTGTATAGCAACCGACTTTGCCATAATTCTATTTTATTAGGGTTTTAGTCTACACTAATGCGGTGGTATTCTTATTACTTTTATTATGTTACGGACGACAACTTCATTAATGTTACGACGACCGTAAGTGGTCACAATAGTCTTTGTGTAACAATATACCCGGTTTCAGCATTACCGAAAATATGCAACAATGCTCTTTTGTTTCTGTTTAATATGAAAATTCATTTTAATGCATTTTAAAATTAATTAGCAGAAATGTCAAAACGCAAAAGACAATCGTCTCTTTCCGCCTTTTTTAGCGCACCTTTAGCTTCAGATTCGTTGGAATCACCAAAAGAAAACGATTCCGTTAGCGGAGATGTAGGCCTACCTGATCTATCGCCTAGCGTAGGCCTAATCGCTAAGTCCGGGAGGAAATTTCAAATATCATGAAAAGCATTGCACCCTTGGTTGGAATATGATAATGTTCGGGATAAGGCTTGGTGCGAGGTCTGCAGATGGGCTCTGGAAACTGGCAACGCGCGTCCAGCCGCAAAATCCATTTTGGAAAGTAGTGGAAAAGTTTGGATAACTGGATATTGCGATTGGCGCAAGGGTAAGCAAGCTTGTGATAAGCATGCTGCCAGTAGTCACCATAAGGATTGCATAGAATCTAAAATAAGAAACAGCACTGAGGAGGTAAATTTAATTAGTCGTGTAAACCGCCATGTTATCGAAAAACAAAATCTCAACTACAAAGCATTGGTGACAATATTTGATGCTGTACTATATCTGGCGAAACAAGGAATGGCTCTCAGGGGTCACACTTTTGCAGAGTCCAATTTATTTGAAACTATGAAATTGTTGTCGAATCACGCTTCCCATGTAGAAAAATGGATGAATAGGGAAACAAAATATAAATTCATGAATTACGAAATTCAAGATGAAATTCTTAAAATGTGCGCACATGCGATCTTGCGCCAACTTGTGTCGGAAATAAGCAAAGCAAAAATATTTAGTTTAATTGTAGATGAAACCTCGGATATAACCCGAAAAGAACAATTGTCTATTTGCATTAGGTATCTAAATTCAGATTATTTGCCACAAGAATATTTTTGGGGTTGTATGAAGTGGAGAACACTTCTGCGGATTCTCTTTTTCAAACGATCAAGGCTGCCTTGCTGTCGTTGAACATAGATCTCTCTATGTGCAGGGGCCAAAGTTACGACGGGGCATCAAATATGCGAGGTCGTATTAATGGTTTACAAACCAAAGTTCTTGCGGTTAATCCGTCTGCGGTGTATATTCACTGCGTTGGACATCGATTGAACTTAGTTGTCCAGGAGTCATTTAACTCTAGCCACGAAGCATTAAATGCACTGCATATATTAACCCGAAGTGGTTAATTTCATTAAAAGTTCGCCCAAAAGGTTATCTCTGTTCAACAATTTTAGACTAGGCAACGAAACAAGTTCAACCGATACGAATTTGTCACTCTGTCCTACGAGATGGGTTTTGCGATTGCCCGCAGTGGTCGCTTTTTTATCAAAGTACGAGTTAATCATGAATTGGCTTCAGGATGTCTGTGAAGACTCAACACTCGACACTGCAACAAGAGGCCAAGCGCGATCGCATCTGTTTTCCCTAGAAGCATTTTCTACTTATTTTATGCTCCGTTTAATGGAACGCGTGTTGAGTGTCGTACAACCTGTGCATGTTGCCGTCCAGGGCCGTAATGTTACTATAGGTAAATCCAAGATCATGATAGAAGATCTTATAGCCACGCTCTCAGCAGATGCTTCTTTTCAAGTAAATGCCAAGGCCTTCACTTCGGCTGTAATGGATAAGGCTATAGAGTTAAAGCTAGAGGAACCTACAGTACGCAGTCAACGTCGCTTACCATCCACACATAGAACAGCTGTGGAGTATTACATGGCAGCGTACAGCAGTATTTTTGAGCAGGCGAGTTCGTCTTTGGTTGAAAGATTTGACAAAAAGGGATTTCAATTCATTGAAGCCATTGAAAACTTGCTATGTAATGACGACACTACCACTGACGACACAAAGGAAAAATTTCCCGAATTGGATTGTGCAAACTTTCTGTTGGAAAAACATCAGTTTAAACTATATAAAACTGTTAACAAAATACAAGATAATCTTGCAGTCGATCAAGTATGTGAAATCTTTTTAAAAAATGATACCTTGTTCTTGACTTATCCAAACCACGCTGCTTTGATTCGCCAATACCTAACACTGCCTTTCTACCTCATGTGAAGCTGAACGGTCATTTAGCTGCCTCCGTCGCATCAAGACCTATCTACGTTCAACCATGCGTCAGGAACGATTAAATCATCTCTGCCTAATAAATGTTCACTCCAAAAGGATCCAGTCCCTTAACAAAGAAAAAATTATCAATGAGTTTATCGGCAAAAACGCTGTCAGACAAAACACATTTAAGAAAATGTAGATGAATTATTTAATCCCGTGTTAATGATTTTAATTGTTCATATTTGCAGCTTACGCGTTTTTATGCTGTAACATTTCATTTGTTTGTTGTGTTTTGAAAATATATAAACCTGAAAAATGTTATCTGTGCATCATTGTCAATTTTTATGTCACCTGATAGTTTACAGAAAACCTAACTTAAGTAATTTAGATTTTGAAACTTCAGTTAATAGTCTCTGCGCTCTGCGCCACTTCAGAAAGTGGTTGCTAATGCTAATTAAAGTCGAGTATAAATGCTTCTGCACTAAATAAATGGGTGTCTGCACTAAATAAATAACCAAAAGCAGTAAACTTACGAGTCTATAAATAAATCATAAGTATCAAAGACTCACCAACTTTGGCTTCAAACAGTACAGAAAAAATTCGGTATCGTTTTTTTGCCATGTGGTCTAGTAGAGACGATTGCACCCAGACTTGGACAACTAGAAATTTTTCGGCTTTTTAAAATTAGATTAGAATTAAAATTAGAACTTCGCAGTTTTTTAAAATTAGATTAGAATTAAAACTAGAGCTACACAGTTTTTCCCAAATTAGATTAGAATTAGAATTACTAAATTCGCAAAAACTGCTTAACAAATGTTTTTACCTCAATTTCGTTCTAAATCTGCGACAGTCTAAAAAACTCATTTCGGACAAAAATTACTAAACGAAATGCAATATCACTAATTGCCATGTTGCTGGTCACCAGTCAACTGAACCCTGTTTAACTCAACCCCTGCAAAACTGAACCACTTATAAGTTACAACTAAACCCCTACAACTGAACCCCTTACAACTGAATCACATTCAACTGAACCCCTTACAACTGAACCCCTTTACAACTAAACCACTTACAACTGAACCCCCACAACTGAGCCTTTTTATAACCGAACACCTTACAACGGAACCACTTTCAACTGAACCCCTACAACTGAACCCCTTTCAACTGAACCCCTTTCAACTGAACCACTTTACAACTAAACCCCATTTACAACTGAGCCCCTACAAATGAACCCCTTACACCTGAATCACTTTCAACTGAACCCCTTTCGACTAAACCCCTTTACAACTGAACTCCTTTCAATTGAACCCCTTTACATCTAAACCCCTTTACAACTGAAGCCCTACAACTGAATCCCTACAATTACAAATATACCCTTACACTTAAATCACTTTCATATAAACCCCTTTCGACTGAACCCCTTACAACTAAACCCCTACAATGTTTCATGATTTTGTTGGATTTTCTATGGTGGGTATAGATTTTTTAATTTAAAAGGGCATCTAAAGGAATATTAATTATATAGTGACTAAATAAATCACCAGCCATATGGTTTAAATCGTGAAGAGAGCAAATTTATCTTTTCTTGGCAGTGCTGCGGTTCTGTGAGTGTCGAAATTTTTAAGACCCCATGTGTTGCGTGTAATTGGGATGTCATAATTACCCGCGATTTTACATAACAAATGTTTGTCATGAGCACTACATTTTGTATACGTATATAGTGCCAAAAGGGGTAGGCCTACATTCTAAGAAGTAAACTTTTAATTCGATTTTTTAGTATTAATCGACAGTTATAAGGGGTTCAGTTGTTCAGTTGGAACCCACGCTGCCAGCCTCAGCCTGCAGTATATCGTGCTGACGATAGCCTTCAAGTTACTATGTCACTATGGCTACTATTCATTACCAATAACTACTATGACTATACGATGCAAGAAATACGATGGTGGCTTGGCACTGGTTTTCCCTGCACGAGGGATATCTAGTAACACTTTCTCAAAAACGTCGTTGGACAAAGTAGCATTTTTGGGAAAATTGAAAACTAGATTAGAATTAAAATTAGAGCATAACAACATTTTACAAATTAGATTAGAATTAGATTACCGGCATTTCGCTCTAATTAGTCTAATTAGAAAACTAGAATTATCTAGTTGTCCAAGTCTGATTGCACCATGTACGCCCATTATTACGTATCTCGTTTGTGACGCAATTGAATGCGGGTTAAACATTATTATCAGGAAAACATATAAGCAAATGAATAAATAATAGATCGAGATATATTACATTGACTAAATAACGCTTTTCTTGAAATGTTGCGATTACAGTAAGCAGCCGCAACTGGAGGCGGTATTTGTTCCTTTGATCGGCGGATTATCGACGAGTGCAGATTAGGGTTGACCTTTTAAGGGCAAGTAAATAATTGTGACGCAAATTACTAAGACAAAAAGAGAAAGCGGAAAAGCAACATACTTTAATTCAGACATTTTTTCCAAACGGGCGTAAACGCATTAATACTTAAGTGTTAAAATTAATAAAATTTTGCACTCGCAACCCTGCGACATTTTAAAACTCTCCGCCTATGCCTTACAGCAAAGTCTGGTAAAGTTGTGGGACTAAAGCAAGCCATTGACTAGGATAGGATATACATGTTTATTGTTTATCCCTGTGAATGGGAAAACAAAGGGGGTTAGCACACAGGCAATCGTCAGATCACCTCGCGCCCATCGTCGGGTTAGCGGAGTTATTGCAGTGTGTTGTATAATTGAGACATTCCTTCAATTTGGTAGAACTCATTAATCCGCTGGGTTCAGGTAAAGTTCGTTAAGTGCCTTGCCCAAGGACACAACCGACTAGCTAGCTACCAGTTTAGAAACTGCAACCTTTCCGCTAAAAGGCGTCGCACTAAACCACCAGACTAACTGGTCGGACGACCGGTTTATTAATTTTTTATTTTTTATTAGAATGTCCTGCCGCCCCTCAAGTCACTGGAGGAACGACGACAGTCATCACGGACCCAATCCCCGGGAAAATAGTTACGGGAATGAAGGTTCTCTACAGCTGTCCACCTAACTACGCTGTGTCAGGAGCGTCTGTGCAGAATATGTGCAACTCATCTGGATTGTGGGACTTCCCTGCACCAGTGTGTACACGAGGTGGGTTAATGTGGTTTCTAGTATGATGGTGTAAATGCAATTATTTCTTGTACGGTCGTGTGGTCGAGTGGTTAATGAGACCGATACACATACCAAATTAATTGACAGTCGGACACCTTACTGATGGGTGGCCAAAATCATGTGTTTTATTTCTAAACTGAGAAATGTCATCTAAATAGAATTTTTGGCGATTTAAACTTTAAACAATTTGTATTACTGAATTAAGTTCTACTCTCGTCCTTTTATCGCCTTTTAAGTAACCATCTGTATATGAATCGGTTTACCTTCTCCTTATTCAGCCAAAAACTGTTTAATCTAAACAAACTACAATAAACATGTTCTTCCTTCATATGTTTCTTTTCAGTCTGCGGTTCGCCAGCTGCCATAACCAAGGGAATGGGCGCTTACTCCCCCATCAAGACCAGCTACTGGCTCAGCGAGACGGTAACGTACACCTGTACTTCTGGTCAGACGTTGGTCGGTTCCTCATCCTCACAATGCCAAAGCACCAGTCTGTGGTCGAACCCTGCTCCCACCTGTTTAACTTGTAAGTTAAAAAAATGTTGTCTTGTACTCTAACACTTCATACAGGATTAAAAATGTTTAAAGTTGTCTTGTACCCTAACACTACATACAGGATTAAAAATGTGTAAAGTTGTCTTGTACCTACACACTCCATACAGAATGGGTTAATGAATCTGATGAAATACATACGGGCTTACAAATAGATGCATAATACATAGGAATAATGTACGTTTCAGAATCAAGATTCAAATTTTTTCGAATAGAAAATGATTCGAAATTAGTCATTTAATTCTGGCAATTTGAAATTAGATGTTGGTATAAAACAAAATGTGGTTTATTTACTGGTATATAAATTTCGATTTTTCGAAAAAAAAGTGGTAAATTTTTTTTTTTTTTTCAGTTAATAGTGATGAAATTTATATATAAAAATTAAAAATGTTATTTTATTAAACAAATACACGTTTTGTATGCATTAGTTATTATTTTATACATACAAAAAAACACCATCAAATTTAAACTTCATTTAGCTGTGTTAAAACGTCTACTCATTTAAGAATTCTCTTTTTTACCTAACAATCGCATTATTTAAAACTGCAACCTTTCAGTTTCAAAACCGCAATCCTTCGGCTAAAATGCAACGCTAGAATACAACCCATTTAATTAAAATACAACCCATTCGGCTAAAGTGCAACCAACTTATCATTTTAGCTTGCTCGCGTCCTGGAAACGTCACCACCGGAACCGCAACTTTAGTTCCTGACCAACAGACGTACTTGGAAGGCACCACTGTACGTTACAGCTGTAGTAACGGGAAGAATGTGACAACTGGGAATCAGACAACTTTGTGTTTGTCGGATTCTACCTGGAACAATCCACCTCCTGGTTGTGGTGAGTGCAAAGATGTTTGAAAACAAGATTTCTTTGACCGTTAGGATAGGATAGGATATTCATCCTTATCCCCGTGAATGGGAATACCAAGGGGTTAACACACGGGCAATCGTAAGATCCCCATCTCACTGTACCTTAGGTTACCCACCCTATTGCAGTGTGCTTCAGTATATGATAGACACCCTCCTTCAATTTGCCGGAACCCATTAATTCGCTGGGTCCCTGCTCTGTCAGTAAAGTGCCTTGCTCTAGGACA